>JAFMSR010000011.1:547433-672433 GCA_022818135.1 Saxidomus purpurata
CTTATAAATGGCAGTTTCTGAGTTTAATGATTTTCTGATATGTTTGTAAAACTATTCACGTCTCAGAAAAAGTGAAAAATACATCAGTTCAAAGTAGGATTATCTGTTTCGAATTATTAACGTCTCTCGATATAACAAAAGAAAATGTCCCTAGAAATGACTACTAGTAGTACTTGATGTCAAACCCAGGAGCGAAAATAAATTTAAAGGAGATTATTATCATGAATTGATATTTTCTATCATTGCCCTGACAAAAGTGATTTTTCTGTTCTAGAAAACGATAATTCTAAAATGGCGACTTTTTGCAAGACAAAAAGCCTTTTCGCCAAAAAAAAAAAAAAAAAGAAAAAACACAAAAAACAACCACACACACATTTTCTTTTTCTGATCTCAAAATATTTCATTAAGTATGAATCGGAGCAATAGCAGACTAAATAATTCGAACACCCAGTTTGTGCAAATATAACCTTGAATGTATCAAAGAAAGTTAATAATTCGAATATTCTATTTCTACCTATCCCTGCTTTTTGAAAACAAGTAATTTGAACTGTGAAGTTCCCCGATCGGTTTAATATAATACCCGGTATGTACCGTTCGCAAATACACGAATTCATAAGTACAGACTTCAATAAATGTTCATTTCGGATAATTGTTCAGAACTAAGAACAACGTCATTGTTGCGTCTTGAAAGACCGGCTTGTAAATCTGTGACTGGATAATTATCATTGTACCTTGTATTTGGAAACATATTTCTAACTTTTTTTCTAAAATAGCAGAACACTTTTCTGCTTTTTAGAAGATTGATATAAAATATCAGGTTTCCTAAAATGTAGGTCTTGCAAAGCAGAAATATGATAAATCACCCGATTACTGAACAACAACCTTTGAATTAAATGAATGTGACTGTAGGACGTGTTTTAATTTACTGTATGTATATTCGTATACTATACTTAAAGCTACCATCCCCTTAAGTGAATACAATATACATAGTTTTGATTCTAACTTGTGATATAATGTTTAAAAGGATTATGTGTAGCACTGTTGCTCTGAATGTCAAGACTTGCTACTAATAAAGAATTTCCTAAATTTATTAGTGAATGATGTCAACTATTTAAACACGGACAGTGAGTAAGTGAAACTAACAGTAGAAACTTAATGCACCTCTTAATATAAGACACGGATGAGGTCAGCCGAGGTTATGATCTTAGAATTTGAAAGTTAGAGAGCTGAAATACAAATCCGACAGTCAAAACAAAAAATAAATCAGAACACCCGGCTATGTTTTGGAAATCTTTGTAGAATGAAAAGTTAATTAACTGGCAAAGCGGAATTTAATAAAAGGTAAGAAAGTAAGATTTGTTAATAAGGAAAACCTTGTTAGTGCAGGATTTATCCGCTATAGCTCTGAACAATTTGTCAAACCTCTTGTTACTATTCCAAACTTTAAATACGTTTAGTCAAGTTAGCAGGTGGTAGGACCAAACTTTATTATTTTGTCTCCCATAACAATGCTTATTGTGTCTTATAGAGATTGTAAGGTAACATATATAATCGACAGAACAACGAAGTTTACTGTAATTAACAATTCTTAAAACTATAAGTTCTATGGTAAAACATAAAATCGTTACAAACAGGAACGCTCGCGGTTCGTGTATACAACGTCACACCTTACACGTGAATTATGCCAAAATACTTAGAGATACTTTTTGCAAGAATTCAGGAAAACCTGACAAAATGCTTCATGAAATGGATGGTCCTAATCAAGACTTGACTTCGTCAACTGGCAGCACGTGATTTCAATTTATGACTTCCAAGACGCGTATGGAGTAATCTAAATGTCCAGTACTATGTGGTCTTTCTACATAACTCTCACGCACGTTTATCGTTTTATTCAAGTTGCTAACGTAAGACCATCATGACACTATCATTATTAAGAATTCAAAATTGTTGCATAAGTCATGTCATGTACAAAAACCACTATTTTTTCTTAACACTGTTTATCAATACTATAGACGAAAATGTTCCCAAAAAATGATTTTGTTTTAGTTTTTATACCACAAAACAAAAATGTTATATATGAATACCCACTGGTAATATCAATGATATTTTCCCGATCGACACTCAAGAGTTCATTTAAATAAATATTGATATTCAGTCAGTGAAATATATTTAACATTGCAAGTAAAGATTAGGCTTAAACATAATTTTGGGTTTTCACAGAAGGTTCTAAACATAATAATGATGGCCAATACGATTTCTCTCAACATGAAAGTGTTACATACAATAGCCAAACACTTTACTTAACTTGAACGAGTCCTAAAAAACAAGCGCATCTACAATGTACTAACCTAGTTCGGGTTTTTGTATTGCTTCCTCTTAGCTTCTTCTTAGTTAGTCTAAAACTACTGATAATGAACCAAAAGTAAGACGAAATAGCGAGACATATTCTCTCTTAATTGCAAAGACTGAAATAATTAACGTAAACATTTTAGACACCAATCACATGAATGCATGCATGAGGGGAAAACGGATATATTAGACGTGAAGGGCAGTTAATTCGCAAAGAAATGAAAAATGAACAGTCTGTCTATCACATAAACTCGGATCAACTGAGAGCCAAACGCACATAAACAACACGTTTGGAGACTTCACTACAGTCGGATAATAAGGGATAATGGTTTATACACTACACTGCAAGCCTTCTAGCACCTTGGTCTAGTGTTTTTAGAATTTTATTATATATAATATTAAAACAGAACAGTAAGTTGTTTAGTATAAGATGGCACACACATAGTAATACACTGTTAAGTTAAAGATGCTCATGATACTGATGATTTAAGCATACTAACAAAAATAATATCAAACAGGGAATGCCACGTACCAAAAACGCAGCCTCCCCAAAACGAGCCCCACAGCACCCAGAAGTGCACACCACCAACACACACACACACACACACACACCACACACACGGCACACACACACAATCATGTACACACACACATATACACTACCAACACACACTAGCATACAAAGCAAACACACGAGGACAAAACGAACAATTAAAAGGAACACAGTGGGGCACCGCCTTGGAACGGTCAGTGGCAAAAACACCACTGGGGAGCTTAAACCGGTTTATGGTGCGCACCCAACCTCACTCTTACCCCCACCATGTTCCAAAGTCACAGGACAGTGTAAATAAAAGTAATCCCTGCTAGGTGAATCTCTAACACACGCAATTGAAACAAAAGGCATGGTATGTAAAACACAAAAATGCTCGTGTATGAATATATAAAAAGCAAACCTTGAGAACCAAAAAACGTATGTACTCAATGCCTTTGCAGAAGGCAGAGCACCAAGAGAAACACCCTTAAGGGCCCGACGAAACAGGCCAGAGGACAGAAATCAAAACAGTTTCGTCCCAGTGGGATTTAAAAACTGCCCATCACAGAGTCCTCCCTCTTCCGTCAGACACAATCAAAGAGGGAAGCATAGCGTCCACTGTAAACGGGTTGAACACCAAGCATGCGGTGTGTCTCAAAACAGTTGGGTCGTAACCTCTTTTAACAAAACGTTTTATAATTTTAGCAAATACAGTTGGAAAATTGCCATGACCCAAAATCTTACGAAGTTTGTAAACCACATCCCCATAAAAATCGGGTTTTGAAATACCTTCTCGCAGAAGAGTCTTTAGATTACTATTGAATTTCAAAACCAAATCAAATTACGATAGTAAAATTTAGCAAAATATTTACGCAATTTGTAATAACGGTAGCCCTGTTGAAGAAGTTTATTTGTAATATATTGATTACGTTCATTGAAATCCTCAACATAACTACACGCTCTGGCAAACCGAATTAACTGAGAAATGTATACCCCGTAAGATGTAGCACGAGGTACATCCCCATCCAAATGGGGGAAATTTACAATACTAAAATTAAAATCATCCCCTCTTGTCATAAATTTTGGTATGTATAATATTGTTATAAATAGAAGATGTAAATCTAAAAATGAAGCACCAGTATCCAAATTGTTAGTTTTAATTAACTGGAGTTCCCGGGGATAAATAGTGTCCACCAATTGACCAAAAAACGGGTTATCCATATTAAGAATATCATCCAGATAGCGTGATGTATTATTAAAAGCAGTGATAATGTCTGCCTGCGTGTCTGGAGTTAAGTCACAGTTATTTAAGTTTTATGGGCTGTTAGTTATTTTGACTTGACTTTCCTCTTGACTCCTTGAAACGATTTAACAGTTAGTTATGATTTTAATATATAGATTAAGTTGAGAGCAAAAGTTGTTTTCTTGATGCTACCTGGAAGTCCAAATTCGTAGAACTGTTTTATCTTGCAAAAGAAAAGCAGTAATGTATTGACAAAATATTTAGTTTGGAATGAAAAATCTATAGTTTACAATTTATCAGTTTATATGCTATAATGTAATTTTCGGAGCAGTGCAAAACAAAAATTATTTCCGTTTCACTACGTCTGTGCACTATTCATTTGTTACACTCGACATTGCTAGCTTATAATTTGTTGGGTTTTGAATTATTGAATCTTCTCGCAAATGTACAATTTGTAAAACGTCATAAATACAGATTTGCTACATTCCTGGCTGAGAAAGACAGAGAAAACTTTGAAGACATTTTCTCACACGAATTAACAACCAGTCTCGCTAAAAATTACATCAAACTTTACACAAAGTATGAGGGATATGCCAATCTGTGCAATCCATTACAAATGTCTATATACGCCGCAGGAATCGGAAGTTGTCTCACAATCTAGCCAGGGCAGACATTACGTATAATTCGTTAAAATGCCGCTTTGATTAATGGTTAACTCTTGATATTCAGATATCATACAATGAGGAATTTCTGAGAGTATGTACCATTTTACTAGCGACACGGGATATAGGCTTTCGGATCAAAAACTCGGAAATCAGCTTTCTTGGATATTCTGTACAACCAATATTCCAATATATCAGTCACCTACCCCCAGTAAATGCAAAATTACAACATTCTGAATACATACACCTAAGGCGTCACTGTTCACATTTACAATGACGTTACATACCATAATTTGACGTGAAAGCTGACTTCAGTTTACATGGGCAGTAAATTTTGTTGTTATCATTTTCTTAAAGTATTATTCATAGTTGGTGGTAAAGTTGTATACAGTATTGTTTTGATATATATTATATCTTGTGAAATATAGTATGACTTCTTCCCATATATACTCTATTTTCATAAGGTACAACTATTGTCAAAATAAGACAAACATCAATTCTTATCGCTGTTGTCATGGCAATGGCTATCTAGAATTTTAAAAGAAAATAACATAGGAAAAAGTGGCTTTCACTATACAATACTGCGCTATGTTTCTTCATGTACTTATTTATTTAAAAAGCAAAGTTAGGAATGTTTTAGGTACAAATAAAGGTCATTTCTGTCAGTGAGACATCTGTTTTTATAAAATGAGAGCTACCTGTAAATGTGATCCCTGGACTATTGCTGATTATTTTACGTGTCAAGCGAATTTAATAACGAAGTGTGTCTTCTATCAATCTGTCATAGAGAAAGTTTAGACAATGTTTCTTAGCTCAGAGTTGAGGTATTTTCGGTATCAAGTTAACATTTACTACTATTGCTTCAAACATGCATTTTGTCGATTATTGGTTTTTGAGGAACTTCTGACCTTTACATTACATCATTTTGTGCCAAAAAACAATTTGATATGATCTAAACGTTAAAATTTAATAACTGTTATTACTGACAAACGAAGCTGAGATGAGAAACTTTAGAGTAAGGTTTTACAATTGCAAGCAAATAGCAGAAGTTAATAGCGTTTGCACAGAGATGCCTATTAGGTCATGTTTAAAACCATTTTGAAAAGGTGTTGGAGCCTTAACAGTATTAACAGTTTATGAAATATAATGTGTCACAAACTGTAACCAATCCCAATATTAAAAGTTACAAAATCAGTGAAAAATAATTTGAAAAAGAACAACGTCCCAGACCACGGCTTTGCGAGGAAAGGTATATGGCAAGTACGTCTTATAATCATGATTACTGTTGGTGTCAATGTCATGCAGTTCTTTTATAACTGTTTTCATTAACAAACCCAGAAAAACCAAAAAGACTTGTGTCAAACCGCAATTACAAGCAAGCATACTAACACTTTGTATGTTTTTGATATGAGTGAAGATTGGTTAATTGAACGGGTTTCTTAATTATACGCTAACGAACATAAGCCAACACACACATTGTAACTATAAAATGTATAATAAGAAGGCACATTTATGTTTGTAATGCACATATGCACATTTTTATTTAAGTAGTTAATTGCTCAAAATGCTCATACCGGCGCAAGACATTTTTGACATAAGGATGCAGGCGTACAGAACGGAAAGACCATACACAGCTGTCACAGGGGTGAATTGCGTTGATGGTACTTAAATATAAGTCATATCTAATCACAAAGTAGAAGTGATGATATTGCATGTTAATGACACAAGAGTACTGCCAGTATTCATTCATTGATCGAAATTACAAGAGCTTTAAATGTATATAATGCCATTAAGACTTATCTGCTGGAGACATTACAATTGTATGCACATCTAGACCAAACTATTGCATGATTCTCGCATGATTTTAAAAAGTTTGTCAACCCTCACAGTCTAAGGATCAAGAAAGAAATGTGTTGTTCTGTCAAATCAATACTATTCTACATTATTTCAAGACTGAAGTTTGGAACCTTAACCGTAGTCAACGAGACAGAAAATGTATTACCGTGAGACAAAGCTGTGCATATTGTTCTTGCTAGCATTACAAGGGCGAATAATATTTCTTTCTATTTTGAGCATTTCTTCTTTTGTCAATATCTTTAGTGGAAAAGCTAAACCTATTATTCTGATTGAATGTAATGGCAGGGAAAATTTTAAGTGTTATGATCAATTGTCTCAATAGTCATCTTGTGTTTACCCGTACAATATACATCCAATCATCTAATGTATATTCATCACTGACACCCATATTGATAAAATATTCTGCATTTGTAATTATTTTAACTACTGTCGTCGATGGCCTTTCGTGATATAAAAACATAACATATTATTATATAATTTATAATAAACTTGTTTCCGCGACGCCGTAAAATAATTTAGAATACAACACATTTCACGTTCAAGCTTTGACAGTGAAAAAGAAAAAATACGGGTGTAATTTTCTAATTTCATCTTGGCAAAGCATAAATAGTTCATGCATGCAATGTTTGGAGTGAGACTGAACATGTCACGACTATTAAAGATAATTTTCAGCGAAATTTACATCGTATCTAGCAAAAACATACGCGTAGCCAAATGACCGTGTTATTTTATAGGATTCGTTCCCGAGAGTTAACAATTTCAAGTACAAGTGCAATTGAAAATATATCGTCCGTGAACTAGTTACATGCCAAATCCATTAAAGATGCGAAGGAAAAATGTATCTGGCAAGTTTCAACAATTTGACTCATATGCGTAAAAGCTGTGTTCCCAATAAAGAAATGTTTTCATGAATCCGAACCGCTATTTGCATTATATTCGTGTTGCTTAGATCATGCATGTCATTTGATATTCCGAGACCTTTCACATTATTCTGAACATTTAATGTTGACTAATGTTTTGGAGAGCAGATGTCGTTCATCACAAGCTGCTTCTGGTCAACAAACGACGTTTATATTTGTTTTCCAGGCTGCAATAACCCTATGTTTATACAGACAAAACTTCGGTTCTTTTCATATCACTAACTCTCCTTGTAGCTGTGTAGAGTTGTTGGATGCAGATGCAGTTCAACCTGTCTATGAGAATTCATCAACATAAAAATTCCTAAAATACTGCTAAGTTGTGCATTTAAATCATCAATCAGTATCAGAATTTGGATTTAAATGTAACATTTTGTATCGACACGGTCATACAATAACGTACAACATCCTGCTACAAAAGTGTAACGCAATATTACCACATTGAACGGCGTAAACATTATGTGCTTAAAATTTGACATAACGTCCATGAATATCATGAAACGTTAATGGCATTTTTTTAATGTCATGTTGTATCATAAAACCTTCTGTTTGACAAAGTTCAAACACGTTTGACGCATATTTTGTTGTTCAATGTATTGGCAACAAAAACTTTCGGTAGATATTTTCTCACAAAGATTAACAAAACTGTCTTATGAAGGCACCGACTTAATATCAATTTGGAGCTCACCATTGTCTGCTGATTTTGCAGATGTTTGGACGACAGCTGATCAATTAACAGTCGCACTAAGAAATGAGAAATAGCTAAAAAATCTAATCGCAACTGTGTTGTATAATTTGCAGACAGCCTGATGTATTGTGAGCATTGATGGCTAATTTATCTCGATACGAAAAGGCTGAATTGAAGTTTCATTCATTGTTGAATATACATCGAGAAATTGATGAAAATTAAACTTCCATTATATCATGAATATAGAACAGAAATGCGACAAAAGTGCAAACTTGAGACAACAGAACTCCTCAAATGCAATGGAACGAGCAGATTGTTAATGACTCCCTCCTGTTTCAGCTAGCATTCTTCATCTTGTTCTAGCGACATAATCTAACAACCCTCTCCTCATGATCACGAATGTGGTCAATATCACAAAACGCGCACAGACATTCGATATGACGGGTAACACTTGAAGAAGTGTACAAGCACTACGCTAGTAAGATTTACTTCTGTACATCTTTTTATCGTGTAGTTCAATGACCTTAGGTATGGAAGAAAAATGTTTTGAAACGTTTGTTGTGTTTAATGTTGAGTGCGCACTCGAACTAGCATAAGTCTATTAGTCTGAGGCGGCAAATAAAATGTGAAAAACATGCTACGAACATGGGTGACATCAATGTGATCTCATGGCATAAGAATGTGCACAGAATGTAATAGAATCCACAACTTACAGCTGTACAATTCGGCAAACTATTGCATTATTTCAGATTTAACAAACAGTTATTCCATCTTTGTATGTCTGTTTAATGTGCTGTTTGATTTACTGCACAATCATAGGAACATAATTTGCAAACATTTGCACACGGTATTGAAAAACAATGCACAACAAAAACTGTAACCAAACATTCGTTAATTCATTTTAGCAAAGGGTCAAATGATCAATTTGTAAGGATGTGGGAGTCATTTGACATGAAATCAATTTCGTCTCGCCATTTAGTGCGAATTCAATGGCATAAATATACGGGTGTCCATTTCATCAACAGTATGTCTCAGCATTCTAATGAAAAAGCTTTAGTATTACCACTTATTGCTCACATTTCTTGGTAATGTTTTAACATTTCCTATGGCGAAAGCAAAATCACGTGATATTGATGGTCAATCGCAATATAACTATCTGAGTGTGTCGTTTGCTTAAACGTGTCAACCAATCTTTTGATACGGTGAGGTGTTGAACAAAAATAAAATATTTTAATCTTTTTGAACTTTTTGTATTGATGATATTGTAATCCGTGTAATACTGAAATCTATCAGTTTTGTTTGTGCTTCTTTTTATTAAATTTCAAAAGTATAAAGAGTAATGTTGAAAAGATGTCGTGCACTGTAAATAGTAGCCATTCGGCATATTAATTTGTCTTGGCTTTTAGCCTCCATCGCATGTGTTGGTTTCATATAAAAGTTTCCGATACTAGTGGAATATCATTTCAACACATTATCCTTTAATTAAATCGTTTCCTAAGCATTTTAGTAAGAAAAGTTTAGCTTTTAAAAAGGCTAGAAAGCGGGTCACTTGGTTTCTGGTAAGAAAATTTAGCAATGTGTACTGCATATAGACGAAGAAGACGAAGGTTTTATTTGATGATTATTTAGATTTGATGGCATTCCCTGTTTGATATTATTTTTGTTTTTATATCATTGACCCCATTACTATATGCAAATTCAAAGAATCCTGTAGAAAGATTTTAAGATGCAGTGCAAACAAAAAGTAACAAACGTGTGAATAGATCAGGGAAACTATATATTTTTTATGTGTACAAACTGTAGAGTTAAACCAAAGAGAATTGTACTTAATTTTTATGACAGTTGTTGTTGATCTGTTTTATTATCTGTTTTATTGTTTTGTAGAATCAATGTACAAATCTACCCTCACTTTGATTCGTAATTGCTTCAAAATATTTCCTATAAGAGATGAAAAATAATTGTTTGATCCTATCCAACGCACCGTATACATTTTCATGAAGTAAAATTAACTCCATTTAGTAGATCATAGACTGCCTGAAAACTAAATATAGTTAATGGTCGAGTATAATATGATCTTGTTATTTCACAGAAAAGTAAACTACAACAGACAAAAAGATTTATGTCACTATCCGACATAATATGTCAAGGCGTTTGTACATAAGAAATGCTAATCTCACGCATTCAAAAGATTGAGTTTAAACCTGATAAACGAACGGTTTCACTTTCCATTTAAAATACAGTATACGAAATTGTTTTAGCTCGAAATAGGTCCTCTTTATTTATATGAATTACTCAACAGACACCGTTATGAAACTTATCACTTATTATTTGTCGTTTAGTTATCAGTTACTTCCGTTTTCATGAAATATTTAATAGAAATTTGGCAAACGAAGACTGTGACCAGTTTACCCACAGACGAAAACGTTGTTAATTTAGAAATCAGTCAGAGACGCAATTACTTTGCTCAGCAGACTTGAAAGTTCTTAAGTGACGTTATTTGAATATTGATATTACTTATTGATATTGTCTATCTTTCAATGTTTAATTATCGCGTCTAAAATAAAACGTCTGCAATCGAAAATTTTGATTTCCGTCGTGTTGTACTTTCAAAACATTTCGTGATTATCATTAGAGCGTAAAACCGTTGGGTATCTCAAGTTTACTGATAATTCTAATTAAATGTAAAGATGAGCTCAGAATGATAATGAAAAAACTATCAGATCGCAAACTTCGAAAACGGATCCACTCCGCATGCAATCTCTTGCAATAAACGTTACATTTATCTTTAGAGTGAAAATATCCTATACTCCATGTTAAACAGAACTATAATTCATAGCGCTGCTACTTCTAAGGATCTAAATAGCTATGAATTAGTTGGATAATTATGATTTGAATTTGTGGCATATAACATTGAGCACTAACAACAATTGCGCCTAATATGTGAAGGATAAGAACAATTCCTAATGAATATAAATCTGTTATATTCAATTAGTAGATATAAACAGTATTTATCAGTTCTGTAGTGTCATTTTGTTTCCAAACAGTAATTAGACTGATATTATACACAAAGGATATAGATTCCATGCAATTATACGATTGGGGGTCACAAAATGCCATCACTGTAAAAGGGATTGTTATTCTTGATGAACGGAATGAGTAGCTTTAAATACATGTTTTTGAAAAAGCAAATTACTGCTTATGCTAGCAGAAGCGCATGCGACCAATGCTACTACAGTTCGTCATTTTAACGAGATATATTGAATGACAAATGGGTGACAATACGGTTTCTGAGCCACATAAGCACTTGTTAAATTGGCATATCCGACAATTGTCGGGTATCCGAGTCCTTTCTTAAAACATATTAAGAATGTGAGCTAATCCACCACTCATAAATAGAAATAATATCATCTGTTATCAATCTTGTGCTTTTGCTTTTTCGTATTTGTTCAGTATTACATGACACGAACATCAATTAGTCATTTCTGTCACACTCGTAGTTCTTGCAATACGCTCAAGTATACAACATGTTTGAGAGTTGAAAATTAGCGACAAAGACATAACGGACAAACACTGACACTTGATTTTAACATGCAATCACGTTCGTTTGACTCACATACTTGATGTACTTGTTGAAAACTTGAGCAATTCAACTGCAGCACCCATCAATAAATTGTATAAATATTATCGAAATTTCGTTTCAGACTAGGATTCTCACCTCCAGTACTGGATAAGACCTCAAATACATGTACTTGTATGGGGCAAGTACCATAAAGCAAGTTCGAATATTCTCGTTTACAAAAATGTGTCGTTCTTAAAACGTAGATTGCAAATCACTGAATAGGAGAAAATAATAACTACCTTTAAAAAAGATAGTCGGCGCAATTTTTATTAAATATATAGGTATTTTACCAGTTTTACTATTTAATGTAGTTGTAAATAAAGAGTTGAGACTCTATATACATTTATTTGCATGTCGTTTTTGCCAGGGCCAACCCCGAGAACAAAGCTGGCGTAGTCTTTATTTGAAAAACGGGAGTTTTGTTCATGTATCTAAGAAAACTGACAAGCGCAAAAGCCACCAATAGTTGACAACCAACAGCTCTGGATCTGTCAAAGTTACAAGAATCCCGAAGAAATTATCTGCAAGGCTTTAGTATACGCGCATATAAAAAACAAGTTATAAAATCGCGTGCGTGGGGGAATCTTTCCAGCACGTTTTCCTTGAAAACACTTAATAAATTGGCAAACACAACATATATTTGATAGATAAAAATATTTACACAGACTTGCAAATGTAGATTGAAACAAATTGTGTATATTTCAATTAAAACTATATTATATAATATCCAAAACTTCATAATGAAAATTAATCAGATGCGAAACTTAGTTCGACTTGTCTAATATACTCGAATGCAACTGAAATGGAAAACATCCCAACTCAAAACAACACGGACAAAGGTCATTAAAACCAAATAGACATTTCATCTAATACGCCAGACGTTAACAAAATATATCTTCTCGTTGTGATATGTAACATACAGTTAAGGATTTATAACTTGCAGACTTGATAAGAGATAATAGGCAGTAGAGTGGTGTCTGTCGTATGGTAATATGATTACATATTTGGTGTTCCATAAATAAATCGGAGTAACAGGACGGTTTGTTCTGGAGAAATGGCAATAGCACACAAGTCTTGTTTCCATTGCGTGTGTTAGAGATTCACCTAGCAGGGATTACTTTTATTTACACTGTCCTGTGACTTTGGAACATGGTGGGGGTAAGAGTGAGGTTGGGTGCGCACCATAAACCGGTTTAAGCTCCCCAGTGGTGTTTTTGCCACTGACCGTTCCAAGGCGGTGCCCCACTGTGTTCCTTTAATTGTTCGTTTTGTCCTCGTGTGTTTGCTTTGTATGCTAGTGTGTGTTGGTAGTGTATATGTGTGTGTGTACATGATTGTGTGTGTGTGTCGTGTGTGTGTGCGTGTGTGTGTGTGCGTGTGTGTGTGTGTGTGTGTTGGTGGTGTGCACTTCTGGGTGCTGTGGGGCTCGTTTTGGGGAGGCTGCGTTTTTGGTATGTGACATTCCCTGTTTGATATTATTTTTGTTTTTCTATAAATAGATACTTTGTGTAATAGATAGAGTACTGTTTGCGCGAAATTTCGATATTTCGAGGCTGTGTAACGTGTGAGTAATAACGTTATTATTCCAGCTAACAGTTCTCTATATCTGATTTGTATCATGGCAGTTTCCTATACTATGTTAATTCGTACTTCAGACAAAGTACAAGTTTAAGCTCCGCCCCTTGCAAATAGCAATGTATCATACATAGATTAGTTTGTTCTTATGTAGATTCATCGCAAAGTTATGATACAAATATTTTAAAACATTCATTTTTATTCACACGCATGTCAAGTAGAATTAATTACAAAAGCGTAAAAGTCCCTTTTATCAAGATGTTCGGTTCTTAAAATTAAAAACAATTAAAACTTTCCTGCAGTAGAAGTAAAGACGCCGCAATGGCTGTTCACACAATCAGTATCAAAATAAGTGGAATCAATTTGGAGAAAACGGATATCCAAACTTGTAGACATCAGACATACCACGGAGAACCGTTGATCACAATAACTTACTGTTTGCCAGAAGGAACTATTAAATCATAAATGTATCATTAAAGTCTGCACATAAGTGTCACTATAGAGGAATTTTGGACAGACATTCAGTAACTCTTAATTCTTTCAAGTTTCTTTTCTTATAAGTGACTAATGATTCTACTGATTCTTCGTTTAGCTATTTCCTTGAACAGTTTTGGTAAACCCGGAAGAAGCAATTTGACAATCGGACTAAACTTAAGTAAGTTACGCAACGTTGCTGTAAAACACGGACATGTGTAAAGCGATGCAAAAAAACACTCTACCAAATTCAGGACCCACAGGACATACAATGGAAATATGGATTACTATGTTTTAATCTCTAATATTTTCCTTTTTTAAGAGTGTACCATTGGCCTGTCTCAAACCAGATAACCTGCGATTGATATTCCCTAAATAACCGTTTCTACACTGTAAGTTACATAAAGGTTTTTATTGTTATCACTATTTTCTCTATGCTTGCAGCTATCCAGTATGAACATTTTCATTTGGTATCTCTGTAAACAATAAAAATAATACATTTATTTTTTTATTTGTGCACTACATGTATGCAACATAAGGTAATATTTATACTTTATATAAAGGAAAAGTGCTCACCAGTCATTTTAGTAGATAATTATTCTATCGATTTATATATAGCAACGTTTCTGACACCATAATCATTGTATTAGTGGTTTTTTCATAAACACATCGTCTTTACATAAATAAAAAAATATCTCCAAATAAATTTAAGAGACAAACATTTATAAAATCATTTACTAAGGGCAGGTACTTATAGTGTTTGTCTGTTTGAAATTAGTTTTATCCAATCGCAGCAAAAATAATTTCAAGCACTAAGTACATTTTCTACAATAAATGTGTCGTGTTGCATGCACCGCGCCTGACCAATTAATTTTCGTAAATGCATCAAAATAAACACTTATATACGTGGTATTGTTTTATATTTTGATCTTATAGTGAAATAAAATATAATCCATACTATCTTTTTATACATGCGTAAAATGTAATATATTCTTGTGGCGTTTATATAAAATTGAAAACAGGGTCAGGTATGTATAGTAATTATTAATCATAAAAGAGTGATTGTAGGTGTGTATGCTGGCTATGTGATAGAATAAAACATATATCATTGAATTTCTTTTCCCTGACTAAAGCGATTCCACTTATTGTCAATATCCAGATTAAATCATAAAACCAGAGATGCGCAAAATAAAATATGAACAGCGTTTACATTATTATCTAAATGAAATGATAGCTTTAAATCGCACTGATTTGTGTACGTTGAGAAAAGGTACAATCATTCTAAGAATCTCTTTCGCAAACATTTTGCTATTTTAAAAATTTTACAATGAAACATGACATTAAAGTAGAAAAATTCAGTTACCGATTCGATGATAATAACTGAAGAGGTCTGTTTTGTCATGTATATACACTAGTATAAAAGATAATAAAGATCTGTTACCTAATTCATAAACTAGTTTTCAATTAGTAGATAGAGATATCTTTTAAAAACTAGGTTCAGATGCAAAAAAAGCAATTCTTGAACAATATATTATGTGACCATTTTGTAGTCTCTAAAATCCATACCTTTCATGTACATAGATGCACAAATCTTGATGGAAATAGAGTTAAAAGCCAAAGGTTGGTAATGATTGAATATTGGGGAATAAATGCTAGTCAAATTATGGTACTGTAACGTAATAATTATATCATTATTTACTTGTAGAATGTGTTTTAATATATAAACATAATTTATGTTCATGTCCTTTCAAATAATAATCTTATGCTTTTATCCTAATATATATGTATTCACGCAAAAGAAGAAAGAGGTAATGGAAAATGGATAAATATATTCACACAATACATCAACACACTTGATCACTAAACTCACAGTCTTGGAGACACTGAAAACATGAAATAGCCAGTTAAGCTTTACTAAATTCTACCAATCTGCAAATCTACATGAAAAGTTTACCGGGTAAGGTACAAGTCACACAACCAGCCGAAGAAATGAATGATTATGTAGTTCTTATCCGATTTAATGATGTCTGTACAAAAGTGAAGATGTCAGACACAGTTCTAAAAAGCTGACACTCAGGTTACGTACACAATATCAATATATCACTATATCTTATATGTCACCAACTTGAATAGTTCAAATGACGGGACATAAATTTAAGCGGGAGACTATGACAAATTGCTATGTAAGTACAACAGATTGATATCGTTGGTATCCGTATCACAGCAAAGCCTGAAATTCTTTAGAATGAGTCCAATTTTAAATTAGTTTAATTTAAGAGACAAAATGTTTATTTAGTTTCGGGTTCCTGTGAAATCAACTATTGTCTTTACAAGAAGTTAGATTATAGCGATGAAAGGTTGAAAATGTTGAGTTTAGCTGTATTGTGATTACAATTCATATTTATATGGATTGCAGTCATGCGAAATTGTAAAATAAGGGGAATGTTCTGACAATCAGGATTGTCTTGGTCAGACTGTGTAATATGAGCGTCTTCATTATTCACGTTTTGTTTTTTATGTCCAGAGACAATCCTTTATACCTGAGGGAATTGTCAGTAAGTGCATGTCAAGCCAGTCTTGAAATTGGAGATAAGAAGACGTAAGTGATACAATCTGTTTCGTTATGAATTAGATTTATTACGGCCGAAGAGGTTTGCAGACGCTACTAATCAATCTTTAAAGAACGTTTCAATGAAAAATTCGGCACAAATAAAATGAAATAAGTTACAATAGTTTGAAAAAGTAACAGTAAGATTGACTTGTATTAGCTAAAGCATCCATTTCGGGTCTTTGTTTCTCTGGCTGGCTTGGTTAATCACACTGTGATGCGTACATCGTCCGAAATAGTATGTGCAGACCCTGTGAAGATTTCAAAACCTCAATTCTGTCATACTTTTTCATATTTTCACATTTTTTCATGAGGTATACGATATAATAATTCTAGAAATGTTTCGGTCAATATGTAGTTTTGCATACCTCTGAAAAAGCAATACTGACTTCGTTGTTGGTCAGTATCGCTTTTTCACAGGTCGACAAAACTATATTCTAACCTCAACATTAGCCCATAATTGTACGACGTATACTATTAAAACTTTACTTATTTATAGTTACTTATTAACAAATCACGTTCTGAAATGACCAAACTTTACGATGAAATGCAGATTTTCAATTTAGCAAACACTTTATTTATTAGCAATTTCTTTCAACTTGACCTTGGGACTGCCACGCCTACGACGGCAATACATATTTGAAGGAAATGCCGCAGCTTTTGGATAGAAATTTAAAGAAAATGATATACACTAATGAAATATGTGGGAGACGCTGACATCCTCTTGAAGTATCTTTCTTCTTTTTCAATTTGATATTAATTTTGTTGAAAATTTTATCAATTCCGAAAAGTTTCCATATGTATCGTTTAGGGAAGTAGGATACACATATTTAATATGTGTCGTTTAGGGAAATAGGATACACATATTTACTCGGAATGACGTCACTAAGCCTTAAAGCAATTCTGATTATGGTTTGTTATATTGACTTAATTCCTGAGCATCCCCACGTTATGTCTTTTTCTTGCTAATTCTTAAGTACTATTTACAATAAGTTTTAGAACGCCTAGCATTTTCATTTTGACGCCTTTTTGCACAAGATAAGACAGGCTATTGAGGAAAAGTGAAAACACTGGATACTTATCTCAACTTTGCGTCTAACCATGTTATATAAAGGAAATAGTCATCAACGTGATACCAGGTATTAAAAAACTACTCTTGTAATTTATTGACCAGTGTTGACAAATGATATAGATATGGCACACCTTGAATGTATACTTAGAAAAGTTGACGAGTGTAGTTCTTATCAAAAGTATATTCCTTCTCAAATTATAGTCAAAAATGAGGCGTGTGTGTGTGTGTGTGTGTGTGTGTGTGTGTGTGTGTGTGTGTGTGTGTGTGTGTGTGTGTGTGTGTGTGTGTGTGTGTTGGTGGTGTGCACTTCTGGGTGCTGTGGGGCTCGTTTTGGGGAGGCTGCGTTTTTGGTACGTGGCATTCCCTGTTTGATATTATGTTTGTTTTTTGATACACAGCAAAAATTACAATAATGGACACAACTAATAAACATTTGGTTTATAACTATCGAAATATTCATTATTCTAGGAGTGTAAATGAGTGACAAATGTTCTTTTTAAGCGTTGATGGTCTCTTTGTTTGATGGTCTCTTTGAACGGTAAAATCAATTAAAACCAAAATAATATCAAACAGGGAATGCCACGTACCAAAAACGCAGCCTCCCCAAAACGAGCCCCACAGCACCCAGAAGTGCACACACACACACACACACACACACACACACACACACACACACACACACACACACACACACACACACACACACACACACACACACACACACACACACACACACACACACACACACACACACACACACACACACACACACACACACACACACACACACACACACACACACACACACACACACACACACACACACACACACACACACACACACACACACACACACACACACACACACACACACACACACACACACACACACACACACACACACACACACACACACACACACACACACACAAACATACACTACCAACACACACTAGCATACAAAGCAAACACACGAGGACAAAACGAACAATTAAAGGAACACAGTGGGGCACCGCCTTGGAACGGTCAGTGGCAAAAACACCACTGGGGAGCTTAAACCGGTTTATGGTGCGCACCCAACCTCACTCTTACCCCCACCATGTTCCAAAGTCACAGGACAGTGTAACATCCCCATAAAAATCGGGTTTTGAAATACCTTCTCGCAGAAGAGTCTTTAGATTACTATTGAATTTCAAAACCAAATCAGAATTACGATAGTAAAATTTAGCAAAATATTTACGCAATTTGTAATAACGGTAGCCCTGTTGAAGAAGTTTATTTGTAATATATTGATTACGTTCATTGAAATCCTCAACATGAGTACACGCTCTGGCAAACCGAATTAACTGAGAAATGTATACCCCATAAGATGTAGCATGAGGTACATCCCCATCCAAATGGGGGAAATTTACAATATTAAAATTAAAATCATCCCTCTTGTCATAAATTTTGGTATGTATAATATTGTTATAAATAGAGAGATGTAAATCTAAAAATGAAGCACCAGTATCCAAATTGTCTTATACAATCACAATAACTGCAGACACTAAAAAAACATTTAGTTTATCAGGGAAGACTTCCTTCTCTGCTGTAATATTGTATTTAAGTCAGCTTTCCCACAGAATGTACGGTGATTAGTTATTGATTTGATGGGTTATTAACTCATTATTAGGTCCATGTTTGAATGAACTCTCTAGCCTTTGAAACATTGCTCATTTTCCTAATCATCTGGACCTATTATGCGCGGAAAGTTTTTGTCTGAACGCATGACACGAAAGTGTTACAGGAAAATGAATATCTTCCTGTTCTTAGTGATTTGTGGATCAGATGAAAGGAATGGTATAAATGATACTCCGTCGAGTATTTATTGATATATATACGATCAGCTAAACCTCTTTCAAGCTGTATGCTCTTTTGTCTGTGAGTAATTGAGTGCTATTGAAACGTTTTCAATGGTGACTGTATCAATCATAAATTGCAATGGTCTTACATAGATTTTGTGTTTGGCTCTTGTTGTTGTCCTGCTTTTGGACCACGGCAAAATCAATGTTTAGTACAAAAAAGTACTTTCCATTCTTTTCAATCTGTCGATAGCAACAACGATGGCTATTAATGCGGCAAATTTTAAACAATTCACAATAAAATCACTTTTTCAATTGACATCTCTTTCTTGTTTATCAATATAAATGGTTATAATAGAAAGTAATTTAAACACACGATCGTTACCATATATTTCAAGTATCTTTACATTCTTGTAGTCGAATTAACTCCCTGGTAGTTAATAGCTCAGTTATCTGCCAAAAAGGCGTTATGTAATCTTTTATTTACTATTACAATGTTGACAAATTAGTAATTTTAACTCAGTAATAAAGTTTAGCGCTATCTTTAATTAAGTTAAACACAATCAGAATAAAGAATATGCCATCTTCATCAGCCAGCAACATACTTATGAAAAATCCCATATTTTAAAGCTCTCTGGAAAAACAATTTAGATGTCAAAACACTGAAAATGCGTAATATTTTCGTTGGTCCAAGCATGAAACATCAGCCACGTGTATATTTTAATAATCTTTATAATGAACGTGATTTGATAAATCGATTAAATACAGAATTAAGACAATTTGTGTACAAAATATATCGTTTATGAAATAAAAAAAAATGTAGATCATATATAAACCGTTATGTAACTTGAACAAATATACTTAGACGATAGCACGTGGGAATGATTCGAGTTGTACCCAAGTACTAAAGGCTTAAGACAAATGGAAAGCAACATGTGTTATAAACTAAAACTAAATTTGAGTTCTTATAGTTCTGTACATGTTGTTACTTTTATTTGTTTGTACTTTTGAAAGCTGTTTACTCTACTCGTGTTGACTGTTGGCCACCGTTTGGTTGTTAAATGGCCAAAGTCGTATGTCAAACAATGCAATTAGTGTATTTTTAGTCAGCTGGCGTTTGTAATATCTGTTTGATCACTATAGAACTGTATATGATATAGTTCGGTGTTATTTCAAAATCTATAAACGATAACATGTGTTAATCTGAGTATATTTGTTGACATTTTTGGCACTGAATATGGTTAGTGTTTTGCAAAGCTGTCATGTAATCTTTCAAAATTGGCTATATCGTTTTTCATCAAGTTGTAAAACAGTGCCAGCACTAGTTTGACGTCCTTGTATTCCTGTTTGCTGAGCAATTTAGGTGGATATAATTGGAAGGCCGACACAATTGCTGTTTGCCTTATCGTAAAATAAACGATACTTGTAACTGTACTCGTATGACTTTTATTCTATAAAAATAGTAGTGTTCTAAATGTTAAATATCCTTTAAGTTTTTATAGTAAAATGTGCCAACTGCTTTTTTTTATTATCTTACTTAACTTTTGAAGCATATATTTATGTATTTTATGATTAACGTGCACGGCTTTATTCATAGCTCTTTATATACATTTTTTTTGTCATTGTTGTCTTCTTAACATAAAACTTGTATTCTATTTTGCTTACATGTCACTTAATATATGGTGTAAGTTTAGCCGATATGAATACATCACTGAACTATATATACCCCAAAAGTATAGTTTCAGCTTCTAGACACATTGTAACTTGGTTGACTGTGTCTGAAGCCTGTAAGAACATTCCATGAAACTGTATCAATGACACTTTTTTTCTTTCGGCAGTGCAGGTAAAGAATAAAACTTTTATGGAATTTAATCATGTGTTTCCTTTAAAAAAAATAGATCTCTTTATATGGTAATTTAAACATGATGTTCTTCCTATCTAACACTCATTAAACAAATTAGAACATTTTATCATTTAAAATTGATAATCCAAATACTTTTTAGTAAGACTCATGCTCCCTTTTGATTTAGAAAATTACTTTAAATCTAGAAATTCACTGAACAACCAAACCCTTTAATATTTTGCTATATATTTTAGAACACCTCTTTGCATCCCGCGGGCAAGAATTTTTGAATCACTGCCCTTTTTCAACTTAGAATCCTGGTTTACTTCTTCGTACCAGTCCATCTTTCACTTAACTGGGTGATATTACTCTAAACATACCATCATAACCCCCACATGTAGACAACAGAAGGTAACTCTGTTAAGTTTTCTTTTAAATTGGCACTCTTTGACTGAGAATATCAGTAAAGGTATTTAAACAAGTCCAATCATTGACTTAACCATTGAGATATTATTTTGAAATTTGAATACTTGTTTACCATCAAGAATGGTAATTTTATCGTGTTTTATATCTTTTGTATATTAGAATTGTTTTTCATATCTTGTCACAATGAATAAACATAATAACCTATCACAACTCTAACTGTCAAGTCCGATACATATTTTTTAAGGTAGTAGACTCCTAATAATAACCTCCATTTGACACTCTTCAATTTAAATGTGCTAGCCTAGGTTGCCTAGGACTGAAGGTCTTTTGAGGTTTTTGGGGCGTAGGTTCGAATCCAGCCGGAACCCCATTTTTTTTTTACTTTTTCTTCTTTGTTTCATTATTTTGCACTTTTCTTCATATGTTTATATTGTTTTTAGACTAAAAAGAAATTAAATATTTTTTTACGAATTAGTATTAGCTTATTTGAAGATTTTATTACTTGCAGACACGTCTAAAATCGTCGATGGAGATTTTCAAAATCTAATCATTTAAAATAGAGACGGTAAAACATTGTTAATTTTTGGAATGCTGTTCCCAAAATGTTAAAGATAATTTTAAATATACAAAATGTCATGCCCATTTCTAGAAAATGTTGATTTTCCTAAAAATTTTGATGTTCAAAATTGAACATGGCCAAAAAAGTACATGAAAATTGTAATACTATCTGATTAGTTCATAAAAGTTTCATAAAACTTGTTGATAATATAGTAAATGGTGTATCATTTCTGACAGAAAACATAGTTCTTGTTACTCTGATACCAAAACTGTACCAAATTTTTGAATAATAAATGAAATACATGTATTTTCTTATTTCTTGTGTGATGTGATTTTGTAAATAAATCCAGAATGGGGGTAGGGTTATTCAAATTCCTATAACTTAGTTTTTTCACGGTAAAATTCTTTTAAAATTTGTTTTTAAATCCAGGAAATGATAAAGATTATGTAAAATATTAAGCCTATAATGATTTGAATTGGTGCCTATTAGGGGTCTACTACCTTAAATAATGCTGCAACAACAGAAAATGTCACTTAATGCGTTTGGATTACATATCACGTTACACTTCTTTATTTTGTTTATCTTTCTTGTTTCTTCTCATTTACTCGCAGTCGTTTGATCTGTAGGTTAGCTTAGCTTTCGAGCAGATCCATTTATTCCAGACGTTGTTTGTTACCATTGTCGAAAAGTACTGGTTCTAAAGCTTAAAAAGCCTACAGCTCAATCTTACAAAGACAAATATGGAAACATGACCTTGTAGCTATTCCACATACCGAAGAACTCTTGCTACTATTGACTGGAAAGTAGTCCTTTCTGACGAAAATATAGATTCAGTAGCATCAAAAATCTCAACCACTATTACTGATGCGGCTAAATCAGCGATTCCTAATAAAATTGTTACAATTCACCCACCTGATGTGCCATGGTTTAATTAAAACATTCGGAAACTTTTTCCGCCAACGTAACCGCATCCACAAGTCTTCACAAACACAAGTTACTGAGTATTCCGTCGTAAAAGAAATGAGGTTTCAAAAGCAATAGAAAGGCAAAGGTTCAGTACCAAAATAGTAAATGAAAATGCACTGACTTAAAAAAAACTGGTTAAGTTAGCGAAAGCTGCCATTAAATTACAAAATTCTGAACAGACAATCCCAACAATAATAAATTGAGATAATTCTGCCAATAATAAAACAGAAAAAGCAAATCTACTAAACACATTCTTCTGTGAACAGTCTTCTATTGACGACAAGAACAAAGATTCACCTGACATTGACTTTACAGCACAATCGCTACTTACTTATATCAATATATCACCCGAGGATGTTAGAGATGCCATTGCGAGCATTGAAGCCTCTAGTCTTGACCTAATTAATCCTTGCTTGTAAAAAGAAGCGTCCGTTGAACTTAGGGTGCCTTCATCAATTTACTTTAACAGGCTATTACTTAATTCCCATGTTTCAAGTGATTTGAAAATGGCTCATGTCATGTTAATTTCTAAAAAAGCTAACCCATCTAACTTTTGTAATTATAGACCGATCTCTCTCCTTTCTTGCATTGTTAAAGTCATGGAAATACCTAAACAATTGTTTTGTTTTGAATAACACGCTTACACCTCTTCAATCTGTTTTCATTAAAGGTGACTCTACCACGAATCAGCTTCTATATATATATAATGATTTTTGCAAAGCACTAGACGAAGGCAAGAAAATAAGAGTCTTATTTTGTGATATTTCCAAGGCCCTTGACCGTGTCTGGCACAAAGGTTGGTACATAAACTTTCTTCTATTGGAATTAGGGGATCCTTTCTCAGGTGGTTCCAGTCTTATCTTTCTAACAGGCAACAGCGTGTTGCCATTGACAATGTTCACTCCGAATGGCAAAGGGTATCTTCTATAGTTCCACAAGGCTCAATTTTAGGACCTCTCCCATTTCTTATCTTACATTAATGACATCATCAAAGATATCAACACCAGTATCAGACTTTTCGCCGACGACACCAGTCTCTATGTGATAGTTGATCATCCACAAACTACGGCTAGCCTTTTGAACGCTGATCTTGAAAAAGTCCACAATTGGGCAAAAAACTTGCTCGTTGACTTCAGTCCATCCAAAAACAGAAGCTCTTTTTAATCTCCAGTAAGAAAAATATACCAATTCACCCAGATTTAACTATGAATAATGTCCCCATCCAGAACGTTAACGAACATAAAACATCTTGGTATAATCTTTGGTAATGATGGTAAATGGCATTCTCACACATCTTCTATAACAGCTAAAGCTTGGCAGCGTGTAGGAATGTTAAGATCTTTGAAATATTTTCTCAATAGAAAATCTCTGGAACGTCTTTATGTTTCTTTCATACGGCCTCTTCTAGAATATAACAACTCATTCTGGGACAACTGTACTTTAGAAGAAAAGCGAAATATTGAATCAATTCAAGTTGACCCCGCTAGAATTGTAACCTGAGCCACCAAATTGTGTAATATAGAATTTTTTTAAAGTAAACTAAAATGGGAAAAAATGGAAGGAAGAAGATAAAATATATATATTAACAACTTTTTATAAGATGAAGAACAATCTCACTCCAACTTATATATCTCGCTTAATTTCTGATCAAACACAATTACGTTACAATCTCCGCAACATAAATTACA
The DNA here is from genome assembly GCA_022818135.1 of Saxidomus purpurata. Taxonomy (NCBI): domain Eukaryota; kingdom Metazoa; phylum Mollusca; class Bivalvia; order Venerida; family Veneridae; genus Saxidomus; species Saxidomus purpurata. Next base: position 572,353 of record JAFMSR010000011.1, read on the forward strand.
TTCCGCAAGTAAATGCCCGTTCACAACTATAATTGTACGGACTATTTCCTTCCCTCTATTATTCGTGACTGGAACGCGCTTCTCTTTTATCATGGTGTAAGACCTCGGCAGGTTTCCACACCAGACTCCGTTTAGGATGTAGCTCTTTACATCTTAACCTATTTAGAAAGTCAGTTATCGAATCATCACAATGCTCTTGTGGCGAAATCAAGACTGTTAATCACTTTCTTCTTTCGTGTCGCAATTATACATCTCAAAGACAAAGATTTTAATAGATCTGCCTCGTCTAGCCACATGCTAAAATCTTTTGTATGGATGGAAAGAACTAAATTTGAACCAGAATACTATAGTTTTCTCACGAGTTCAGAAATATATCCTCGCTACGGAGCGATTCTCATCGCGGGCTGGGGCACCGGACTTACAACTTACAAATTAATAACATTTAACAGAAGTAGCAGCATAATCACTATTTCATCATAATTATTTCATTATTATTTTCCTTTTCACTCTTTCTTACACGCCTCCGTCACATCTATCTTTTATATAGGAGCTGTACCCACTACACTAGAAAGGTCATGCACACTTTGCATGAGGAAACAAGAACTGTCCCTCACAAGTGACGAATGCCCCCGAAAGAGGTGCCACAAAGTCTGTGTCCTCTACATGTGCTCAATAAATGTGCTATGTAATTTTAAAATCCTTCCATGCATGACAGAGTAACTATGCATACAGTTTTCCATTACTTTAAACATTAAGTGTGACCTTGACCTTTGAGCTAGGGACTTGGGTCTTGAATACGACACATCCGCTTGATGTGCTAGGCATTTGTGCCAAGTTATTTTAAAATCCTTCAAAGCATGATAAAGTTATAGTCCGGACACAAATGTATGCATATATACAGGATTCCATTACCTATAAACTCTAAGTGTCCTTGACCTTTGTGGTAGGGATGTGGGTCTTGCACGCGACACGTCATCTTGATGTGCTAGACATTTGTGTCAAATTATTTTAAAATCCTTCAATGCATGACAAAGTTACAGTCCGGACACGAATGTGTGCATATATGCATATATAGAGGAATCCATTACCTTCAAACTCTAAGTGTGACCTTGACCTTTGAGCTAGGGACAGGGGGCTTGCACGCGACACGTCGTCTTGAGGGGCTAGACATTTGTGCCAAGTTATTTTAAAATTATTCAATGCATGACAAAGTTACAGTCCGGACACGAATGTGTGCATATATGCATATATAGAGGAATCCATTACCTTCAAATTCTAAGTTTGACCTTGACCTTTGAGCTAGGGGCGTTGGTCTTGCACGCGATACGTCATCTTGATGTGCTAGACATTTGTGCCAAGTTATTTTAAAATTCTTCAATGCACGACAAAGTTACAGTCCGAACACGAATGTGTGCATATATGCATATATAGAGGAATCCATTACCTTCAAACTCTAAGTATGACCTTGACCTTTGAGCTAGGGACAGGGGGCTTGCACGCGACACGTCGTCTTGATGTGCTAGACATTTGTGCCAAGTTATTTTAAAATTATTCAATGCATGACAAAGTTACAGTCCGGACACGAATGTGTGCATATAAAGAGGATTCCATAACCTTCATACTCCAAGTGTGACCTTGACCTTTGAGGTAGGGATGTGGGTCTTGCACGCGACACGTCGTCTTGATGTGCTAGACATGTGTGCCAAGTTATTTTGCATGACAGAGTTACAGTCCGGACACGAATTTGTAAGTGGGGACGCACAGACGGACGGACGGACAGACGGACGATTTTAATATGCCACCCTTCGGGGGCATAAAAGGATTTGAAATAGACAACAGTAGAACTGTTGTATACTGAACAAAAACAGAAACTTCCGATTTCTATACACATGCTTTTAATGTTATAAAAGGAAATTAACATGTCCAATGCCCTACATCTGTTCGGACGAACGATTATGTGTCAAATAAAACCAATTTTAATTGGATTGTACGCATTACACAAAAAATGAAAAATTAAAATCGATTTTCTCGTGCATGCACGGACCAGTGTAATACGTGTTCATAAAATCAAACCTTTCAGTCTGGTTTTATAGACTTTGTTGACAATAAGAAAAATACGTTGAAAAAAAAACCTTTTTTTCATTAAGTTTTCTTTCTTTTTGATATGTCTAAAATTCCACCGAATTTTAGTGAACGTGCCATCGAAATGCAACATGCTGGTATGGCGACGAATTAGGTTGCTAGAGTTGTTGGCAGTTCTAGCCGTGATATTCGAAACCTTAGGCAACGTATTCAAGCAACAGGGCGTACGGACGATTTACCACGTAGTGGATGTCCGCGGGTCACAGCGCCTGGTCAAGACCGCTATATCATGAAAACAAAAATAATATCAAACAGGGAATGCCACATACCAAAAACGCAGCCTCCCCAAAACGAGCCCCATAGCACCCAGAAGTGCACACCTATGCAATCGTTTTCCAAACTGCCACTGCCACTTCTGCTAATACCCCTGGTACACATAACAACCGAATATTTGCCCAAACTGTACGCAATCGTCTGCGCGAGGGTGGTCTACGTGGACGTCGTTCTTACATTGGCTGTGTATTGCACGACGTCACCGTGTAAATAGTGTTACTTGGGCACGTACACATCATCACTGGATAAGGCAACAATGGAATAGCGTTCTCTTCTCCGACGAGTCAAGATTTTCTAATCATCGAAGTGGTAGCAGGGTTCGAACACCTGTGGTAGAATGTTTAATTTGGATACGTGAGAGGTATGGCTATATTAAAAAAAATTCTGCAAGGACGACAAACTGCACTATTTTGCTTTAATCATTTAGACAGGATTGCGCTTATCATCACGAAAGCTAAGAGATAAACCGGCACTACTTTGTAGCGGTTCTGGTTCGTAAACCCTTAATATAAGAGAAAAGCTACGTCCCAAGTCGACCCAGCGGGTGTAGTGACTACAAACCTCGAGTTCGGATCAGAATGATGCAAGTGCAGCCGAAGCTGTACTGGGTTACGGGAGTATATTTACTTAAACTCTCTACTTAACTAATATACATGTATTTATTTAAACTGTTTCACGACAAATAGAATTTAGTTATTGAAATAATACATTATAAAATTATCAGCCCTAGATAAATACGAGGATCCACCAGGGGAACCTCCTTCTTAGTACTCTCAGAAAATTGCTGAGAAGACTTTTTGAAGTAGGCAAGTGCAGGAAAGTACCGCCTGTATCAATGCAACACAAACTGGTTACTGACCACGACCATTGTAATTGTGCTTATTAGGTCCACCATCCTCTAAAGAGGCTATAATCGGTACGACCCACTGACCACGACCAGAACTAAATAAGAATTTATATATGACAATTTATTTACCAAATAAATACTTTTTCAATATAACCAATAGCTAAACTTTTGTTCGAAACTGGAATTTAACATGTACTTTTTACATAAATATATCATTAGATACTTTAACAATCAACATGATTATAGCTTATTTTACGCTAAAGTTTAACAATAAAGGGAGGTTACTAGGACAGACAGCTACAAAATAGACCTTTGTGTAAAGATCTGCCGCTAGGTGTCTCTGGTGACCGGTTTCCCGCCAAATATTCTCGTTTTATTAAAGGTTGATAATCAAAGTTTGGCCATGTAACAGATTTGTTTGAAACTTTAACATCTGATCATTTACACTCATTTATGTTCACTTAGCGCTTAATTCAAGTTAGATTTTCACCGGAGGTATTTTTAAAAATTGATTTCGCTATCCTGATTACCCAACCAACATAGAGTTATTTTATCATAAGTACACATTTGATACACATACTTTGCCTAAGGAAATATATAAATATTAGACCTATTGTATTATATTTGTAAAATATTTGCATTAACAATTATATATTTAGATGGAATTCATTAGAAATGCAAGTTTGAAAAATTATTATTACCTCCCTTTACCTATGATGGTTGCGCAACCAAGACAGATTGGAAATAAATGAATTCAGAAGCTACACGTAGTTTTAAAACTTGCCTTTTGGTTCAGAATGTTAAAATATTTGTACATCTATCCAATGCAAATGTAAAAGTAGAAATTATATTGAAATCAAAAGAAATACTCAGCTTTTTGGATACTTTCATATTAAAGGGGAGTTATAACAAAATTTTATAAAAGTTAATAAAATGTAAATTGCTAATAGGGATCTAACCCTATATAATGGGTCTTTTTGTTCCTTAAATAAATCTCTAACAGAATATACAAAAAGTAAAAATTGTCATCAAATGTTGCTTAAATGTGATTGACCACCATTAAGGCGTTCGCCCGCAGGCAACAGCCTTAAGAACTGCCATACAAAATACTTCTTTCCGCGGGATTCGAACCAGCCGAATATCAGAAAACCTACATAACAGTCTTCTACGCTAACAACTGAGCTATTTCTTCCTCTGTATGGAAATGATATTTAATTCAAATATAACGTTGTCGTAGATGGTTGCTTCCCCTGTTTTCAATAATAACAGTGTCGAAAATATGTTAACATAACATGACGTCACTATCAACTTATCCAAACCGACTTATAGAGTTAATCATAAATTTGTCATATGGTAGTGCGGCTTTTGTAATTATCTTCCACAGCCTTGATCATGGTAGGGAGCAGTAATTTTAGTCTGCCCTTGATCGCTTAAGGGAATGATCATTCACCAGAAAGTCGGTGTCTTCAGGCTAATTTCATCAGGATAATGACTGAGTTTCACAACTATTGTAGTAGTCTGTTGCGTTTTAAAACCTTTCATTACAGCATTGTCTTTCTTGTCTCCTTTTAGCTTTGAACGCATTTAAGTTTAGACCATTGTTAAATTAATTTTTTCCGCGTATTAGTTCAAATTGAGAAGAAGTAACAAACGTTTTTGGCAGTCAATAAAAGTGGATAGACACTGAAATCAAGGACTGTTACTATGCTTTGGACTCCGCCGAAAGCAAAAACTACCAACAAAATAACATTTAGACATTAGAAAGAAGCACTTGTTTATTATTTATACAAAAACACATGCAAACATAACTTGATATTATAAAAAGATAATAAATGAATCATTGTAGAACAAAATTACGGTCTAAAGTGTCGAATGCCTAACCGAGAACACGGATTTAAAACCACTGCTACTCGTCATAAGACGACAGTTGTAGGTAGCATCAATTCTACAAGGAGTTCCAGCTTTTTCACAATCGACTTTTACTGAGTTGTCATAAAAAAGATGTAAATTATTGGAAAATTGCTGATAGCAAATAATAGTGCAGCATGTTTTAATTCAACTTGAAATATTTCTATAAATATGTCATGTAACAAAACATATGCATAAATATCTATGTATCATATTATGGAATACAATGTAGTTAGCTCATTATAAATTAATAGTTATGGTGTTGGACCCATTATTCGTGGTAGGTCCAGAATTCGTGGTATTTAGATTAAACTCTCGCTATTCCCAATCGTGAGCAAAGCACGTGTACACTCTTTGCCTACAATCACCCCACCCAACCTTCACTCTTTCAAATCAGAACCATCGGGTCAGTAACATTGTCTAAACATAATCCATCTATTTGATTTTGATTCTGCAAAAAAACGTTTTGTTAACAAAAATGTTATTTCTAGCCGACTGTTAAATTTGGCAATTGTCTGTCCACCATTTTGTAATAAGAAGAGTTCAATAATATTATTCATTCTTGTCACTCTGACATTTCGCACCTTTGGACTGCATAAAACTTGACAGGATTCTTTTACTCTAAAACATAGCTACCAATCGCTTTCATATACTCAAAATGCACCGACAATCTTTTTTCAAGGTAGTTCTTGTTAGTTATTTGTTTAACTTTGCTGTTTCCTTATTTGATTTTTTTGCTATTCCGTGCTGTTTTGATAGACTCTAAGTACCACGAAATCTGGGACAACCAGCACTTATGTTCTAACATATATAATAATCACACCATTATAAAGCTATACATAATCACAATCCCAGACTTTGAAAGGTATGCTACATGCGAAAAATGACACACAAACGCATTGGACATATTGAATATATGTAAATGAATAACGCTATCAAAATATACAATAGTGTATTTTTTACATACTTCATTTAAATTTGGACAAACTTTCTTTTATCGAAGATACATTTCATCTTATCGATGCTTCTATATACATGTAATTAGTACAAATACATACAAAAGCGATATAGCATCAACGCTCATCGCCATAGATACTCATACACTATAATACACATATGGAAATTTATATTGTATGAAGTTTTTTTCAATAAAACGCCTTTGATTATTCCTAGCAAATACTAATACGTGGTTAACTGACCTAGCTACCAGACTTTCAAATATAAGTTTTAAATCATCATTATATAATATCAGTAAAAAGTAAAAATTTAGTGAGATTTCACAAAATTGTATATAATGATGTGATGTTAAAGTAAAATTAATCTTATGTCAAACAACTGCTGTAAGTTTCAAATTTTAAACCAATGTTTGAATTTAAGGTATTCAGTGCATAATCGTTAATTTTTCAAAGGCCCCGAGAATTGTTATTTTCATTACCTATATGTTTTCAATGATTCGTATTGTTATTGTTGTTGTAAATAATACTTATATAATTTACGACCGGAATGCACATTGCATAATTTTATTTGCAATGTGGCTTCCCACGAAAGTTTCTTTTTATAAAACCATTCAATAGAAAAACATTAAATTAATGAAAACAGATGAATTAATATATAAATGAATAACGCTATCAAAATATACAATAGTGTATTTTTTACATACTTCATTTAAATTTGGACAAACTTTCTTTTATCGAAGATACATTTCATCTTATCGATGCTTCTATATACATGTAATTAGTACAAATACATACAGAACCGATATAGCATCAACACTCATCGCCATAGATACTCATACACTATAATACAAATATGGAAAGCGCAAATCTAATATACAATGTAATTGTCTGTCTTGAAAACATGGATATTTGAGAACTTTTCATCAATATACGTAAAAAAACCAACAACTAAATGCACCTCCTCTTACCTCGAACTTCATTTATCTCGAAGTAAAAGGCCCGGTCCCTTGAAATTCGAGATAACGAGAGTCAACTGTACATAATTATTTACAAATGCAATTTGAAAAGCTTTTGTACAAAACATTTTCGTACAAAAAATGCTAATTTGAGTAGAATTTAAATATGGCTCTTTCTTTGAGTTGAATAGAGTTAAAGTTTTGGCTATACATGTAACTGTAGTATGATTTGTAGCAATATGTTCGACAAGGTAATCACTATAGATAGCATATGCTATAACATAGTGGAACTCGTCCTGTCTTTCATGATTAGGAATCACATCTATAACATTTAAGCAAGCATGTATATAAATAAAAATTATATGATAGCATACCATCAATGTATACATTGTAACTTTAAAATGTTATAGTTGGCTCTGTTTGTTTATATTTTAGGTTGGGCGTAAGTCTATTTTGGGAAGATTTTTGAGATATTTGGTGGTATGTTTCTAGAAATAATGTGCATCACTCTATATGCTTCACACGGAACAAGGTCATATGTTTCAAATGAACGTTATTTATATCTGACATTGTTTGAAAAGATTAAAGATTGAGATAAAGTTTCTAATTAGAAAAAATAAATCCCTTACTGTGAATGAACATGTATTAAATCACTGATAGGAGTTCAAATGCGTAGTAATTAGATCAAGAGCCCGTTAGGGCCACAGGTGAGTCTAGCGTACCTGGGACACAAACAGTGCATTTTAGTTAAAATACCCTAGTTATTATATATCAATAAGAAGGTAAACAACACAGTTCGCACATAACCCAGTTTCAGCTTCAATTACTTCATATAGAAGAATGCATATTTATCAAAACCTATTGCATATATAGCCATAGTAATTATTTTTTCTGTAGTTGAGCACAGTATTCAATAGACATGTATTAGTGATGTGTAACCTGGACTTGGTAAGACCTGGCCGATCGATATGTTATGGAAACTAGTTTTTCCCATTATCAGTATGGCTGCATGTATATGTTTACAAAATATATCAATGAAATAAAATGAATACTGTATTAGTGGATCGTTTTAAAACTGGAAAGCTAGTGGAAATATTATCAAATTAATTTCTACGACCGTCTGTTGTGTAATATTTGGATGACACAAGGCGACATTGTTTAAAAGCTTGTTATAAGGGAAGAATTCAGTGTGAGAAATGTGTGAGATTTATTCGGGTTGGCGAAAAATGTAAAATAAATCGGAAACTATCAGTCGCTGTTTCAAAACGGTTTGCATTTGAGCCTTGAAGTAAACTTTTACGGAAAACATAAATAATTATGCTATATATGCAATAGGTTTTAATAAATATGCATTATTCTAGATAAAGTAATTAAGGCTGAAACTGGGTCGATGTGTAAACGGTGTTGTTTACCTTCTTATTGATATATAGTCATTAGGCTATTTTTTAACTAACACTCACTGTTTGGGTCACTGCTACGCTACACTCACCTGTGGTTAGGGCAGGGACAGCGGTAGTGAAAAAGTATGATTACTAAACATGACTAAAGGTGGAGTTGTTGTATGTACTGCTACTTGTTGCGACTTATATATACTTAAAAGTTGAATTCAACACATTGAGTCATTTCAGTTGTTCCTCGTTTTTTTCTTGTTCGTAGCATAACTAAGACTATTCAAGTGATTGTCTTTAAACTTGAATTATAGGTAGATAGTGACACCAATGTGCAAAATCAGTAATTATTCTCTCGAGCATAATATTTACAGGCGTTTTAATGGATTGACTTCAACTTTGACAGACAGACAGCAGGACAAACGGACAGACGAGGCATTAACTTACACAAATTACAAAAATTACAAAATCATTGCGATAAATGTAAAAGTTTACCACTACTACTGTATAAAGGGGAGTAGGCCTATTTAAATTGCGAACAATCCACTATGTAAGTTCAACAGTTACCAACGGTAACCATGCAATAAAAATATACAAACCAGGTGCAAACTTATGAGAGTGATGAGAACATTTGGCATTATGTCAATGAGTACAAAACATATAACATAAGGTTATAAACAATGTCAACAGCAACACCATTAATATAAATTATGTAGTTTCAAAAACACACTTATCATTCAAAGTTATTACAAAATTTATGATCTAGTACCTATTCAAATATCATGAAAGCAAATACTGAAATATATACTCTGTTGCAAAAGAAAGTGTGCACTTAGGTTTTTGTTAATTTCATGTATTATTTTTAACAAAAATATTTTAATGTTTAGTATCAAAATTTAGAGCAATTTATGCTCAATTTCATTTGCATTGATAGCACATTCAATTGATAGCAAATGGTGTATACAGGTAGTGTACGAAATTTGAGACCGATATGTTTTATCAAAATAGAGATATTCAAAATGAAAACGTGCACACTTTCTTTTACAACTGAGTATATGAGGAAGAAAACAAATGGTCCTCAAAATATAAACACGCGTGGATAAATTTCTGATTTTACACTTACATGTATTATCTGTTGTAAAAACGTTAACACATTTAAAATATAAAGATGTTTCTAGTAATATTTCTGAATGTTTTAACAATGTTTAATCATTTTAGGGTACGGACTAGCTCATTATTCGGAGAAAATGTGTAAGTGGCCGGGTAGCTCAGTCGGTAGAGCATTTGCCCTGTAAGCATTTGCACTTGCACTGTTGAAAAGAATCTTTTGCGGGTCTGTGCAATCTTCCTGTCTCAGTTGTTATCAACATAAAATTTTATACATTGTATCTCTTTAAATTCCAGCTAGCATAAATATCGTATGTAAAAATGTTATTGATGGAAAACTGAAGCTATTTATGTTATATTGTCAAACCGGAGCCCGAATTGTTAAGACACGGCATTCTTTCAACATCCTAGCTTAAGTATTGCCACTATGGAGCTACATTTACACGAAATTCATATAGTTACTCTCTGACACAAAACTTTTGTGTAAACAAATAGCCGAAGCTGCGACAAATTTATGTATTGTGGGTTTAATGCACACTATTCCAAAACATATTTAAACTTAATTTGTTCACAATCTACATCTGTTAACTGACTGGTGTGTACACTTTGAAGACATTTCACCGTTTCATTAAAACATGATCTTATTTTCGTTGCCCTACCCCAACTAAAGAAATACTGGTCATATTTTAAAGTACCCTACAGTTAAAATGGATATGTTTGCAAGTATTTATGTATATTTGTTTTTGTTCTGGGTTCTAAAAGTTATTGCTGGCGAGCGAGCTAGAATTAAAAAAAACATGTATTTAAGTTTTACATGTTACATTTCTCGCCTGCAATTTCGATAAAGCTTTTTTTACTAGCTGTATTGTTAAACATTATACTATGTGGACCTGTGACGAAGTTTGTAAAGCCCTTTCCTTTTTATTGAACAACATTTATATAAGGTTTGGGAATGCAGTTTTCAGACAAGTAATCGGTATTCCCATGGGAACAAATTGTGCACCCCTTGTCGCAGATTTGTTTTTATATTGTTATGAAAGAGACTTTATGTTGAGTCTTTCTCCAGACACGCAGGCAGACATTATCACTGCTTTTAATAATACATCACGCTATCTGGATGATATTCTTAATATGGATAACCCATTTTTTGGTCAATTGGTGGACACTATTTATCCCCGGGAACTCCAGTTAATTAAAACTAACAATTTGGATACTGGTGCTTCATTTTTAGATTTACATCTCTCTATTTATAACAATATTATACATACCAAAATTTATGACAAGAGGGATGATTTTAATTTTAGTATTGTAAATTTCCCCCATTTGGATGGGGATGTACCTCATGCTACATCTTATGGGGTATACATTTCTCAGTTAATTCGGTTTGCCAGAGCGTGTAGTTATGTTGAGGATTTCAATGAACGTAATCAATATATTACAAATAAACTTCTTCAACAGGGCTACCGTTATTACAAATTGCGTAAATATTTTGCTAAATTTTACTATCGTAATTCTGATTTGGTTTTGAAATTCAATAGTAATCTAAAGACTCTTCTGCGAGAAGGTATTTCAAAACCCGATTTTTATGGGGATGTGGTTTACAAACTTCGTAAGATTTTGGGTCATGGCAATTTTCCAACTGTATTTGCTAAAATTATAAAACGTTTTGTTAAAAGAGGTTACGACCCAACTGTTTTGAGACACACCGCATGTTTGGTGTTCAACCCGTTTACAGTTGGACGCTATGCTTCCCTCTTTGATTGTGTCTGACGGAAGAGGGGGAGGACTCTGTGATGGGCAGTTTTTAAATCCCACTGGGACGAAACTGTTTTGATTTCTGTCCTCTGGCCTGTTTCGTCGGGCCCTTAAGGGTGTTTCTCTTGGTGCTCTGCCTTCTGCAAAGGCATTGAGTACATACGTTTTTTGGTTCTCAAGGTTTGCTTTTTATATATTTATACACGAGCATTTTTGTGTTTTACATACCATGCCTTTTGTTTCCATTGCGTGTGTTAGAGATTCACCTAGCAGGGATTACTTTTATTTACACTGTCCTGTGACTTTGGAACATGGTGGGGGTAAGAGTGAGGTTGGGTGCGCACCATAAACCGGTTTAAGCTCCCCAGTGGTGTTTTTGCCACTGACCGTTCCAAGGCGGTGCCCCACTGTGTTCCTTTAATTGTTCGTTTTGTCCTCGTGTGTTTGCTTTGTATGCTAGTGTGTGTTGGTAGTGTATATGTGTGTGTGTGTGTACATGATTGTGTGTGTGTGTCGTGTGTGTGTGCGTGTGTGTGTGTGTTGGTGGTGTGCACTTCTGGGTGCTGTGGGGTTCGTTTTTTGGGGGAGGCTGCGTTTTTGGTACGTGGCATTCCCTGTTTGATATTATTTTTGTTTTTATGTTGAGTCTTTCTCCAGACACGCAGGCAGACATTATCACTGCTTTTAATAATACATCACGCTATCTGGATGATATTCTTAATATGGATAACCCGTTTTTTGGTCAATTGGTGGACACTATTTATCCCCGGGAACTCCAGTTAATTAAAACTAACAATTTGGATACTGGTGCTTCATTTTTAGATTTACATCTCTCTATTTATAACAATATTATACATACCAAAATTTATGACAAGAGGGATGATTTTAATTTTAGTATTGTAAATTTCCCCCATTTGGATGGGGATGTACCTCATGCTACATCTTATGGGGTATACATTTCTCAGTTAATTCGGTTTGCCAGAGCGTGTAGTTATGTTGAGGATTTCAATGAACGTAATCAATATATTACAAATAAACTTCTTCAACAGGGCTACCGTTATTACAAATTGCGTAAATATTTTGCTAAATTTTACTATCGTAATTCTGATTTGGTTTTGAAATTCAATAGTAATCTAAAGACTCTTCTGCGAGAAGGTATTTCAAAACCCGATTTTTATGGGGATGTGGTTTACAAACTTCGTAAGATTTTGGGTCATGGCAATTTTCCAACTGTATTTGCTAAAATTATAAAACGTTTTGTTAAAAGAGGTTACGACCCAACTGTTTTGAGACACACCGCATGTTTGGTGTTCAACCCGTTTACAGTTGGACGCTATGCTTCCCTCTTTGATTGTGTCTGACGGAAGAGGGGGAGGACTCTGTGATGGGCAGTTTTTAAATCCCACTGGGACGAAACTGTTTTGATTTCTGTCCTCTGGCCTGTTTCGTCGGGCCCTTAAGGGTGTTTCTCTTGGTGCTCTGCCTTCTGCAAAGGCATTGAGTAAATACGTTTTTTGGTTCTCAAGGTTTGCTTTTCATATATTTATACACGAGCATTTTTGTGTTTTACATACCATGCCTTTTGTTTCCATTGCGTGTGTTAGAGATTCACCTAGCAGGGATTACTTTTATTTACACTGTCCTGTGACTTTGGAACATGGTGGGGGTAAGAGTGAGGTTGGGTGCGCACCATAAACCGGTTTAAGCTCCCCAGTGGTGTTTTTGCCACTGACCGTTCCAAGGCGGTGCCCCACTGTGTTCCTTTAATTGTTCGTTTTGTCCTCGTGTGTTTGCTTTGTATGCTAGTGTGTGTTGGTAGTGTATATGTGTGTGTGTGTGTACATGATTGTGTGTGTGTGTCGTGTGTGTGTGCGTGTGTGTGTGTGTGTGTTGGTGGTGTGCACTTCTGGGTGCTGTGGGGTTCGTTTTTTGGGGGAGGCTGCGTTTTTGGTACGTGGCATTCCCTGTTTGATATTATTTTTGTTTTTACAAGTTAAACTAGGGTAACAAAAATTGCAATGATGCCAAGACATAGGGTACACACTTTATCAATTTTGTCCCGAGACATATCACACAATTAAATTACAAGAATATAGCAAAAGATTCGGAGTGGGGGCATCACTAATGCCAATTTATTTTAAAATCCTTCAATGTTACAGTCTGAACAGATAAAAATGTCTACGGACAGACGGTCAGACAGATGAAAACGCGCATCACATTCCCATTATGCGTCAAGTAATTTCAAAATCCTTCAATGCGTGACAGAGTTACTATATATACAGGATTCCATGACCTTTAAATTCATAAGTGTGATATTGACATTCAAGCTATGGATGCAGGATTTGCACGCGACATTTTGTCCCAATGTGCTGAACGTGTGTGCCAAGTTGTTTTAAAACCCTTCAATGCATGAAAGAAATACAGTCCAGACATTTAAACTCTAAGTGTGACCTTGACATTTGAAGTAGGGACGCGGGTCTCGCACGAGACACGTCGTCTTTATGTGCTTAACATTTGTGCCAACTGATTTGAAAATCTTTTTACGCATGACAAAGTTACAGCCCGGACACGAATATGTGCATATATACAGGATTTCGTTACCTTTAAGTTCTAAGTGCGACCTTGATATTTGAGGTACAGACGTTGGCGATGCAAGTGACACGTCGTCTTGATGTGCTGAAAAATTGAGCCATATTATATGAAAATCCCTTCATGTATGACAAAGTTACAGCCCAGGCACAAAAATAGAAGAACGGACACACGGAGAGACGTAACTGTTAACACCATTATTGTTAAAAAAATACTCCATCACAAGTTGAGAAATAAATAAATAACTATTCCAAAAATACTACAAGATAATAAATTTTTACAGATACAGAAAGAGTGTTCTATTAAATGATAGCCTGCTATTGTCAGAAAATGTTCAACAAAAACTGTCGGAGAACAGGTCTCTTGGCTGTTCGCACCGCATAGATAGTAAAATAGCAGTTGTATGAAACGAATTTAGTTCTGTATCATCAAATAATCGCACAATTGGTTTGTTACGTGGCTGATTACAGTTATCAGTCATTTCTCAGTGACCTTGACTTAAGAACCGGTTACTGCTTTGACATAACCTCCCTATCAAGTCTGGCAAACCCACACTAGAGAGCCACTTTTGAAAACTAAACAATGTATGCGCTTATGTTAGCCTCCGTATATTCTGACCAGATTTACATTAAAACAAAAATAATATCAAACAGGGAATGCCACGTACCAAAAACGCAGCCTCCCCAAAACGAGCCCCACAGCACCCAGAAGTGCACACCACCAACACATACACACACACATATTACGCTACTCACTTCAGTGATACTAATTATTGTCAAATGATGGGATGATTGCAGCTTGTTATTAGACAATTTTAAAGTTTAGGTATGCCTTACAAAAAGCTTTTCTTACAATGTGTGAGGTGCTCATTTCTAAAGTCACAGTTTACATGCTCCATTAAAAGTTAAAAATGGAAAATGACAGCCACTCTAGAAGGGCAAAGGCAACTACAACTTCTAAAAATATGTCAGCTGTTCACAATAGCACCAAAGAACATGCTGACAACACATACAAAACGTTTATCTCGTATAAACCGGCAATTCATCGGCTACAGGGACATGTTTTGAAAAAAAAAACATTAATAGAGGACAACTACACAATATCTAAGTTCCTGAGCGGGGCCAAATTTGACCGCGGGGATATGATTTGAATTTACTGAATAGAATACCATTATACAATGCCCCGCAAAATATCTACACTCTTGCTGTTTTTGAGAAGAAGATTTTAAAAGGATATGCTATTTGTTGCCATAGAGACATAGTTCTCAATAGAATGCAATTCATTGAAGACCTATGGTAGAGCTTAATGCAAGGAACACATATGAAAAGTTTCAACAAAATTGACCTGGTGGTTTTAAGAGCAGATGTCGATTGAAGAAAATGGTGGACAGACGCCAGACGGATGCCGGACGATAAGCGGTCGCAATAGCCCACTCTAGCACTTTATGCTAGGAAAGCTAAAAACCCAAAATTTTATGGAAATGCTCTGATCTTCAGATTTTGTGTCGTTGTTCCAAAATTGCTATCAAGGGAGAAGTTGAACAACAAGTTACAGCATGATTAGAAATAAATGAAACGGTATTCTTACCGAAATTCTAACCTGTAATCTTAATTATTATTATTTTGACGGCCTTTTATATTGTATTATATGATTGCATTTATGTGCCTTTTTCCAACAACGTTATAAGTGCACCGCAAAACATTCACGCAGTGTCGAATCTCTTTGTCGGTGCAGTGGAACTCTGGACTCGAAGTGAAAAAAACACTTGTTGGTTTCATAGGTAAGGTGCCAAGGAGAAGATTGTCAATTGTAGGTGGACATAGATAATTTGGAAGGTATCTGAAATATCGGACATTGTAATAGATAGTGAGATGTTGGTTCGACATGTACATAATTAAGACTCGATTAGATTTCTACGATGTAGGCCAAAGTTAAGAGAACTACATTCTAGTCTTAAACGGGTATGATAGATTTGGAGTTCTCTGGTCAAACATCAAGTAAGGGCGATGATCGACTTTGCATACAACGGAGTTTGTCTTTGAAGTCTAATAAAGAATATTCATCGCCTACTTCATTTGAAAGTGCGATCCATTCTCGGATAGTTTGAGGAATGAAAGATGAGGCGTAAAGTTCAGTACGGGTGTTAATTATAGGTGCATCTGAATTGGAACGATGTATATAGACTTGATGACTTAACTCAGGAATAAAGTTTGAGTGAGATGATGGGACAAGTTGATTTTTCATTTTGTAAAAAAAGGGTAAGACGATGCTTTTGTTTTCGTTCAGACAAACTTCCAAAATTGAGATCATTCAGAAGTCGATCAGTGTTGCATAGTTTTGTTGCACCTGAGACGATCCTTGGTGCCCCAATCTGCACTGCCTCTATATCTTTTTCGAGGGCTTGGGAATAATTGTCCGAAACAACATCCCCGTAATATGAGAGCGGTTTGACAAATATGATGTACATTTTCTCTAAATGAGAACGTGAAATAATAAACGTAAGCGGGCAAAGTATACCAAATGCATTGCCAAATTTTATCAAGTGCAGATGAGACGTGAGAGGTCCATTTAGCTTCTTTAAATGGAGTAAGACCAACATGTTTGTGATCTATAACCTGGTTTCTCGGGACCTGATCCAAATAGATATTGAAATGTACGGGTTTGTTGCTCTTGAGAGAGAAAATGACAGTTTCCGATTTTGCAGAATTGAAGGAGACAAGCAAGGTTTTGAACAAAGAAGTAATCCGGGAGGACTGTATATGATTAATAACTATAATGTAGAGGCTTGTGCCACCAGCAGAAAAGACGAATATTGACTTGCATTTCTGACACAATGTCATTCATATAAATGAGGAAAAGAAAAGGACCTAAATCAGTCCTTGTGGAACGCCCGCATTTATTTGAGACCAAGCTAGAGATATGTTGGGCAAGGACAACTCTCTGTTTTCTGTATTTAAGCTATGAAGAAGTCATCAGTAGAGGTTCATTTACATCCATTGATTCAAATTTATAAAGAAGACATCGGTGCCACACCAAGTCGAAAGCTTTTAAAGACAGCGTACTTCCATGGATTCGGGAAGTCTAAATTCCCAAGGAGCTGGTTAAAGAACAGTGAGAGTGACAATTCGTTTATGCCTTCTTTTATTAATTTCGGACTGACGAGGTCTTGTCCGCATGCTTAAGCATGATCGATAAGGGTTATAGCGTTCTTGATAAGTTGTACTAAAATGACTTTCCTAGATATGGAGGGTCTGGGCGTATCCATGCCAGCTGGAATTGTGATGTTAAGTTCGTTAAAAGTCGACTGTGTACATGAAAATATGTTAATCAGTTCGGCCTTGTTCTTGTTTGAACAAGCTTTCATTCCGTTATCGAATAGAGTTGGTATCGTTGATACTTTTGGTCGGTTTGTTATCTGCTTTGCTAACATAAACCATTGTTTTGTACTTCTGTTATCTGAATTTATGTTACTTATAAAACTCTGCCTTTCGAATTAGTTTAGAAGTTTCATTTCGAATTTTTCTAAAATGAGACCCCAAATAACTACAATTTGAACGTTTGAATTGTTGTGTATCCTCTTGCGTTTACGAATCATTCAGCGTACCTCTGTTGTCATCCAGGATACTTAATCTAATCTTATTGTTATCGTTTTTTGGAAGACTTTTCGATGCAGCAGTAAGCATTGAGTCTGCAATTTTGTTTGCCTAATTATTTGGATTATTGTCATCAAGGATTGAATTCCAGTCGAATGAATATTTCTGTACTGAGCATAACAGCCATATTCTGCCAGAGTAGCTGATTTGCTTAGGTTTAGTAAACTTTAGGACACACACAGTTGGATAATGGAATCTTGTTAGATCTGGAATTAAAGGATCAGCCATACAGTTTGCGAGAACCTGAATAGAGTTTCTGATAAGGTCAGTGAGAGAATTTAAATGTTCAGTCAAATATGTTGTATTGATTAGCTTTTCAGCATTTTATGATGTAATTAAGCAATTCATTTCTTCTAAGGTGAAACATTGACATTAATGTTGGAATCACAAGTTACAAGAATAGTTTCACATTGAGAGTAAAAGCTAGATCAAGGTTGTGTTCCATGTTCAACCACTGAGTATTATTAGAATCTAGTGAACAGTTAATGCCACTAAGAAATAGTTTACGCTGGATAACATTGATTTATCCCATGTTTTCCTTATCGCGCAAGGTGGTATAGTGGTCATTTATATAGGATGTTTAAATATGTGCCTCTAATTTGAACAGATAAATTAATCATTAATTAATTAATTGATAAATCGATGATAAAGATAAAATGTGTTTACGGCTGGTTGTGATGAGAGTGATCCAAATGAGCTCCAAAATGTTTTTGTGGAGTAAATTGGAACTAATCTTACGTGAATAGAATAAATCATTATACATTATGAATATCGATACTGCTCAATACTTGTATTTAGTAACCACATTTCTACAGAGGGGTAGGGGTATTTTGATAGAGGTGGTATAACATGTAAGTTTGTTTATCATATGTACGTGAAAACTGTCCTTTTATCGTTTTAGAATATTCTAAGAAAAATGTGTCTTTTAGAGAGTTCAAAAGACTTTTCATCTGACCCAAGTCACCAAGTTTCTGAGCACATATGATCTAGTTTTAAACTTAATGTAAACGTTATGAAGCCAAACTTTCGTAACGTTTTCGTGACAAAGCTAGGTCTATAATAGCGTTAAAATGTTTTCTATGATTTGATCTGGTGACCTACATGTACTTTTGACCCTATGTGTTCCAGTTCCAAACATGACGTAGCCACAATTGTTTTGATCAATTTCCACGAAGAGTTTGATATAAAATGTGACCTCTAGAATGTTTTCAATGTTTTCTGTGCTTTGACCATGTGACCGTTATTGACCTAGTTTGGCCCTTTCGATTTGATAGAGACAAATATTTCAATGATATTTCCTGTAACTGGCTGAAAATGTTTCATTAAGAATATTTATAAGGTTTTTCTTTAATTTGACTTAATGACATAGCCTTTAAAACTAGATGTTTACTTTTGAACATGACTTTAAGTTTATAAAGAGAAACATTATGCAGATCAGATAGAAAATGTTGTCTCTATGGTGTTAACAAGGTTTTCCTAGATATTGATCTAGTAACCTAGTTTGGAACTTGTGCTTGATTTCATAAGGATAAACATTCTGATTATGCAACACGTAGACCACTTGGAAAATATAACCTCTAAAATTTTTTCTGTGAGTTTACCTAGCAAATAAGGTAACAATACCCTCATGCTTCATTACGACTGAAGATAAGTGGTGATATCTTGAGTGCTTCAAAACAAATTGTTGACGACGGGCGGGAGGATAGACGGACAGGCGCTGTGCAAACGTTTATCACAACAGTTCGTCTTTGAAAGCGTCGTGTTCAGATAGGCTATATGTATGGAATTTGAGAGCAGCTAGAGACATAGGAGGTATTTTTGAGGTAACCGGGAACTAATTTGAAACAAAAGTAAATAAGAGGGCCAAGATGGCCCTATATCGCTCATTTGGCTACCATTTGCCATAATGCAAGGTCAACAATCACATCACAGAAAGGATCAATTTTGACCTTGGGGTCATGATGTGAACAACAAACATAGATGTCCTCTACACAATGCTACGTTTCAAATATCTAAGCTCTTGGCTTTGTGGTGTTAGATGAGAATTTATTTGAAGGTTTCCCTACTTAAGCCTATGTGAAATCAGGTGACACCCAGGGCAGGGTCAATTCTAACCCGGAGGTCATGATTTGATCGATCTTGGTAGAGGTCAACTAGGCAATGCTTCACATCAAATATCTAGGCTTAAGCCTTGTGGTTTCAGAGAAGAAGAGTTTTGAAGTTTCTCCTGTATAAGACAATGTTAAATCAAATGACCCCCGGGCGGTGTCAATTTTAATCTTGGGGTCGTGATTTAAACACTATTTGCAAAGACCCACTAGGCAATGCTACACGGCAAATATCGAAGCTGTTTGCCATGGCGATTATGCTTTCAGAGAAGCACATTTTTAAAGTTGTTCCTGTATAAGCCTTTGTAAAATCAAGTGGCCTCCGGGCGGGGTCAATTTGGATCCGATGGGGTCATGATTTTAACAATATTGATAGAGGTCCACTAGGCAATGCTACATGCTTAACATGTCAACTCTAGGCCTTGCGGTTTCAGAGAAGAAAATTTAAATAAAACACAACTCCTTTCCGTTGCCATGACAACCACAGTTCTGCCTGGAATGTATTTCTTTGAACACTTTAGAAAGGGGATAACCCATGGAACACACCTGTGAAGTTTGATGAAAATTAGCTGAGCTGTTCAGAAGGAGATGTCGTTTGAACCAAACTGTTGACGGACGATGGACCTAATGAAAGTCACGCATATATTTTTGGCAGACTTGAGTGCTTTTGAATTTTCTTATCTCAATATTGATCAAAATGTTGGCTAAACGCCCTTTATTCTAGTATAATTTTGTGTCTGAAGAGTACACTTCTTGAAAAAGATTTTGCCAGTACATTACATCGTGCGGACTACTAACTCAGAAAAACAGTTGTCAGCGACAGTGTTTCCCGTAGTTTTACTTCAAAATACATTTCCCACAAAACTTCTAGAATACAAACACCAGCTGTCGTAGTTTACATAAGATGACTACAGTTAAAAAGTTTGATTTTGTTTGAATTTTCCACAGTAACCAGCAGACGTTTTGAAGCTGGGACATACAGCACTGACGTCGGGCGTTGTATTCCGTCCGTCTGTCCAAGCAATTCTTTCAAAACTGTACCGGTTTTGCTTACAATGAGCACATTATTATATTTACATCCACATACCAGTACCTGCTCACCGTTCAAACATTTACTTCCCATTGCATCTGTCAGTCGTTTGTCTGAATATTGTTGCAACATTTTTCCATGTATGTCTATGGTCAAAAGACCGTTCTCTCTGTCTGATACGTAAACACGTGCGCTACTAGCATCAGAAGAAATTGTAATGTATTGCGGATAACTAAACATGTAATTGCCTGTTTGATCTCTTTTTAAAGACCGCTTATGTAACCCTAACATATCAAACACTCTCACTTCGCTGTATGGATGTGTTATGCACGTAACAAAGATCTCAGACATGTAGCAAGAAATTCCTCTGCAATTGAGACCTACTTTGAATGATCGCACTGGCTTCATACTTGTTCCCATGGAAACAAATTGTACCAATTGGCAATTAGCAAGCACAACTGCTATTTCTGAGGAACCCGTTTTACATATACCCCATGGGTCGCCAGGCAGACTACAAGCGTCAGTCATTTGGTATCTTGTGTTAAGTCTTTTTATTTTGAAATTGTTATAGTCACTGATAACAATTTGATTGTCGTCGAGCATGCACACATCGTAAATAGTACAGTCGTCTCTGTCGTCAGACATTCTGACATTATATTCCCCTAAAAGTAAACCCTCTTCAACAGTGCATGTGCCAAATGCATCAATGCCATATACAAAAGAAGTAACCTGTTCATTGAAATTATATTTGATAGTACGTTGTAAGAACTCTTCTGATTGTAGAACATTCTGTACCTTACCCTCTGTTGTTTGTGCACGTTTAACATGAACAAACATTTGCGCTTCGTCGCCATCTCTGACCTGTTCCATATCTTTCAAATCACCATCAACTGCTTTCAGCATATTATCCAGGGAAAGAATTCTGTCTTTAATCTTCTTGGCGTTCTCTTTATATTTTGCTCGAACATCGTTGATCGATTTCTGTTCCATATCTTCATATCTTACAAGTATGTTTTCTTTGAAACTTGATATGTTATTGATGGATTCTTCTTCACTTTGCTTTAAGACAATCAGCTCCCCCTGCCTTCTAGACTTCATTTGTTGCAGTTGTTGTCTCTTCTTATCAAGAGTTGACACCATGTTAGTTTTTGCTGGACCAGCAAAAATTCCTTTAGAAATATTCGGAATATAATCAATTCCATGGCAGTTTCTGGAAAATTAAAAATTCATTTTTGATAGACTTTATCACGGAAATCTAGAAATTACGAAATACCCGCCCCCATTTATGTGCAAATGCCCGTGTCGGTTATTGTGTTTATTAGCTCACTTAAAGAGCTATTGTGATCAACAGGTATTCGTCGTCCCTCGTCCCTCGTGCAACGTCAACAATTATGTTCTCCTTCAAAAAGTATTTGGCCAAATTTAACTAAACTTCACAGGAATGTTCCTCTATGACAGGTGTTCAAAGACTTCCATTCCATGCAGAACTAGCACCCGAAATAAAAAAAAATTCAAACATTTTCTTTGCAAGAACTTCTTTGCATAGAGCTTAGATATTTGGTATATAGAATTATCTTGTGGTCGTTTCTAAGGTTTCAAATCACGCCTATGAGGTCAAAATTTACCCCGCATGGGGGTCACTTGTTTTACAAAAGTTATAGAGGGTTATCTTTAAAAATCTTCATGTCTGCAACTGCTAGTCCCAGAGCTTAGATATTTGCTGTGTAGCATTGCCTTGTGAATCTCTACCAGGTTTGTTCAAATAATGCCCATTTAGTTTAAATTGCCTCCCCCATAGGGTTTATTGTAAATACAGGAAACTTTTAAAATCTTCTTGTTAAGGCTGCAAGGATCAGATCTGAAAAAAAAATAATGTAACATTGCTTAGTAGTCATGTACACGTACGAAAAATATGAAACGATGACAATTAAAAGACAGCTAAGGTAGAGCTATGGTTATTGAACAGAGCATGTGCTGTTAAATGTGGATAATCAGATTTTGGCCGTGTAACAGATGTGTTTGAAACTTTAACATCTAATCATTTACACTCATTTATGTTCACTTAGCGCTTAACTCAAGTAAGATTTTCACTGGAGGTATTTTTAAAATTTGATTTCCCTATCCTGGTTGCCCAACTGACATAGAGTTATTTTATCATAAGTACAAATTTGGTACAGATACTTTGCCTAGGGAAAGATATACATATAAGACCTACTGTATTATATTTGTAAAATATTTGCATTAAAAATTATATATTTAGATGGAATTCATTAGAAATGCAAGTTTGAACAAGAGTTGTCCCTCACAAGTGACGAATGCCCCCGACAGAGGTGCCTCACAGTCTGTGTCCTCTCCATGTGCTCAATAAATGTGCTATGTAATTTTTAAATCCTTCCATGCATGACAGAGTAACCATGCATACAGTATTCCATTACTTTAAACACTAAGTGTGACCTTGACCTTTGAGGTAGGGACTTGGGTCTTGCACGCGACACATTCGCTTGATGTGCTAGACATTTGTGCCACGTTATTTTAAAATCCTTCAAAGCATGATAAAGTTATAGTCCGGACACAAATGTATGCATACATACAGGATTCCATTACCTATAAACTGTAAGTGTGACCTTGACCTTTGCGGTAGGGATGTGGGTCTTGCACGCGACACGTCATCTTGATGTGCTAGACATTTGTGTCAAATTATTTTAAAATCCTTCAATGCATGACAAAGTTACAGTCCGGACACGAATGTGTGCATATATGCATATATAGAGGAATCCATTACCTTCAAACTCTAAGTATGACCTTGACCTTTGAGCTAGGGACGTGGGTCTTGCATGCGACACGTCGTCTTGATGTGCTAGACGTTTGTGCCAAGTTATTTTAAAATCCTTCAATACATGACAAAGTTACAGTCCGGACACGAATGTGCGCATATATGCATATACAGAGGAATCCATTACCTTCAAACTCTAAGTATGAGCTTGACCTTTGAGCTAGGGACGTGGGTCTTGGACGCGACACGTTGTCTTTGACATTGACTTAGTGACCCCGAAACATGTACCATGCACAAGGCATGGTAGATATCAGTTAAGTTCAGTGAAACATCATTAAATTGTGACCAGGGGTTTTGGAGATAAAGAGCGCACAATATTTTACAATTTCATGAACCTGTGATCTTGAACTTTGCCCTAGTGACCTGCAATATGGACCATACAAAACTAAGCATGGTATTTATCATTTCTGCGAAGTATCGTTAAATGCTGACAAGAGTTTTTGGAGATTAATAGTGCAAATATATTACTATCTAGAACCCTTAGGACCTTGACCTAGTGACATGCAACATAGACAATGCACAACAATGCATGGTACTTATCACTGATGCGAAATATAATTAAATTATGGCCAGGGGTTTTGGAGATAAAGAGCGCACAAGATTTTAATTCGTCGAGCCCCTGGTACCTTGAACTTTGACTTTGTGGCCCAAAATATGGACCTTACACAACTAAGCCTGGTATTTATCAGTTTTGCGAATTATCAATTAATTCTAACCAGGGATTTTGAAGATTATAAGCGCACACTATTTTACTATCTCGAGCCACTTTGACTTTTGACATAGTGACCCGACACATAAACCACGCACAACTAGGCATTGTACTTCTGTGAAATATCATTAAATTTTGACCAGGGGTTTTGGAAATAAAGTGTGCACACGATTTAAATATCTCGAGCCCCTGTGACCTTGAACTTTGATGTTACCATGATTTGGATAATTTTGGTAGAGGTCCACTAGTCAATATGACAAATAACTTTAGAAGCTCAGGGTCTTGTGGAGTTTTAAAACATCCCTATTATTAGCCTATGCTAAATTAAGTGAACCCCGGGCGGGGTCAGTTTTAACCCGGGGTCATAATTTGAATAAATCTGGTAGAGGTCCACTACGCAATGCTACATTCTACTTGTCATTTGATTAAATTTAAGATTAATAGAAAGACATTGAATCAGATTTATATATCTTATATGAGACCACGACTAGAATATGCTGCTATAGTATTTGAAAAAAAAAATAGATTAGAAAAACTACAACTTGAGGCAGTTACCGGTTTAACTCGATCAGTTTCTACAAATAAACTTATACGGGAAATATGGTGGTTACCGTTAAGTGACAGGTGCAAATTTCAAAAACTTGTTATTATGTTTAAACATAAAAACAGTTTATAACCGGATCAGTTCTGTTCAATTTTTCAAACAATAGCTGGTGAACAAAATCGCTATAACTTAACAAATGCTGAACATTTTACCGTAATTGGCAATAAATTATGTTAAGGCGGTTGAAAAGTTCCGGCATCTTCCGGTGAAAAGCGAACTTAAATAAGACTGCGCCGAAAAATGTACAGTAAAGGCTTTATAATGTTTCCTACACAAATAATGAAACTCAATACGGCAGTACAATCACGTATCTTTAAACAACATGTAATTACGTAATTAATAAGCCATCGTTAATTGTAACTACAACTCCTGATGGAGTGAGAAAACGTACAATTTGATTTCTTTTGTTTTTAATGTATACATAAACATAAAAATGGTCGAAAATAGGTTTTGTATTAAATTAGAAAATTATACAATGCTTTTCAAATTTGCGGAAAGTAAAGCGTTTAAGATATTGGCAATTGTATCACAATAAGTAGGTTATTATTCGTTTTTTTTCTATACGAGAGGTGCCCATCTTATTTTTGAACACAATATACAATATAACTTACAAAACTGCACGGGAATTGCGAAACCTTTGTTTGACGGTATTATGCGACAATCTTGAACTTGCACTCATGAATATTTCGTATGTGGTCGATAATCTTCGGATGAAAATATAGCAAGCGATTGATATAAAATATCAATTTCGTACTGTACCAGATGTCGCATTCCGCAATGGTGTAGTGGATCAGGCATTTAACTACCAATCCAGCGTAAGCAGGTTCGAATCTTGCTTAATGTTTTGTTTTATTTTATTAAAATCGTTGCATTCAATGTATTTACTATTGTCTTTGTTCAGTACGGGGTTTCAAGATTGTTTAATGACTATTTGAGCGTTCTTTCTTCGTCGTCATACATACATTTGTACATAAAACTGAAAATCATCAAAACAGCTCCGCTCTAAAGATCAGACTGCCTCGGCTAATATATCGAAAAACCAAGGGACAGACGCAAAACATTCATCCAATGGACGATGTAATTTTATGTTATTCCTGAAATGCCATTAATATCAATAATAAGTATTTATACATAAAAAATAAAAACACAGAGAACAAAGCAAAATTAGCCTACAATAAAAAAAGCAGAACTCATAGAATATATAACAGCGAAAACGGTGCATAAGACAGTGTCACAAATTAAAAAAAGCCTAACTCTTAGAGTATTCTCTGTTTTATATTATTTTGGTCATGTCGACAGAAATATCCCGGCACAATCGGCCCTTTCCGTGGTCTGTGATTATATTTTTATGGCAAACATTTATAAATGTCTGACAGGACTTCTGGCCTTCATTATTGATTCCATGTTTTAAGCTCACCCGAGCAATAGGACGGCCGTCGACTGTCCACACTTAACTTTGTTAGCACACAGAGAACATATTTCACACTCAATCATCTCATCAAAATGAGTCAGAAACTAGGTCACACAATCAAATTAAAGAAGAACCTTATTTACACCCTAGAAGTCACATTTTATTGCCAATAATCATGAAAATGATCAGAATGTTTCTCTAGGTCATATTTGAATGATGGTCACCTGTGGTCAAAACTAGGTTATCAACAGATAACCTTTTTACTGCTCTGTAAGTCACATTTTGTAACCAAATATTATGCGAATTAGCTAGAATGTTCGTCTTGATGATGACCAAAATAAAATCTAGATCACATATAGATCAAGGGTATTTTTGGAACCACACTGGGTCACAAGCAAGTCATGCACTCAAGTGAGCGATATAGGGCCAATGTGACTCCTCTTGTTAGCAGTTTTAATCAAATTAATAAAATCAGTCGATTTTATGCGTCTCTCTCTTGTTTTATTTAATCTCTAAAAAATTGTCTAATGCAATTATATGTCTTTAATTCTGCCTTTAACAAATCAAAATTAATTCCCTGCGCAACGCTGTTTTCTTTGCTTTGCTTTCTACTTTTTTTTATTGATTTGTGTTTGTTCAAAAATAAGTTGGGCACTTCTCGTATAGTTAATTGAATGTCTGTGATTAAAATATAGACAACAGGACCGTGATGATCTGAGTATTATTGCCCTTACAGAAGTAGAATGTATCCGCTGTCTAAAGAAGGTCAACATTGAAAATTCATTGTAAAATGAAACAGAATTATAGTTCATTAGTTGGAAACTCGTTTACAAACAAAAAAGTCAAACGGTCATAGCCGAAAGCATCCAGAATAAGAATTGAAATTTAGTTGCATAACTGTAGACGTTGTCCAAATTTCAATAATGTAGCTCAAAAACGTGAATATGATCGAAAGGTCATCGTCAAGGTTATTCATAAGGATAAATAAAAGACCAAAAAAAACTTTGGGAAGGGTCCAATTTTTACCCCAGGGGTATAAATTAGAAATCGTGGTAGAGGATCACCTAGTGATGCAAGATTCTAACACGACCAGGGAATAACCTACATACATGAAGAACACAATCTATTTGAGTTATTCTGCAATAAACCGACATTGAACGACGCTGCGCGCGCATCGTGTTTTGGCTGTTCAATTTATCCGACGTTTAGAGAATCTTACATGGCCTAGTGTGTATGACTTTGTTGTCCCGACCAAAGGTAAAGAGGGGGGATCCGATGAATGACATACGTCCAGTTAACTTGATTTATGTTACGATACCATTTACACTGACTATTTTACTGTTTTGTTGTTGTTGTTGTTTTTATGCCCCCGAAGGGTGGCATATTAAAATCGCACCGTCCGTCCGTCTGTCCGTCCGTCTGTGCGTCCCCACTTACAAATTCGTGTCCAGACTGTAACTCTGTGATGCATTGAAGGATTTTAAAAGACGACGTGTCGCGTGCAAGATTCACGTCCATACCTCAAAGGTCAAGGTCACACTTGGAGTTTGAAGGTTATGGAATCCTCTATAAATGCATACATTCGTGTCCAGACTGTAACTATGTCATGCATTGAAGGATTTTAAAATAACTTGGCACAAATGTCTTGCACATCAAGACGACGTGTCGCATGTAAGACGCACGTCTCTAGCTCAAAGGTCACATTTAGAGTTTTAAGGTAATGGAATCCTGTATACATGCATACATTTGTGTCCGGACTATAACTTTATCATGCTTTAAAGGATTTTAAAATGACTTGGCACAAATGTCTAGCACATCAAGATGATGTGTTGCGTGCAAAACCAAGTCCCTACATAAAAGGTCAAGGTCACACTTAGAGTTTATAGGTAATGGAATCCTGTATATATGCATACATTTGTGTCAGGATTATTAATGTTACTTTTTTTATTCATTAATTGATTTAAAATAACTTGGCACAAATGCACAATGCGCATCAAGACAATGTGTTGTCTGCATGAACCATGTCCCTACCTCAAAGGCCAAGGTCACACTAAGTGTTTAAAAGTAATGGAATACTGTATGCATGGTTACTCTGTTATGCATGGAAGGATTTTAAAATTATATAGCACATTTATTGAGCACATGGAGAGGACAGACTGTGAGGCACCTCTTTCGGGGGCATTCGTCATTGTGAGGGACGGCTCTTGTTGTTTATACAGTGACGTCATTTATCAAGAGAACCCGTGACGTCATTTATCTATGCTTGTTACCAATAATTGTTGTAACTTAAACCGTTATTGCGTCCCCTGAAAATTCGACCAATTTTCTAAAAATGAAATTCCTGTTACATTTACTTGAAAATTATTTTTATTTTTTATTTTTTATAAGACTGTAGGTTACGTTAATGAAAAATCTGAAACACCGCGTATATAATTATCTTTCATGAATGAAAGTCACGTTGAAATAGCGTCTTTACAACGTTCGCTGGAGGAAACTTCAACGGCAAAATCTAGGTGCGTAGCACGCAAGTGTAATTTACGTTCGATGAAAAAAGTTCTCTCATTTTCTTCAAATGTTGTTTCAAATAAGTCGTGTTAGAATCGAAATAATAAGTATCAAAGTTTAGTTTATGGTAAAATAACCCTCGTTTGTCATTCTTATGCGTAAACATATATTATTCAGGCCTTCGGCCTTCTTGATATATTCTTACGCATAAAAACTCCAAACTCGGGTTATTCTACAATAAACCAAACATGGATCATATTATTTATTAATTAAACAATGTCAAATTTAGCAAATTTTAACTCTACCAGGAACAATTACTCAATCTAGCAAGTAATCAAATTTGACCGAAATCTTGTGGCCATATACACCATGCCCAATATTTTGTTGTTAATGCGCAAAAACTGTGGTTTCCAGAGTATAAACAACCTTAAACAGAGCAAGTAACGAACTCAACCTAGGTTTAGTGGCCATACACATTGTGCTTGCTTATTAATTGCAGCATTCACAGTATAGACAAGGTCCCATATAGCAAATTTTATTACATAAGGGACAAATCACTTCGTAAGTATAGTTGCGATCTGACCCATATTCAAACTTGATCAAGTTCCTGTGGCCATGCGACATTATCGACATTTGGTATTGCTTGCTTAAATAATGTAGGTTAAAGGGGGTAAACAAGGTTAAATATGGAAACTTGCGCGCACTCGGTGATTTTTGGAATGATCCGTCTGTCTTGTGTTCGTATTATGAATAAAAATATACAGGTTGGAATATGACACATATTACATACAGAAATAAAAAAATAAAACACTGAGTTATTAATATTGAGAAAAACAAGATTTCATTTAAACAATACCCCCGGTATTCTTGATTTAATTCAACATAGACGTTGGACGTACGCTGGTCGTTCTTAATTCTGCTGTTTGTATAGGAAAATACGAGCGACATCAATCCATGTGTAAACTAGTATAGGTCCGTTGGAAAATATAAAGGAAGTATGCACACACATAATGTAGTGCAGTGACAATAAAGTTGGCAAAAATGTAGGTTTTTGCAAACGACCTGTCGTTAAGAGAATCTGACTAAACGTTTGGCAGTATTCACTGAAAATAATTAATGTGAGTAGAAGTAGAAACAAAATATACACGTCAAATGAAAAAAATAAATATTATCGCGACAAAATCACTCAAACCACTGTCAGAAGTTTTAATAGACCTATTTCAATTAATTTTAGCTAAATCGACATTTTTCACTAAAACTAAATGCGAATCTACTTTAAATTCTCGCCCCACTTGTTAAAGCAACCTCATATTAAATCACGTATAAGTATTTTTTTCTCACCTGTGATTTACAGCAATGCAAACTGTACAACCAACGGTGTCGTGCTGACCACAATACATTTCAATAACTTTCCCAGGGTGATCTTTGCAAATCTCTGTTGGCAGTTTCTGCGTTAAACTCTTCTGTTGCTTTTGCTTGGAGACGTTTCCCGTAGATTTCATCGCTGTCTCGTCCTGTACAGTGTGCAATTTCAGTATTCGATTGTGATAATGAATACACGATGCACAAAAATACGACTCACATTCCACACAGTAATTGATAGCCTCATTGTTAAGTCCATCTTCAAAGCAAGGCGTGCAGGTGAATTCGTGTATAACATCAGACGATTCCATTACGGACTTTGAGAATGCCATTTGTGATATTCTGTGTGGAAGTAAACAATCAAATTAGACACTGCACATAATCATCCGGTAACAAACAACACTTAGAATGACACGCAGTGCCACGGACGTTGATGTCAGAGAGTGTCTAAGCGTTCTACTTATTAAAATGTATACCCTTTGCTTAAGATTTACAATGTATATGGCAACTGATGCATTCTTTAGGATTTCCAGTTTATACATATAATCGTAACATGGATCCGATTAACGATACCTAAATTGGTATTTGGATATTTGGTGAGCCTTCCGCACGAATATCCAGATATTCGGTCGTTGTTTGTACGTATCTGAACAAGAGCTGTCACTCACAAGTGACGAATGCCCCCAAAAGAGGTGTCTCAAGTCTTTGTCCTCTCCATGTGCTCAATAATTCTGGTATGTAATTTAAAAATCCATGCGACACATTGGCTTGATATGCTAGACATTTGTGCCAAGTTAGTTTTAAATCCATCAATGCATGACAGAGTTATAGTCCGGATACGAATGTGTGCATATATAGAGGATTCCATTACCTTTAAACTCTAAGTGTGACCATGACCTTTAAGGTGGGGACGTGGGTCTTGCACGCGACACGTCGTCTTGATGTGCGAGACATTTGTAGCAATTTATTTATTTTATAATCCTTCAATGCATGACAAAGTTACAGTCCGGACACGAATGTGTGCATATATAGAGGATTCCATTACCTTCAAACTCCAAGTGTGACCTTGACCTTTGAGGTAGGGACGTGGGTCTTGCACGCGACACGTCGTCTTGATGTGCTAGACATTTGTAGCAAGTTATTTAAAAAGCCTTTAATGCATGACAAAGAAACATTCTTTGTAAATAGGGACGCACAGACGGACGGACGGACGGACGCACACCCATACGAAGGTGTTATTAGATGGTATTTCTCGAACAATAGAGTGACCACTTAAGTAACAAAAGAATGACCACTTAAGGGACAAAAGACGGAATGAAGACAATAGATTTCTATTGTCTTAGGCCACACCTCCTACCACCCAAGCTACCCATCATGCTGACGGACTGACGGACGGACGGACGGACAGACAGACAGACGGTGCGATTTTAATATGCCACCCTTCGGGGGCATACAAAATGAAACGTTTTTGATCCATTTGTTATATATTTTCGCGACAATAGTTTACTGTTAGTCATAAGTCTGCTAAATACATTTCCATAGACTAACGTTATAAGATTTTCGGTCTATGCGACTACCAAAACTTTTACCGACTGCTGAAATGCATTTTATTTTGCAAAATTATCCTAGTCCCAGATAAAAATGCAGAAGAAAAGCAGAATGGAACTAGATATGACATTAAAAAGTGCAATGGAATAAAGGCTGTACAGACACATACTGTTTAAATAGGCTTGTTTGGTAACAACCAAATATAATTCTCTATATTGACGTTCAGGGTGCCAATCTTAAGAAAATCAGCAAAGTATTCGAATTCTAACACTTGTATCATGAAATGTAAAGAATAGAATACTTCTATAGTGCAACTTCTTCTTTTAAAATTAGATTTGTTAACGCCAGCCATGCAATTTAAATACTAGACTAGACCTATAAATTACACTTTACTTACAACCTTATACTTGTTTGTTACGTTAAGTACACTAAGATCATAAGGTAAAGAATTATTTACTAAAAGAAAAGCCATGTCTCGATGATATTTACCGGCCAGGTTATTTTGAAATTAAGTTACAGGCCTAAATAACACAAATTCATCAATAAAATAACTCGATTTACCAAAATCCGCGCATTTACTTTGTAAATTACTATTTAAGAACTATATATCGCATTTTATTCGTCTATCAGCAATATATTATCTGCCCTTGTCCAATCATTATCTGTTTTTTCTCCGCTGCTGGTCCCGTGTATTGAAACTATGTAGCCACACCTGTATTTTAGACTGAAAATTCACTTATTAATTAATGCAAATTTACACTGATATATCTTCAGTTTGTATTCATATGTGCACAGCAAAATTAAGCAATCATAATCCCTTTAATTTGACCGAGGGGCTCATTTTAACCTTAATTTTCATAAAAATATATCAGAAAAGATCTTTTCCTCAAGATCTCCTTAAAATGTAACAGTTACCAAAGTAGCTATAATAAATAAAAAACGATGTCTAAAATGAACTCGTGAACTCATAAAAGCATCGGTCCCTGTGCAATATTGAAGAAGTACCTTATAGTTAGACATAGACACTTGCACCATTAAATAAAAAGTATGAACATTTTGCAAGACAAAAAAGCAGTTTCTTCAGGTCATTTATTGTCATTTTCCCGACAGCCCGATCTTGTCTTTTAAGCATTTGCTTTAAGAACAAACTACATCTCCCTAAAGGAGATTTCAATACACTGATGAGCTTGCAAAGATCATATAACTAGATAGCACAGCACAAAATGTTGATAATGAAGAGACACTCTGCATCATTCTTTAAACCAAATTCCACAACAGAAAGTTGTATTTTTAAGAAATGATGGCTAAATTGGATAGGAAAAAGAGAAAACATACTTCAAAAAGGGAAATAGCTTCTCTTATTTAAAGGGTAGGAAGTGACCTACTAAGACAGGAAGGTGTGATAGCACTGATATGTCAGGCTTACAAGTAAAGTACAAGTTTTGGTTGATAACAACCCGATTAAGGTGGTAGCATGTGCTGAAGAGGCAGGCTCTGACAACAAGGGACCGGCACTCAAATTTCTAAGACCAAAACAAAAGCAACTGCCGGACTAAATACCACACATCTGAGAAGCGAAATTCAGAGGCAAGATAATGATATTCACGGTCAAATCATTTCAGCACCAGATAGTACAAATGTATGAATGATTGACTGATAAACAATACCATAAAAGGTAAAATATGTACTTTTAAGCATCTACACAATACATGCACTTTTGTATGTTTTAATACCAAAGACTGAGTTTAATGTGCTACTTCTGGGCAGCAGCATACCAGCACCTAACCGTAGTTCAATGCAAAAAACTGCTGCAAAGATCAACAACACATTATTAGAACAAGTCAACAAAGATGACATATAGCACAGGAGGACTCAGCTAAATTTCATCAATAAACTCATGGGTATTCCATTGCAGTGCAAACTGATGGCATGTTCAACATCAGCCTGTGGTCCGGAGTGACTCGCACACCGTACCAACCTGCAACACAGATGGCCTGTCTTGTAGCAGCAAATGTAACCGATAAACACCAAATTATTAAATTAAAGCAAGCTTGTAGAACAATATCTACTCAAAGCATGGGTACCATACACAGGAAGGTGAGAAATGCAATGTTAATGCTGGATACTGCTCAACCACAGCCTCCATTGAGACATAAATTGGTGATGAACAACGTTGGACTAGGCTTTCATTGGAGAGTCTGCTTGAAGATGGTCTTACAGATAAATATATAACCACTGATTGCGATACAGCTGCATATCGCCCCCTTAGTGCAAAAAGGTGCCAACTAACATTTTTGCCAAAAATGACTTTTTGGCATATTTCAATAGAGTTACATGATATCTACATGTGATATAAAAATATAAATTATATACCAATAAATTATACCCGAATTATCAGAAACCCAAAAGTACCAAGTGATAAACCATAAAAATCTTAGTGCAAAAAGGTACCATATGCATGTCATTCAGTGCAAAAAGGTACCATTTGACACATGACACCTTTTTGCACTGAATAATGTGTTGTATCTATGTTTGCTCGAAAGTGCCTTATGACAAACGGTACCTTTTTGTTCTGAAGTTAAAACATGTACCTTGATTTAAATTGCTCACGTGGTACCTTTGATAAATATTGCCTGTGTAGGATACACATCCCAGCTGCTTCAGGAGTGCTGATAAGGTGTAGAAGTTCACCACTTGTTTTGTTTATTATTTTAATAATGTAATATTATGAGTGCTTTATCTCTGTAGGTGTTAATTTGTTGATTAAACACAGAAAATCTCAGTGTTAAGTTATTCTAGATAGTTGCTGGAATGTAACACTTTCATTCAGATTGGTTAGAAAATAAAATAAATGGCTGTATAATACACTAATATACTCGTAATAGTATAATTAAAATTACTATAACTTTCATCCATGGAACACAAAGAAACCGTAAGTACCACCTACTTATCATTTTATATACTTAATGAACTCTTTCAATTTCAAAATGAAACTTATTATTAATGAAACCTAATACAATGAAATTAGTAAGAAAACAATGTCAAACACACTTAAATAATTATTATCAATTGTGTTTGACATTGTTTTCTTACTAATAATATAGACAGACATCCTGTTGTTCATGTATTATTACATACTACTCTAAAGCTGTAAATGTTAGTGTAGTCATGCATATTTATTAGTAAAATTTAATCAGTTGATTCAATTGACGAGATGTACCGGGCTATACCATTCAGTTTTACAGATCGCACTCAAAACCAAGCGAATAATCTACAATGCAGTGCAAATGACAAACAAAAAGGCGCTAAAACAGAACAAGATGGGGCAAACAGCACCAAAGAAAGAGCCGACGATATCACACAAGATGGGATCAGTAGTGCATGTCAACCCTCCGATGAAACTACAGACACTGACGATAACATACCTCTTGCTTTTTTAAGAAAGAAATAACCCGTGAAGAGGAAACTAATTCAAGATAGCTCTGATTCTAATTATATAAAGATAATTCTGTATGCCATGTCGCAGGTGCCAACTTTAGAGAAGATCAGTCACAAATTTATTGTCTCTGGCCATTCGCAGGCGGAATGCGACTCGGTGCATGCCACCATTGAGGGCGCCAAGAAAATCACAGCAGCTTATGTACCATCACAATGGTGTACGGTAATTGCCATGGCAAGAAAAGGCAACCCATATCTTGCGATACCAATGAAGTTCAATCACGTTTTTGGCTTTTAAGATTTCGTGAAAAATTATTGCCCAAATCTAAAGATCTCCATACGGGACATCGGGTAAATTGGCTGAAAATAAAGTGGATCCAGATAAGAAAGGACAGTCCACGGTCAGTTTTCGTGAATTACACGTTTAACAGTCGGGAATTCGTTGAAATTCAAGTTCAAGCACCAGCAACAACGAAACAGCGAAAATCTAACATATGGCCACAGCATAACTCAGACTTGAGCATGTGTTATCAATCCAAACTGCCCATATCATTGAAAAAGACAAAAATGACCTCATCAATTTGTGTAACAAGGAAATTATTCCAGAAGAGTACAATGCCTATTACGAATCAGTGCCCGCAAACACAAAGCAAAGGGATTCTGTTCCGATTGAGTCAGAAGACGATGACACGGACATTAAGTGAACACACATAATCATGTTGTGAAAACAATTACCAGGTCAAGTACACTGGATGAACAACGGCTGAAATGTGTCCCAATATGTCAAATAGTATTGACTCATTTCAGCACAAACGGATTTTCTTTTTCATGTATAATTAAACATTCAAGAAACGATTATGTATTCAATAAACCATTTTCGAATGTTCTTAACTAATGAATTCGAAAATTAATTTTGACATTAAACCTTCATTAGTGATGCAGCTATTTGTAAACTTCTAAAATCACGGAATATCTGCTTGATAATTATACACCTTATAATTTGTGACGGACAAAATGTACTATAGTATCATATGGAGCCTTTGTATTTGAATTAAATTTTAGCTAAAAGGTACTATATTGTCACATGGTACATTTTGTAATTTCTACTTTATAAATGCATTTAGGGCAAAAGGTACCAACTGACATATGGCACTTTCTTGCATTCATAACATAAGAAAAATAATAGAGCAAAAAGGTACCATATGTCATATGGTACCTTTTTCCATGTTAATATCGAGAAATTGCTAAAAGGTACCATAACACAAAATTAATTAAATATGCATAATTAATGTGGTTAGCCTTGTTGCACTTCTTGGGTACATAGAACTACACAATATATACAACCATGTAAGATTTTATTGCAATATATTCACTTTCTGATAAGTACTAGCAAGTAGAACCTTTAAATGCGATTTTCTCGAAAACATAAAAATGCTACTTGGCACCTTATTGCACTAAGGGGGCGATATATGGCTGCAACGAAGTTGTTCGAAGAAAACCGCACTTCAACAGAACCAGTACATCAAATAGATGTATGACACCTTGCCGCAAGCCTCCGTAAACAAATGAAGAACAGTGCAGACGTACTAGCCATGGTGCCAGGATAGACTGTCCAGTACATACTATATTTGCAAAACGAATTTCAACTGACTTGAGTAAACGTTGTAATGCACAATTCCAGCCGATACACCGGCAAGAAGCAGGCAACCTCAAAACAATTTCAGAAAAACATTATCTAGGAATGAATGCAATTTAAAGGTGCTGCACTACAGACCACAGCAGATGTGAACAATATTCCGCAGTATGCAATGGCGACAAAGAAAGCAACTGGCTACATAAAAGTTCCAAAATAGAAATTTTATAATTAAATTGGATAATACACCGAATGAAGAGACTCGAGTATAGGCTCGGCTCGGACAGTTTTTGCAAGACAAAACTAAACACAAGTAGTCAAAAATGCGAAGTTACTAATAGATGTTTACGAATATCCTTACCTCCGGACGAAACTTCACGGGTAGAGCTCGCAGTACTGTACACAGTATTAATAATGGTCCTGGTGAATCACTGCGTAAACTATGCTATAGTGCTGGGTGCCAAGTTCCTCGCGGCAGTAAGTTGTCCTTAGCACTTCTCAAACAGCAACGCCACACTGAAATGCAGAAACAGAGACCACGGTCTATACTGTACAAGGCAAAACGCATAAAAAATAAATGCATTCTCTCGCAATTAGTGCGGGACTTGAAAAAGACAAAATCCTGAAAAATCAACCTATCAAAAACAACAAGTCTATTAAGTACATCTGCACAACATCATGTCTATATAAGGCGCAGACACACGACAGTCACACTTCTGAAAGGAAGACAGGCAGGCAGTTGCCGGCCTAAACAGTGACACAGGACCTTGAACTGATTTCTTTCTAAATTGATTTCATGCGACTATATTGGCGTTTATGATATTGTTTCTAAAAACCTAGTAGCGTCTAATTAAAATAAACTGAGTAAAACGGCAGAAAAACCTCAATTTCCAAAGTGTTTTTCCTAAATAATTTAAGTTTATTGGAAATTCTAACGATACTAAAAATAACATTTATAGGGAAACTAGTGCTAAGGGAAATTGCTTTAAGATACGGTAAAAGTCACATCAAAGTACCATATTTGATCAGAATTTATGAAATTTTGTCATTCCTATCATACCCTTTATTTTCAACAAACTGTGAAAACTACCATCCAATATCATTTTTGATGAAACGTATGTCTATATTGTTTTGTTACGTCATAAGCGGAATAGAATCGTAGCAACACCTATCAAACTGTCAATTTGTTTATTGCATGTACTTAACGGGTTTGATAATAGCATTTTTTGCACAATACCTTGTGTGTTTGGATAACGCTCACGAATTAAAATAATTACAGGTTAAGACTGTTAATTGTGGGAATCTAAAAGCGATGATTTATGACTTTACGTATGAGGAAAACCCATTTTTTAGGATTTTTGATTATTCGTTTCCGAGAGCTCGATTTATGTTTTGCTAAACGAATACTCAGATGTTCTATCCGGTTACTCGTTTCCATCCCTAAATTATTTACATATCACTCGTCTAAATATCACATTTTAGTATATTATATATATGAGCTCTGCTGCACCTATATCGGTATGAATATTCAGACTCCGGTACCATCTCTACTCTTTCTGTGTTCCTTATAATGAACGATGTTTGTTTTGTAAAACATACACCAATAATTCCTGATATGTATTCACCCCTTTTCAGGTCAGTTAGGAGCAGATGAATGTATATACATGTAACACGAGTTGATATTTTTTGTAGTAAACTGTCACATGAGGAGCAGGATGAAGTTAAGCCTATCTAATTTCTTTGAGAAGGGATACACTGAACTGTTACTATAATACTCGTATATATAAGTCCAGTCCTAGTGATTGGTTTATACATGTATAACTTTTGAGCTGTTTGGAAACCTATATTTAACCCCATTTTTAAACCAAAATCTGAGCCCTTTCCAGAACTTTGTTTAAATTATTTTCTCAAAAGACCATTTTTATGAATGAGAATATTCATTGACACCACAAATTTCGAAAATTAATTTGTGGATATAATAGAAAACGTAACCCACCAGTTCTAAAATGACAGAAGCAATCCCATCTGCATAAAAGCAAAGAATTTGAAAACACAACAAAATGACAATCAGACACATGGATGGTAATGGAAAAAATAATATTGGAAACCCTGATAAACCAAAAGAAGCACTTCCAAGATTTGTCTTAGGCCAATTCACACAAAAAATAAACAAATGATGTTCAGGAGGCTAAGCAAACTGGCAAACTGGTGGTAATCTTAACATTTCAACAGCTGAAATGCTAACTCAGTCACAAAGTGGTGGTTTTCTCTTAGTGCTTGCTGGTCGGTTAGGTAAAGCAGTGTTGTTGGTTGTTAGTGTTCCTACGTATTGGCTCCATTAGATGTTGGTGAATTAGGTTGTTTGGTAAGTACGTACTGGGATTAGTTAATTAATAGGTTTTGTAAAGCTGTATGAGTTACTGAACAAACTATTAAACATAAATAATCCTAGAGAAAATGAAAGAACAATAACAAATTATTTCAAAAGAAATGTTTACAATAATTTGTAAACTTGCAAACAAGTTTGACACCGGTGTCGCTTATTTTTATCGTTTACTGATCGATATTACTAACTGTGTTAGACAAAACAGCTGCAATACTTGAAAATAATCTAACGTCGTTGAAAATGTGGCAGTCTCTCTGATTTTTGGCCCAAATGACATATTTGGGCGAAATTGAGTTATTACCATTTTTGAATATATGGATATGTGTCGGTCACTGCGAAACAAAAATGTTTGCAATACGCCAATTATCTATGGTTTAACAGCACTTTGAAAACCGTCACCATGACTACAAAATTCTTGGAGTTTTATATATTTATTGCAGCAATTATGACTAAAGATGAAAGAACATGTTTATGAAAGCTCATTCACATGCAAATGTTTTTGCAAAAAAAAACACAAATGCATACCGTTGCCATAGCAACCAATAATCAATAATTTGATAGATAAAATAAAAGTGGTCCACTTTTTAGATTTCTCTGAAAGGATTTACAAACCAATGTCTAAAAACACACACGCAACTTTTTACAATGTTATTACAAAAGATTTAATCTTAAATATATAACATCTATGATGAAAGAAGCAGCAAAACAATGACTTCCATTGTTCAGTTTTTGACAACAGTTGGAACGTACAGTCAAATCAAATGCCTTATATACCATACCGTAGTTCTTATTCAATAGATATATTTTCAAAGCTGTCAGATTAACAAAAGGTGCAAACATATCAAATCTATAATTTAGCAATTCTTTAAAATCTTCACATACACTGGAACATGTTACTATGGCAACAGAAATGCAAAAATACAGAAAACTGAAACAAAGAACATTTAACTTAAGTATCTGAATTTTGCAGTAGATTTTTAAAATGTTTTAATTTTGTCATAAAAGCAATGGTTTAAAGGCTTTAATAAAAGCATTTCCTGTAGGTTTAGATGCCTAGCATTTACAAATTGGCCCCTAAGAAGTACTGACTTTCTTGTCTAAATGAAGTAAAGAAAATCTGTATTATATTGAGTTTAGTAACAGAGCAAAGTTACAGTCGTTGTACTTCATTTATTTCTGACCAACTGTGTATCAATGAAGCAAATTAAACTAAAGATGAATTAAAAATATCAAGACTAATATACAAAACACTAATAAGTAGTCATATAGTTGCTATGGCAACAGATGTATTAAATTGTTTTCTGAACAAGTAGATTTTCACTGAACAAAATTAATGACCGTAATAGTTTTACTACTGAGCATACATATCCAGTAACTTTCCAAAATATATTTTAAATACAGTCAAATTACTTTACTTTGCATATATTTTGTTGTAAAACATTGTATTTTCAAATTACAAAAGAATTAACAGGTACATATGTGTTATAGTCTGTGTTGCTTACATGCTGGACACTTGACATTTCTTCTAAATTCTTTCAAAATTGCTTTATGAGCAAACACTTGAATACTGTCAGCAGTAACACTTTGTGTCCATTTAAAGCTACAACAGGTCTGATTGATTAACATGCAATTTTTTTTTCTTAAAACACTTAAAAGTCAAGCAGGTTGCTATGGAAACCAAGCCTAAAAGTTTCTATATTTGAGATAAATCAGGACATCACATCCCTACTAACTGTGGGATTTTTAAAACTTCTATGTGATGATCTGGTAACAGTCTGAGCTATATCTTCCACAATTTCAGAGTGCCTACATCTCACTTGAAAAGTAAATTTCGCAATTATTATAGCGGCTAATCCAATATGGTTTTCTCAGATGAGTACTCGTCCAAATATATCTCCGTATTGCACGGTACTATGTTAAATAACCTAATAAAATTAGTTATACAATAATGTGAATGTGGAAGATATCACTTTTAAGTATCCATGTTACAGTAGTGTATTAACAAATGGCAATGTATACATTATTATGTTACCATTAGTATGGTTACTACTCCTTTCTTCTATCACATATTCAATTAAGATTCTGTTTTTATTATAATATAATAGTTTAAAGATAAACTTATGCAATAGGTATATGTTCTATACTTGTATATTTGCTTTCTTAATGTTTACTGTAGGTTTGATGTAAAAAAAGCTCATTAGAACTCAAAATGAGCGTTGTTTTGGATACATTTATGAAAACAAAGGAATAAAAAAATATAGCACCATGTTTGCTGTCAATATTTTTATACTTGTAGACTATGGTGGCAATAATCACATCTCAGTTGGAATAACCTGGTCATTATCAAAATTTAGCAGCATAGCTTATGTATCCGAATTTTAAATTAGTCCGAAATAATGATCGTTAATGAAGTTTACTTCGTCACAGTAAAGATATAACTCTTATTGGATAGTTTTTGAATCCATACTGGCATCATACGGTTACATGAACACACGAATAAATGACAAAATAATGCAAATGTTTTCTGTTGAAGTGTTTTACTTCCGGGCTCGCGAAAACAAAAATTTAATTAGTAAAATATACGACCACTGTATCGAGTATTGCTTCGGTACATGCATATTTAATGAAACAAATGTTCCTTACCTGTGTAAAATAGGATTTATCTTTACAACTTCCTACAGTTCCAAGATGAAACTGAAAACGTGTCATCCGAAATCTTCTCGTCTACAATTAGGCTACATTGACACCGTTTTAACTAAGGGAAACAACCCTCTTTATAGCGTGAAATTAAGAATATTTAAAATTATCATGTCGGATGTAGCCAGCTGAAAGTTTCCCGATTATAGTTTTGCATCTATGCAGGAAAAATCGGCGAAAGGACTGTAACACTCATAAAGTATAAATACATACATGTACACACATAAAAAAACAAAGAATAAATAATTTTATAACCACTTTGGGACACTTATTATCAAGTCAAAGAAATAGTAACTAAAAAGATTGTTTTCGACTTGCAAAGGTTTTTGTTACAACTTACAGTAAGATGTCTTTAATGGTTACAGTACCTAAAAACTAATCGACAATTCAATTCGGTAACTTACTTAAGTTTCGAAAATGTAAAATCCAGTTTCACAATCCGTAAGCATGTGCTGTGTTTGTCTTTAAACATGAAAACGGTTATTTTAGGTTTCAAAATATTACGGATAAACTGATTCTATTTACGGTAATGTAAACTTTGGTAGTTATATAGAGTGTTTTCATCGTGTCCAATAATAATATAAAGCGTGCAAAACGCCAGGGTAGTACGATATAATGTGCATTTTC
Source organism: Saxidomus purpurata (assembly GCA_022818135.1). Taxonomy (NCBI): domain Eukaryota; kingdom Metazoa; phylum Mollusca; class Bivalvia; order Venerida; family Veneridae; genus Saxidomus; species Saxidomus purpurata. Next base: position 614,818 of record JAFMSR010000011.1, read on the forward strand.
GAATAAGTTACTCGGGTTAAAATTCGCATGCTCAGTGGCTTAACTCTACCTATTATACCCGAACGTATCGAGTAAGAACAGAATGTATTCTGATCAACTCGTGGGCAACTAGGGGTTACATGGGTGGGGTAGATCAGAGATTATGCGCATGCGCAAAGGTTACTCGAGTCATTTACTCGAAAATGCCCAATGTGGGTGAAAGCTCAAAGGGCACGAATTCCGACTATGTGTAAAAGTACGAGTAATTAATTGATTACTTAAAATAATGACGATAACCCATTTGCATATTGACATATACCCATGTAAAATCAGGATGTGTCTAGTTTCTGTATGGCTCATGGGCACAAGCTTGAGATAAATATTCTGCCGTACTGCCTACAGGCTGGTTTCTGATTTTTCTAACAAACTCATCCACATAAAATCGCCATTTGAACAGACGACCGTTTTTTTTTTAATTCTAAAATATTATTTTAACGGTTTTCCTTTTATGATACGTATATCACTTCTAAACACTATCACAACTCATAGTATTATAAATACTAGAAGATAAACTTAAAATTAACATTAAATTGGAGGTATTAACATATTATGTTGATAGATATGAATTATTTACGTACTTACATCAATAACCCATTGAAAAAAGACTGAAAACGCAAGAGTACTTTATTGTTTATTCTCATTCGGTATTGTCCAATTAGACTTGATCAACAGTTTCATTTTGTACTGAATCATCATGTCAGGATGGAGTTATGCAGCCTTACATGGATTCGAACCCCGGGCCTCCGTTACTGCGCTACCGACAAAACTGAAAGGCTGCTTACACAGTTATCACCCCTAACCATTGATGTAATCTCTTTTCGTTTCGTTATTAATAATAATAATAATAATAATAATAAATTCTTTATTTAAAGAAGGTAACACATACAGAAATATAAACGAATATTCATATGACTTAGTTTAAACATGGCCTTCTGAAAAAGAAAACATGAAAAGGACATAAACAAAACTTAAATTTCAACTATACACAACTCAGTTATACTAATACTTATGACAATCACTCAATAATTCATAGCAAACATTTCAAAACATTTGAACTCCATATACAGTCAAACCTAAGTTAAAGACCGCTATTACTAAAACAAATCAGGAGGGAAAGAAAAGAAGTCATTTAAGAACTCATGAACTCATGTAAATGAAGTAAAGGTGTTAATGAAGACCATAATCATACATGTTAATCAATTTCCAGTGAGTGGCATTTGCTCACAAGTTTGACTGTAAATAAAGAACATTCATACATCATTTTTCACACGATACACATACGTGCTGTAGCAGTGTTATATTTCATCAATAAATGTTTTTTCAATGATTTTTTAAATTAATTCAATGATTGACTGAAACGAATATCTATTGGTATATTGTTCCAAGTGTGAGCAGAGATATTAGTAAAAGAATGTTTTATGTACATAGTGCGTTGTTTTGGTATCACAATATTAGTGTTGCTTACTGATCGAAGACAATATGTTTTATTGCTGGAAAAGTTAAGTAACTCAAGTATGTATTCTGGAGCAAGATTGTGTCGAGCTTTGTAAACAAGTACAGCCGTATGATATAAGCATCTATCAGCAAAAGTCAGCCATTTTAATTCATTAAGCAAAGGTGTGCTACAGGTACGCGAAGGTTTTCGTTTAATCAGTCTTGCGACTCTTGCTTATAACTTGGACATAGTATTTATACACCGTATTCCGGTTCCCCAAATAGTACAACAATAGTCCATAGATGATAAAATGTACGCATTGTAGAACATAATTTTCATGTCATCAGTTAAGTAATTAGAAATTCGTTTCATAAGGGCAATTTTAGAATTGATTTTGGAGGATACTTTGGAAAGCTGTACATTCCAAGATAAAGTATTATCTACACTAACGTTTTGCAAAAGTGTATTATTAATTGTCAACTTTAAATGTAAATCCTTATTAGTTCTGTGCTTACGGCCGGTCGTTAAAATCATACATTTTGTTTTTGTAGGGTGTATTGACATGTTGTTTAAATGACACCACTTTATTATGTTATTCAAATTTCTTTGAAGTTTACATTGTACAATTTGAATATCGCGATCTGATTCATGAAGAGTAGAGTCGTCAGCATATAAATCAATATTGCTTGATGATGTTTCAAAAGCAATGTCATTTATGTATAATAAGAATAGTAACGGCCCACGTATAGAGCCCTGGGGAACCGCAGAAGTAACTTGCAGTGCATTTGAAGTTATATTACCAGATTTAATAATCTGACTCCTGTTAGACAGATAAGATGCAAATAATTTAATGGTGTTGGGAGAAAAGTGGTATAACTTGAGTTTGTGTAAAAGAATGTTATGATCTACCAAGTCGAATGCCTTTCGTAAATCCAGAAAAACTGCCCCTATATATTTCCCAGAGTCAATGTCGTTTAGCCACGTATCAATGAGATGAATTAATGTTGTTTTACATGAATGTTGCTGTCGGAATCCCGATTGCGCACGGTGTAAAATTTTCGTATTTTGAAAAAGCTCTGTAGCTGAGTAGCAATGTGTCTTTCGAAAATTTTAGAAATGGTAGACAAAATTGATATTGGACGATAGTTATTCGGATCTTGTCTGTTACCAGATTTGAAAATTGGGATAACAAATGCCTCTTTAAGTTTGTCTGGAAAAACACCCTTATCTATACTCTGATTAATGATGTGGGCAATTGCAGATGATATGTAATCACCACAAGATTGTAAAATTCGTGGACCAATACCGTCCAATCCCGTTGATTTGCTTGGATTTAATTTATCAATAATTTGCTTTACTTCAAATGCAGAGACAAATTTTACTTCAAATAACATGTGTTTCAATTTACTTTCAAGTATTTTCTGAAGACTTAAAAAGTTTTCTTTAACAAAAGATGTTTTTTCAATAATATTTGATATATTTATAAAATGTTCATTTAAGGCATTTAGAATGTTGTACTGGTCTTCTATTATTTCGTTTTGATACAAAAGTCTTGCTGGTATTTGATTTTCTTTATCAGAGTTTTTGTTTTCTGAAAGGCATCGGATATTATTCTATAAAGAACTGACTGATTTATTTTTTAAAATAGCTTCATTGTAAAAATTCTTTTTGCTTTTCTTTATTAAAGTTATAACCTTATTTCTTTGCATTTTGAACTCATTAAATTTCTTGTCTCCATGAAGCTTATTTTGCCTGCACATAGCCGACTTTATTTCTTCCGTAAACCATTCTGGTTGTGTGTCCCGTTTTACCCTTTTCTCTTTAACAGGGGCATGTTTATACAACACGTTATTAATAATTGCGTAGAATATATGTAAAGATATATTTGGCTCATGGTATGTTTCTACAATGTCAATATCAGCATTCATTAAATCGTTTTGAAAATGGGATTCGTTAAAATTCTTAAAAGATCTATATCTTATTGTTTTATGAGATGAGTGTGTACATCTTACCCCTGTCATTGAGCGAGTAAAACAAACCGGAAAGTGATCACTAATACTGTAAAATGGAACACTTACTTCAACAATACGGTCTGGCATATTTGAATAAATATGGTCAATAATAGAGGAACTGATTTTATTAATTCTAGTCGGGGTACGGACCATTTGTGTTAATCCAAATTTTAATATGAGGTTATTCCACTTTGTATTTTTAAAACATTTGTCTTCAAGGATGTAATTAATATTGATATCTCCAAGAACATGTAATTCATAATTTAATGCATCCATTTTGTCAAGTAATATTTCATATGTATCAATCCAAAACTGTTTAGAATCGGGGGTCTGTATACAAAATTTAATAAAATCGGTTTACAATGAGGAAAATTTATCTGAACACATATTGATTCAATATCAGCATGTTCTAGGTCATTACGACGTGTGTAAGGGATTTTATTGGATAAATATACAATAATACCCCCACCTTTTTTACTTTTTCGATCTTTTCTTTCAAAAGTAAAGTTGCTAATCTTTAACTGATTATCATCAATATTTTCGGTTAGGAATGTTTCACAAAGCCCAAGTATACTTGAAGAATTGCACAATGACAAATGGTACTTTATTTCATCTTTTTTGGGCATTAAGTGCTGAATATTTAAGTTTGCTATATGCAGCCCTTTCTTTTTAAATACAAAGGAAAATTCGCCTTGTTCGCTTTTAAATGTAGCACCAATCTCGCTATCAGCTTTTTTAGTTTTTGAGTACGAATTGCAATGAGAAAGGTGTGTCGTATTTTTGATGTCTGCATTAATTTCGATATGTTTTACGGACTTTTCAGCGTGAAACTTTCCGGTGTTTTTACAAGTAATAACATTATTATCTGATATGGATGTAGCATTATTATGACAAGTTTCCTGATCCAGCAATAATACATAATCACACTTACATGTTAATTTCCTGCAGTTATCACACAAATTGCTCAACACATCATATTTATTTATGAGAGTTAGTGAGTGACTGTCTACGTTTCCCTAAATACGACGTCTGCAGTCTATTGTTATATGGTTTGTCATCCCGCAATTACGACAGAAACGACCTCCTCTTCCTCGACCGGAAGTACCATATTCCTGATTTCTGGTATAACCTCCTCTTCCTCGACCGGAAGTACCATATTCCTGATTTCTGGTATAACCTCCTCTTCCTCGACCAGAAGAAACATATTCCTGATTTCTGGTATAATCTCGTCTTCCTCGACCGGAAGTACCATATTCCCGATTTCCGGTATAACCTCGTCTTCCTCGACCTTGTGGGGATCGACCTTGTGCTTGTCGATGAATTTTAAAAAGTTAACAGCTTTGTTCATGACAGCAACGAAAGTCCTCGTGCCATTGTTGTTAAAGTGTATACCGTCCCAGTGGAAGTAGTGGCTAGCCACGTTGCCATTACCGTATTCAAACATATTATATGTTTCAATTAGTGTCGCTGATGTCTCCTCGCGCAGCTGTTTTACGGCGTCGTTGAATGGAATAACGTCGGCATCTTTACGCGGGGCAATTGTGCATAAATAAACATTACACTTTTGCTTTTGTAGATTCCCGATCGTCTGTTGTAGTTCACTATACAGTGACCTGATATCATGGTGACCAGCATATATCACCACGTTCTTGTATGTCTGTAAATTCGAATCACGTAAAACTGCGCATACGTCAGATATTTTCTTTCCTCTCAATGATTTGATAGTAACATGTTCGCTAAGGCCACGTGTTCGGATTCCGCGTAACATGGAATCGCCGATGAATTGGCTGATACGTCTTTTCCGCGGTTTTGTATTGACGTCTCCAATGTCTGTTCAGCATGTGCGGTCGGCTCTGGCGTTTGACAAATATTTTCTTGAAAAATGCTCTTGTTAGATTTCATCTGTAAGTTTCTAAGGGTGTCTTGTATAGATTGAAGACGCCTCTGTATTGAATCCATTGTCTTGTTTGTATCTAATTTTATTTGTTCGCTGCTCTTAGCTAAAGTTTCGACACTCTCCTGTGTTTTCGACGTTCCAAGAGATATCGCTTTCTTGTTTGCAGTAATTTCATCCTTTAAGTACGAGAACTCATTTCTGAATTCATTTATATAGGAATTCAGTGTTGTACGGGTATGATCTACGGTGTCAGACATCTTTTTCAAGAAAGATGAAAATTCATTGTCATATAACTCTGTTTGACTGGCAGCATCTACGCTTGAACAGATAACATCAGTCTTTGAATACAGCTTACTCTTAGCACTCAAATGACTAGCACCATCGTTATCGTCTTCATCAAAAATTTCATTATCATTTTCACTACTTTCTCCTACACATTGTTGGGTATTGTAAATACACAGTTGTACAGGGACTTTATTTTCATCTGAATTGATAACCTCTTCATTTCCCTCTCGCATGTTCTTACAAGACTTTAATAAACGACGGAAATTGTCATTGATATGAGATACGTCTGTACCACTTGAGCATAGAATATCTTCAATTTTCTGAAGCATTTCCGGGAAGTCTTTTTCCGTAAAAATGTCTATTTTCTTTCCATTTACCAGACAAGAAGACGAAGTATGGTACACATTTAATGTATATATTGAATTCCTACCTGATGTCAGCTTGTACTGTGTTTCAACAAGACTTCCACTTTTGTCATGTACCTGAACTGATTTACATTTTCGATACTCGTTGATTTTTGCAATGTGTTGTTCTGCCACGGATTTAAGTAGTTCGTACGTACCTGTATTTAGTATTATTTTTACACCTCCGCCTGTCTCTATGATTTCAAGAGTCTCCCTTTCTGTAGCTAGAAGTTTTTTACTGAGTGATTTAGACGGATTTAGGCTGTAATCCCGGTTTGTGTCATCAACCTGAATAGACTTTTCGTTGATTTTTGCGACATTCAGTGATAGATCGCTTTCATTTCTTATTTCCTTAATTGGCGCATTAACTTTTTCAGATGCTCTAATTTCCTTAACCAATATTCTAGCTTCGTTAAGATTAAATAGCCGCTTATCCGTGTCAGCTGGTAAGCCATTGTGTTGGCTTATATTATGGTCCGCCGTCGTCTTCATTTTTTCTTCGTTCATTTTTTTGTAATCCACAGTCCGATTACAATATGCAGCATATCAAAATATTTCATTTATCAAAATTTCACTATTTTGATTACTTTCAATTCAATATTGTTTCAGCTATTTAAACTATTGAATTAAATATCACTTTTTGACGCTCCGTTTTTCAAAACTTGAATTGAATGAAACAAATTATTATCTGTACGAATTAATACAATATCAATTGATTATGATAAACGATGGAAATCACTGTTTTCTAGGCCAGGAAATAAGGGATTCCGAACATAACAACTCATCGTAAGAAGATTTTGTACTACTAGGGATCATACCGGTATATTGCAATTCTCTTGAAACGCGTTATACGTCCCGGTATGGTTTCACTCCATACTGCGGTATTTTTATGAAAATAAAAAAGAGCAATTTCTCCGTCATTTTAGCTGAAACTTGCATTTGAATAATTTGTGTGCTTTTCCGTGGCGACATTGACGGACAGAAACTTAGTAATAACGGGCAGTATATCAGTCGATCTCAAAACTCAAAAGGAAACCAAGTTTGAATACTTCAAAGTTTATTTTTGTGAGAGATTTTTACCCTCAATAATGCATACATATTGCAATACAGTACCGCGTATTGCAATTTATCGCGTTGAAGAACTTAAAATATCTATGTAAATGATAATATGTACATGTTTGTGATAATTTGATCGAATCATTCAGTTGACATCATCTGAACTACCTATACAGTCACTGACTTGAAATCGCTACCACCTCTTAATAGGATTCGAGCCCTGCTTACCGGCCATGACTCTTTATGTGAGAAAGTTTCAGTTTCAGTTTCTAAAGAAGCATATTAGTCAAGTACTGGTCCTCCCAAGGAGCAAAGGTTAGGAAACCTGCACGGCTGTAATTAAAACTGAAAATACGATTGAAACAGGCGTTAACCCCCAAAAAACAAAACAACAATCGCTGTTTACTGCGGTATTGTTGAATGACGTCAACGTATCAATTATTAGGATACAAGTTCCACAACTAAGCAACTGATACATTTCATAACAATCAATTCCTGACTAGTTCAGTCTATTATATTTAAGTATTGAACTGATTATAGTTTATAAATGTATTACCAGGCAGCAGCAAGGATTTGAAGTCGCATAGCAAAAAGTAAGCATGCCTTAGACTACAAAGCCACCCTACAGTTTTAAAAATTGTTTGCGTAAATAACCGATCTCTACACTAACCCGGAACGTAACAAAAGGATATTTTAGCTGTTTCTTCAATTCTATTATTTAAAAATGATCGCAACTGAGCTTTTATAATTATGATGATTTTGTGACTTTCGTAGCTTATTTATATTGTTGAATATATTTCGTGGCACTAAATGAATTAAAATATTAATATTTCGAAATCCAAATGTTGATCTTGTGTTTCGTTTCGCCAAGATCAACAGAGAATGGCATATATGATAAATGTTATATACACGTTTGACGCATATTTTGTTGTTTAATGTATTGGCAACAAAAACTTTCGGAGTTATTTTATCACAAAGATTAACAAGCCTGTCTTATGAAGGCACCGACTTTATATCAATTTGGAGCTCACCATTGTATGCTATTCTTTGCAGATGTTTGGACGACAGCTGATCAATTAACAGTCGCACTAAGAAATGAGAAATAGCTAAAAAATCTCATTGCAACTGTGATGTATAATTTGCAGACAGCCTTATGTATCGTGAGCATTGATGGCTAATTTATCTCGATACAAAAAGGCTGAATCGAAGTTTCATTCATTGTTGAATATACATCGAGAAATTGATGAAAATTAAACTTCCATTATCTCATAAATATAGAACAGAAATGCGACAAAAGTGCATACTTGCGACAACAGAACTCCTCAAATGCAATGAAACGAGCAGATTGTTAATGACTCCCTCCTGTTTCAGCTAGCATTCTTCATCTTGTTCTAGCGACATAATCTAACAACCCTCTCCTCATGATCACGTATGTGGTCAATATCATAAAACGCGTACAGACATTCGATTTGACGGGTAACACTTGAAGAAGTGTACAAGCACTACGCTAGTAAGATTTACTTCTGTACATCTTTTTATCGTGTAGTTCAAGGTATGGAAGAAAAATGTTTTGAAACGTTTGTTGTGTTTAATATTGAGTGCGCACTCGAACTAGCATTAGTCTATTAGTCTGAGCCGGCAAATAAAATGTGAAAAACATGCTACGAACATGGGTGACATCAATGTGATCTCATGGCATAAGAATGTGCACAGAATGTAATAGAATCCACAACTTACAGCTGTACAATTCGGCAAACTATTGCATTATTTCAGATTTAACAAACAGTTATTCCATCTTTGCATGTCTGTTTAATATGCTGTTTGATTTACTGCACAATCATAGGAACATAATTTGCAAACATTTGCACACGATATTGAAAAACAATGCAAAACAAAAACTGTAACCAAACATTCGTTAATTCATTTTAGCCAAGGGTCAAATGATCAATTTGTAAGAATGTGGGAGTCATTTGACGTGAAATCAATTTCGTCTTGCCATTTAGTGCGAACTCAATGGCATAAATATACGGGTGTCCATTTCATCAAAAGTATGTCTCAGCATTCTAATACAAAAGCTTTAGTATTACCACTTATTGCTCACATTTCTTGGTAATGTTTTAACATTTCCTATGGCGAAAGCAAAAACACGTGATATTGATGGTCAATCTTAATATGACTATCTGAGTGTATCGTTTGCTTAAACGTGTCAACCAATCTTTTGACACGGTGAGGTGTTGAACAAAAATAAAATATTTTAATATTTTTTTTGAACTTTTTGTATTGATGATATTGTAATCCGTGTAATACTGAAATCTATTAGTTTTGTTTGTGCTTCTTTTTATTAAATTTCAAAAGGATAAAAGCAGACGGAAAAAGAGTCATGTTGAAAAGAAGTTGTGCGCTGTAAATAGTAGCCATTCAGCATATTAATTTGTCTTGGCTTTTAGCCTCCACCGCATGTGTTGATTTCATATAAAAGTTTCCGGATGCTAGTGGAATATCATTTCAACACATTATCCTTTAATTAAATCGTTTCCTAAGCATTTTAGTAAGAAAAGTTTAGCTTTTAAAAAGGCTAGAAAGCGGGTCGCTTGGTTTCTGGTAAGAAAATGTAGCAATGTGTACTGCATATAGACGAAACAGGCGAAGGTTTTATATCACTGACCCCTATTACTATATGCAAATTCAAAGAATCCTGTAGAAAGATTTCAAGATGCAGTGAAAACAAAAAGTAACAAACGTGTGAATAGATCAAGGAAACTTTATATTTTTTTATGTGTACAAACTGTTGAGTTAAACCAAAGAGAATTGTACTTAATTTTTATGACAGTTGTTGTTGATCTATTTTATTGCCAGTAGAATCAATGTACAAATCTACCCTCACTTTGATTCGTAATTGCTTCAAAATATTTCCTATAAGAGATGAAAAATAACTGTTCGATCCTATCCAACGCACCGTATACATTTTCATGAAGTAAAAATTAACTCCATTTAGTAGATCATAGAATAGCTTGAAAACTAAATATAGTTAATGGTCGAGTATAATATGATCTTGTTATTTCACAGAAAAGTAAACTACAACAGACAAAAACTCAAAGATTTATTTCACTATCCGACATAATATGTCAAGGCGTTTGTACATAAGAAATGCTAATCTCACGCATTCAAAAGATTGAGTTTAAACCTGATAAACGTACGGTTTCACTTTCCATTTAAATTACAGTATACGAAATTGTTTTAGCTCGAAATAGGTCCTCTTTATTTATATGAATTACTCAACAGACACCGTTATGAAACTTATCACTTATTATTTGTCGTTTAGTTTCAGTTACTTCCGTTTTCATGAAATATTTAATAGAAATTTGGCAAACGAAGACTGGGACCAGTTTATCCACAGACGAAAACCTTGTTAATTTAGAAATCAGTCAGAGACGCAATTACTTTGCTCAGCAGACTTGAAAGTTCTTAAATGACGTTATTTGAATATTGATATTACTTATTGATATTGTCTACCTTTCAATGTTTAATTATCGCGTCTAAAATAAAACGTCTGCAATCGAAAATTTTGATTTCCGCCGTGTTGTACTTTCAAAACATTTCGTGAGTATCATTAGAGTGTAAAACCGTTGGGTATCTCAAGTTTACTGATAATTCTAATTAAATGTAAAGATGAGCTCAGAATGATAATGAAAAAAACACTATCAGATCGCAAACTTCGAAAACGGATGCACTCCGTATGCAATGTTACATTTAGCTTTAGAGTGAAAATATCCTATACTCCTTGTTAAACAGAACTATGATTCATAGCGCTGCTACTTCTAAGGTTCTAAATAGCTATGAATTAGTTGGATAACTATGATTTGAATTTGTGGCATATAACATGGAACACTAACAACAATTGCGCCTAATTTGTGAAGGATAAGAACAATTCCTAATGAATATAAATCAGTTGTATTCAATTAGTAGATATAAACAATATTTATCAGTTCTGTAGTGTCATTTTGTTTCCAAACAGTTATTAAGACTGATATTATACACAAAAGATATAGATTCCATGGAATCATACGATTGGGGCTCACAAAATGCCATCATTGTAAAACGGATTGTTATTCTTGATGAACGGAATGAGTTGCTGTAAATCCATGTTTTTGAAAAAGCAAATTACTGCTTATGTTAGCAGAAGCGCATGCGACCAATGCTACTACAGTTCGTCATTTTAACGAGATATATTGAATGACAAATGGGTGACAATAAGGTGTCTGAGCCACATAAGCACTTGTTAAAATTGGCATATCCGACAATTGTCGGGTATCCGAGTCCTTTCTTAAAACATATTAAGAATGTGAGCTAATCCGCCACTCATAAATAGAAATAATATTATCTGTTATCAATCATGTGCTTTTGCTTTTTCGTATTTGTTCAGTATTATATGACACGAACATCAATTAGTCATTTCTGTCACACTCGTAGTTCTTGCAATACGCTCAAGTATACAACATGTTTGAGAGTTGAAAATTAGCGACAAAGACATAACGGACAAACACTGACACTTGATTTTAACATGCAATCATGTTCGTTTGACTCACATACTTGATGTACTTGTTGAAAACTTCAGCAATTCAACTGCAGCACCCATCAATAAATTGTATAAATATTATCGAAATTTTGTTTCGGACTAGGATTCTCACCACCAGTACTTGATAAGACCTCAAATATGGTACTTTTATGGGGCAAGTACCATAAAGCAAGTTCGAATATTCTCGTTTACAAAAATGTGTCGTTCTTAAAACGTAGATTGCAAATCACTGAATAGGAGAAAATAATAACTACCTTTAAAAAAGATAGTCGGCGCAATTTTTATTAAATATATAGGTATGTGGCTAAATGAAGAATTTTGTAAATATCGTATAATAAATCAAGTTAAATGACAAAAAAAAAGACCGAAAAACAAATACCGCCGACCGAAAACAACTTGTTTTTCTAAAAATAACATTATATCGCTAGAACTGTTTCATTATTTACTATTTACATATTCCTTCATTTGTTTAAAACTTAAATTAAAAAATATACATTATCTTTTGAAAAAAATGTGTTCGGTCTGCATTAACTGTTTTTCGGTCCTTTTTCAGTCTTTTACGGTTGTTTTCGGTCATTCTATGCACCCGGTATTATTCAATCAGAAGGTGCCTTACAGCGTAAATGTCTCATTTCAATTTTTTTTATACATTTCACTCGTCATTTCATTGGCGGTTGAAGAAGAAGTTTATGTACATTTCAATGTCATTCAAAAGTTGTTTTTTATAAGGACGAGTGTTAGCTTCTTGAAACAAATCACATATTGATAAGTATTCAGTGTTAATTAAAGAAAGGAATATATTAAATCGCGTGATATTTTGGCAAACATTTGGTTGCCTAAGATTTCAACAATGTAGGAAAGTAATTTAAGTTATTTTTGCTTGATTACTCCAAGCCTTTGAGCACTTTTCTTCTTTTGACCTACAGTAACCAAATTTTGCTTACCAATAAAAAGTATTTTTATCTAAGAATACAAAGCTTATCATATATTTACTGGTGGCTGGAGTTTGCTATTTGGGCCTCCTTCCTATGAATTGACCAATTGTTTTCTATTATAAGCTTCTGTTTTTCAGCAATATAATGTTAGCTGGAATCCGAGCTTGGTAATATATGTTTCTTCTTCACTATGCAACATTGAAGTGAAAACTCAACATTTTTAAAAATTAAATCAAGATTTAGAAATGCAAATCAAATTACTGATCACAGTGTAATGGACTGAAATTTACTTGATTAGTTGTCGGTACCTGTAATTGTTTGGAGCCGGAACAGGTTTTAACGTACGATTGGCCGATTTAGTTCAAATTGTACTTTAGTGTATAGATTAATTCCCCTACAACAACTTTTGACCTTCGTGGTTTGCGCTGAATCTTACCTAAAGCGCGGGTCGAAATGTGCAGAGGAGGTCGAAATTTAATATGCGACACAGCAATAATTAATGATTAAATATGCTAGTGGCAGGGGAATTTTATTTATTATCAAACGTACGTTAAATGAAAAATTATCACATGGTCAACATTATAACTTGTTTGAGAGACCAATAAAATAATTCGATCTGCGCTTTGTTCAACTTCAAGCGATGTGATCTGATGATATGGATCGAAAATTATTGTGTACCAAGGACCTTGAAAGAGAAATAAACAAAGCAATACCAGCAATGAAATATAAATACAGTACTGTACAATGTGTATAACAGGGAAAACCATACCTTGTAAGCGGTGAAACCGTTCACTGGGCCACTCAGCTCCAACTTGACAAGAAGTGGCGTCGCCTCGTAGATGGCGGGTGCGCTCCGCGAGGTCCCCTCGGGGGACGTAAATTATACCCTTTTTAAAAATAATTCATTTCTGTGTTAACATAATTATATGTAATCGTTCGTAAATAAGAAAGTTGTCAGTGAAGTAACATCTGAAATCTGAAAATCAATCTACAAACTCTTATATCGATCTCCGTACGTTCTGTAAATATCCGTAATGTCCTGTGATATGCACATGATTATCTTCCGTAATCAGCTAACAGCGCAGTACTAATCAAAGTCCATGAAAAAATTGTGAAATGGAGCCCGTAAGCTATGGACCTTTCTGCAATCGTTTGAAGTTGTATGTATTGTTTTTATTTGTAATATGTTCTTATCGTAGGCGACATTCAAACAGGAGATTGATATTGTCTGTCTTGCACTACTTTCCCATAGCGCATGTTTACAGTTGTTATTAGCACATATCACTGTTAAATTGTCTGCAGGGTTTGAAATGTGGTATGCTAACGTAGGCCTATAGCGGACTTTCAGTCCCCAGGCAAATGATATAACTTAGCTGGTTAGACAGAACAGAACAGAACAGAACATATAGTTTTTTTAGAATTAAGCATATACAGCTTATCTTCTTTTATATAACATTCAATAGCATGCATAAAGAAAAGAATATTATATAAATTATATATAAACATGTATATCAAAACACAATATTCAATTTACTTTTTAGTGAGAGTACGTAAAATACGCATTTCAGGTTGTAATGAGAATTGAAAAATATAGAAGTTTGTATTGGTGTTGTAAGGTTACCAATTGGCAGTACAATTGATTATAACTTCATTATATTAAAAACAGAACAATTTTACAATTAATGACAAAGGAGTGCATTTCGAACTTGACCCATTTTAACAATATATATACGAAAGCGGATCAATGGAATTACGTTTGTTGCCCTAGAACATAAAATGAAAATAACACTATATAAAGTTTGAACGCTTGCAAATTTTACTACAATGCATTCACCCTGTCGTTTCTCATTCTACATTTTAATAACGGTATAAAATATCTAAATTTACTGACTCCGGAAAGAGTCACACGTCATTAAAGGGAATTTGTTGACATTTTGTCATTAAGCAATCATTTACAAAATGTTTTGTGAACAATTTCAATATTTACGGCTTTCATATACCCCCATATTTCACACCCATAATTTAAAATAGATACTATATATGAGTCGAATAAGTTGAATATAATATCTACCAGGATTTCTTTTCCCTTCGTTTCGCTTAATAATGAACTCATTGCTCTAAGAGCTTTACCTTTAAGAGTATTTGTGGCAGGTATAAACGAACCACCACTTGACATAACAAAACCTAAGTAGTTAAAAGTATTAACAATTCCTATATCAGTTCCAGCGTACGTCCATTTACAATATTTACTCAACATACCGCCTTTTCGAAAAACTACTATTTTTGTTTTGTCCACGTTGACTGTAAGATTCCATTTCGAACAATACTTTCCTAAACTATCTGGAGACCTTCTATAGAATCAGAACAAATGACGGCATCGTCAGCAAACATCAAAAGGTAAATAGATATTTGATCTAGCGTGAGTCCAACGTCAAGATTTTCTTGCAATGTATCTTCTATATCATTTATGAATAGACTAAACATAATTGGTGAGGTAATATCCCCTTGAAATAATCCGATCTCGCTATTGAAAAATTCGGACAGTGTGTTATAATGCTTTACACACAGTTTAACCTCTTCATACATTGAATATATTATATCAAATAATTTACCGTCTACCCCGCTCTTGATAAGTTTATACCATAAACAGTTGCGATCAATAAGGTCATATGCCTTTCTAAAATCAATAAAACAGCAGTACAGGTTTTTCCTGTCCTTAATATATTTTTCAACTAAAGAGTTTAATATAAATATTGCATCAACAGTACCATAATCCTTTTTAAAACCAAATTGCGCATCTGTTATCTTATCATTTTCTATGGCCCACTTTTTCAACCTTTTATTTATAATAACTGTACAATTTTTTGCAAAACAACTTGTAATTGTAATGCCCCGGTAATTGTTCGGGTCAGACGGGTCGCCTTTTTTAAACAACGGATTAATAACCCCGCTCGACCAAGATTTAGGGAAAGTTCTACAGTCTAATATGTACATGTAGTTAAACAATAATTGTAATGGTTTAATTATATTTTTATATTTACTTTAAAGTATTCATGTAATATATTATCAGGGGAACATGTTTTATTGCTGCCTAGACATTTTGATGCCTGCACAATTTCCTCAATTATAATGGACTTATCGAATTCTTCAAAAGTTGGGTCATTTGGCCCGCTATTCACAAAATCCTCGATAAAGTCATAACATTCTGTGTTTACTTCTTGTTGCACATGGCTAGAGGCAAGAGCTTTAAAGTGCGTGTAAAACGCCTCACGAGAAATTTGTTCACCTTGACCGTTATGTGTTTTTTGTTTGAAAAATCTCCAAAATTCACGTGGGCTTTTATGTCTCATATTGCTTAAGTTTTTATAATATTCCTTGTGAAACTTATTTTTACATTTACGACAGGAATATTTGTAATCTTTTTTCTTTGCAAATACACTTAAGGGAACTTCTAACGCTACCTTTAGTCTTTATTCATTATTTTGAAAATGACTGTAAGAATTTATTTGAAACTTCACACAAATAATAAATAGTATATTAGACAAATTTTGTATTATTTTCATTGCAAACGACTTATCGGTTATTAAACTACACTCGCTCAAAGATAATAACCCCCAAAATCGAAAGTCGCAAAATTTGCCGTTTTCGCAATGTAATTGGACGGAATGCACGTACAAAAGTCACTGCTACTGGGCCTTGTGTGCGGTCACATTTCATTTTTTTCTCGGACTTAAATGTTTCATTCAGCATTGACTGAATACCCGATAAGGTGACAATATTGTACATGTTTTCGAAAACGATGTTGCTGGGAAGACAATAACCAATAATTAGAGCGTCTGCTTATTCTGGTTAAGGGTACAGTTATGCTGTTATGGCACTTTCTAAACTGTCCGAAAATTAAACCATTCTTAACGTGAAACCTGTGGATGATCGCTACCACTAACACAGGTTATTATAGTTAATTTAATCTGCATTTCATACAGTTAGGAAAATAGCTAGAATATCTATACAGCAAAAGGCTCAAATTGTTTGTCTAATTGTATACGAAACTGTTGCAGCTTTTTTGGTTTGCACTTTGTGATATTGTTGCCGTTGTTTAAAGGAAATTGAGTTTTCATTTATATTGTTAAACAATGTAGAGATGGAATAACATATTAAAATATTGATTTTAAACCTGTGAAATGCATTTGCGACTTTCGATTTCTAGGGTAGCGTACAGTACACGTGCGGTAAATTGGTATTAACGCAACCACCAAATAATGTATTAGTTTGCTAGCGTCGAAATACAACAGTCCACATGTTGTGAAAATTTGGTTAAGTTATCTGGTATAGTTTCTGAGATATTTAAAAATATTGAAAGTTAGCGTTCCATTAAGTTTATATTAATCCGTGTTTCTTCATTAGGTTTCAAATTATATTCATACACTGCCTTTTTGTAGCAATTATATTTATCTCTGTAATCTTGGTTATACCATTTCTTCCTATTTTTGTCTGTGTTCATGAAATATGACTGTTTTCTTTTTCAACAGTTTTCAAAATACTTATTTCCTCTTTCTTGTAAAAAGTCAGTAAATTTGCCAACCAGGATATCCGTGGACTCTGCCTGCGATATATCGTTCAATAAATCATTCTCTAATTTGCCAATACCTGCTTTCACTTCATTTATGAATACCTCTCTATATTAAGGGTTACATTTATAAAATTTATTTCCACCTTGCATCATACTAGATAATTCCGTGTTTATTTTAAGACAAAATGAGACAGGTAAAGGTTAGAAAATTCGTTAAATTCCTTGACACAAAAATCGGCAATTACCGGAAAATTGCCCTGTTCTGTCAAAACATAATCTACTAAACTTTCACCATTATGTGTCATGCAGGAAAATTTACCGTTATCATCATGCAGTCTACCATCAACAAAACGTATAAGTGCCTTTGCACAGGTCTAACAAAAATTGGCGAAACTTATTCACCGAAAGGTCACACGCCGCACGAGAAAGAGGTGAATCTACCTCAAATACTACACTATTTTGCTAAATTTCGGTCATTTTCAATATAATCATGCTTGTTACCGACCCTTGAGTTTAAATCACCTGTTAAAAACACTTAACCTAATTGACTATACCTATTTATGTCATTCTCTTTCTTTCTAAAAATACCTGTGTCATATGTACTATGTATAGGAGAATTTTCTGGAGCTATGTAAGTTACATCAATATAAAAGTCATTTTCTAAATTGAAAAACAATTTATCAATTTTCAGCCAAATTAAAAAGTCAAAGTCATTTTCAATCAGTTTTATTCCATTTCTACAAATGTCCTTTATATAGATAATCAGCCCACCACTGGATCTTTTTGCTTGTCTGTGCCGAAAACGTCTGTATGAATGAATTGGTTTACTATATCCTTTCAGGTCAATTTTAGATTTCTTATTCGTCCATGTCTCTGATAAACAAATGATATCATAATCACTCAAAAGTGTTAAAAAATCATCTGACGATCGCTTCGCCTCAATGAAACCTTCGACTTTCCACGAGATACACTTTGAGACACTCTCACGTGCGCCCTACTTAGAACCGTTATCTCCGTTATACAAAACCTTGTTTATGTACAGTTTGTCCAGCTTCAAATATGCGACGTCACCATTTTCAATTTCGGTACCAATTATTTTCTAGTTTCCATGATTTCCTTGGGAAATTGTTCACTTATACCGAACGATGTACCTTTCAAGATTTTGGCTGATTTTCAGACCAGTTCTCTATCAGGAAAGTACGCAAAGAAGAATATAACTGTTCATGCATCGAAATCTTATTTTGTAAATGAAAATGTATTGACATGTTGACTGTTTGACATTCAGAATGTCTCGTTGCAGAAAAATCAAAACGGTATTACTAGAATAAATATCATGCAGGCATTCGTTTCTCAGACAAATATGTATCTTGTTATGCGTAATAAACTTTTTATTTCACGACATCATGTGCACGACCTCCATAGCATAGTTTTTTCGTTTGTCGGCTGATTATGCCTATTATACTGCCTTTAACATCTGAATGTGTAACTTAATCAAGGTTATTGCCATTATATAATTATCGTTTAATCTTATTACAAAGACTGTTACATTAGGGCCTCGGTTTAGTGGTTACTTAAAGAGGAACATCCTACATTTGAGTGCATTTTGAAATAACTTAATAAAAGTAATGGATTTTGCATATATGATACATTTCTCTTGCAAAATGCATTTATTTATTGTTCTATGTAAATTATAGCTTTTTGTCCTGGAATGTTTATTTGAACAAACTGCACTTTCCTTTTATATTATGGTATGTTTTTCATATTTTAGAAGTGCTGTTGTAAATTTCAATCAAATAAGTGAATTATATCTTTCGTGCTAACCTAAGAGTAAGGGTGGTACACACTGCCATTTTGATTAGAATTTTGTCACGGCTTTATCGAAACATTAATAATAGAAGAAAAAGTTGATATGTCATACAAACGTATTTCTTAATTCATAAAGATTGGCAAGTAGTAAGTGCGAGAAATTTTCACCAGACACAAATCTGTTTAATGGGGTATTATATATTTCGGATGACCAAATAAAAATCGTAGTATGTGCACGGAGGTGCCATTATTTTATTCCATTTTATTATTTTGTCTAGACAGTGGTTACTCTTGGTAATTGCATGTTACAACGAATTCATTTATCACCGAGTCACTTTAAATATAAACACTTGCTGATATTATAAAAATTGAATTTGTTGTTGTTTTCATGGCATAAAAGGAACTGAAAAAACAACAACAAAAAAACAATGCTACCAAACATATAAACATTTATTAAATCTAGAAATATCGGAAACAATATAATAATCTTTTGGTATCTTTTCAAGTATTATAATGGTTAACCATAGGAATGTCTGCCTAAATTTGTGCATTAATGCCGTAATGTAGAGTATGGCATACATTCATACTAAACTGTCTGATCTAATTGCTACGAGATAGATACAACATTAATTTATTTTGAGTCCCTAAACTTCACTATCGCTTCTTTGAAACAAATATAAATGCATGCCTAAAATATCACTACAGTTAACTATTTCGGATTCAATCTCTTACTTCATTAATTGTTAATCCTGGGTCTTTTCTTACGATGTTATGTATGGAAAGTCACCATCATGTTTTGGTATGTGCTTCGTCTGCTGTCCTTTATCTTTGTGGGAAGCTTCATTATTTTGAGCGTGGACATGATTCTTGGTGGATGTTTGATTGTTTTGAGATTACTTGCATTAGTTTACAATTAAAGCCAATGTTATTTCGGGTATTTCTGTTTTTATGTGAAAAGTGTTTACCCACTGCAATTTTAAGTAAATAATTACAAAATTAATTAATTGTATTATTTCATTCTCTGGTCGTTGAATTACAACACGAGTTGTTTTTTTTCTTATACGATACACTATCGAACAAAAAATCCGTTTACGATATTTTTTTCAGAAATTTAAAAACCTTGATATCTAGAATCAACGGCTAATTTCTCATAGATTGAGATGGTGCGTATAAGGTTTGTAAAATACTGTTGTCTACTTGGTATCCTTACTACGGAAATGTATCACCGAGTAATAGGTGCAAAGTATCAGATGGCAGTACCAAGCAACATCATCAATATAAGCGTAGACTTTTCTGATCTTAATTCTGTATTGCTCTTACGTAGCATATAGATTCCGATTTTATCAGTATATTAAAGTTTCTAGTAAGGACCAAAACATGTTGATCATTTCGGATCTTGTCAAAGGTGCCAATGTAAAATATGATGTGTTTGATCTACTATCACTAGCACAATTTGTATAAAGTCGGCATAAAGTTTTAATTGCTGCAAGAATATTTTTAAAATCAAAGATGTTAGAAGCAAGTTTTGAAGATTCCCATTTTACTTTACAGACAGTAGGTAAATTATAATATACGAATGTCGTTGATTAAACTATTATAGGAAAAAAGCACACGATACTCACATAATTATATAGGTAACACGTTATCTGATTGACCGTTACTCTGATGTAACTTAACAGAATATTTCAAATTTATATTTCTTGTTTCCAGCATAATAATTATTCAACGGAAAGTTACCTTTTAAGGGCGGAGAGCATTGGCTTTAGTCGTTATTCGTGTAAATTATCATAATTCTGAGTGCAGAAATAATTGTGACTAACCCGGTAACTGTAAGTAGTTCTTTGCATGACACCTCAAAATATGCAAAACTGAAACAGACTTTGCTATATGCCTGACATATTTCAATTCTTTTCCAAGGTAAAAACTACATCCTTTGAACAGTTATGACTTAGAGGCAAGTTATCATAAGCAATCAAAGAGAAATTCTTTTCTCTCGCTTTACTTGATGGAACTTATTTTTAAATAACACTTTATGAGAAATAAAGCCCGAAGAGGGAAATGTAAACAGCAATGTGACGGCCTTCTTATTAAATCCACCTAAAGTGCTTAGCAACAGGAATACAAGGACGTCAAACTAGTGCTGGCACTGTTTTACAACTTGATGAAAAATGATATAGCTTACATGACATCTTTGCAAAACACTAGCCATATTCAATGCCAAAAATGTCAACAAATATACTCAGATTAACACATGTTATCGTTTATAGAATGTGAAATAACACCGAACTATATCATATACAGTTCTTTAGTGATCAAACAGATATTATAAACGCCAGCTGATATAAAAATACACTAATTTCATTGTTTGACATACGACTTTGTACATTTAACAATTCAAACGGTGGCCAACAAACAACACGAGTAGAGTAAAGAGCTTTAAAAAGTTCAAACAAATAAAAATAAAAACATGTACAGCACTATAAGAATTCAAATTTAGTTTTAGTTTTTAACACTTGTTCTTAAGCCTTTAGTATTTGGGTACAACTCGAATCATTCCTACATTCTATCGTCTAAGTATATTTGCTCAAGTTACATAACGGTTTATATATGATCTACATTTTTTTGATTTCATAAGCGATATATTTGTACACAAATTGTCTTAAATCGGTATTTTATCGATTTATCAAATCACGTTCGTTATAACGATTATTAAAATATTTACGTCGTGGCTGATATTTCATGCCCGGACCAACGAAAATATTACGCATTTTCAGTGTTTTGACATTTGAATTGTTTTTCTAGAGAGCTTTGAAATATAGGATTTTTCGTAAGTAGGTTGCTGGCTGATGAAGATGGCATATGATTTATGCTGATTGTGTTTAAGTAAATTAAAGATAGTGTTGAACTTTATTACTGAGTTAAAATTACTAATTTGTCAACAGTGTTATAGTAAATAATAGATTACATAACGCCTATTTGGTAGATAACTGAGCTATTAACTACCAGAAAGTAAATTTGACTACAAGAATGTCAAGATATTTGAAATATATGGTAAATCTCGTCTGTTTAAATCATTTTCTATTTTTACCATTTACATTGATAAACAAGAAAGAAATGTCAATTGAAAAGGTGATTTTATTGTGAATTGTTTAAAATTTGCCACATTAATAGCAATCGTTGCTGCTATCGACATTTTGAAAAGAATGG
This sequence comes from Saxidomus purpurata, assembly GCA_022818135.1. Lineage (NCBI taxonomy): Eukaryota > Metazoa > Mollusca > Bivalvia > Venerida > Veneridae > Saxidomus > Saxidomus purpurata. The sequence continues at coordinate 637,040 of JAFMSR010000011.1, forward strand.
AAAGTACTTTTTTGTACTAATCATTGATTTTGCCGTGGTCCAAAAGCAGGACAACAACAAGAGCCAAACACAAAATCTATGTACGGGGGCCCCCCCAAGGAAACAAAAAAAAAAAAAAAAAAAAAAAAACATAAAATGAAAATGCCATCAATAATGAACTATGTAAGACCATTGCAATTTATGATTGATACAGTCACCATTGAAAACGTTTCAATAGCACTCAATTACTCACAGACAAAAGAGCATACAGCTTGAAAGAGGTTTAGCTGATCGCATATATATCAATAAATACTCGACGGAGTATCATTTATACCATTCCTTTCATATGATCCACAAATCCCTAAGAACAGGAAGATATTCATTTTCCTGTAATACTTTCGTGTCATGCGTTCAGACAAAAACTTTCCGCGCATAATAGGTCCAGATGATCAGGAAAATGAGCAATGTTTCCAAGGCTAGAGAGTTCATTCAAACATGGACCTAATAATGAGTTAATAACCCAACAAATCAATAACTGATCACCGTACATTCTGTGGGAAAGCGGACTTAAATACAATATTACAGCAGAGAAGGAAGTCTTCCATGATAAACTAAATATTTCTTTTAGTGTCTGAAATTATTGTGATTTTTCACTATAAGACTTTAATTGATTTTACCGTTAAAATAGACCATCAAACAAAGAGACCATCAACGTTTAAAAAGAACATTTGTCACTCATTTACACTCCTAGAATAATGAACATTTCGATAGTTATAAACAAAATGTTAATTAGTTGTTTCCGTTATTTTAATTTATTTGATGTGTATTAAGCCTCATTTTTGACTATAATTTGATAAGGAATATACTTGTAATAAGAACTACACTCGTCAACTTTTCTAAGTATTCAAGGTGTGCCATATCTATATCATTTGTCAACACTGGACAATAAATTACAAGAGTAGTTTTCTAATACCTGGTATCACGTTGATGACAATGAATGGCAAGTAAGTTACCTTGTGGATATTCTATCAAACTATTATCAAAATATCGCCGTTACACTAAATGTACCTTACATGCATTGCTACATTTTCTTCATAGATATGTTTTACTTACAAACAAACTGACCATGAGTGATTCGTGAAAAGTAGCAAATAATAAACAAGAAAAGCATTGATGCAAAGCATCAAAGGTCGCCGGTAACTAATTTATTTACAGACTGTAAGTAGTGATGTCAGAAACAACCATTTCTTAAAATCATGCCTGTTGAATTATAGGAAATGTTGGAAATGTAACCACAGTGATCAATAAGGTACACTTTATTTTCAAATGTGACTACTGCTAGATGTTGATACTGCAGTACTAGCTGTCGGATAAGTTATTCATGCATACCAGAGTTTTTACCAGTGCTGGAAAATCTCATCTTACACCCTCTGGATTAGATGACTAGATGACCTGATGAATGTATTTTCATTTCGAAAGAACCATTACTTTTATTTTTTTGTTATTATTAATTGAATATGGTATGCAAGAAAATGAATGTCTAGCTGCACTTACAGATGAGAATATCTGGCTCTCGGGTAACTATATAATACATATACTATATGTAAAATATATACATTATCATTGGTCAAAAATAAATAATATTATAGTACAGGTGTATTGTGACCCATCAAACAGGCCTGTAAAACTGTTAAATTAACCAGACCCTAGTGGTTGGGTGCAGTCCATCTGTTTACTATTTAATTTATAAAACTTGACCTGTGAATTACAAAAATGGGTCTTTCGTGTCAATATTAAACAAGAAGCACATTAAACTCAAAGGTACCATTTAATTCTTTCCAGTGCATTGACACGTGAGTGAAGTATCCGAACAAACGATAATCCGAAATTACTGCTAAATCTAACAAAACAAGCTGAAATCGATATTTATTTTGGCTACGGAAATATTAACTTATGCATACCTACTTTGTTTCTGAAATAGTGTTCATGTTCATCGTTGTTGTTGTTTTCCTGCGACGCTGTTACACCGCCACGCCAACCTTTAAAAAGTCGATTTGGTCTGGTCTAGGCGGATCTTTTCTCTTGGTATAAGATATTGTAAACACCGGTCTGGGGAGCGTCATTATTTTTCACATTTTAAATAGTTATTCTCCTTTAATTAAAAGGGCCAATTTAGCGCGAACTTCAACTTCCTTCGCGATTTTTAAAATAGTTTTTTTTTGTTTCAAACAATCAACAATGTAAGATGTCAGAACAAAATTGTACCAACTTCATATATTTTAATAACTTCTACCAGCTGAAAAATCTTAAAGCGTATCAAATATAGTCGCCGGTTTCCACCGGCGACTAATAAATGAAGGTGCGTATGCCCAGACGAAAAAATGAGTTCCAAAACCCACCAGGCTGCTCATTACCAATAAATTTACATCAACGTGGATTTTAGTTGTGGATAAGAATTTTATTAAGCTCTCAGAATTCCTTTCTAAACATTACAATGTAAATCTTAAAGGATCTGGATGATCAATCTTTGCAATTATATAATCGTGGATCATAAATGAGTGGCTGTGTGGCAGACTGTTTCCAATCTTGTTTTTGTTAACGTTTTTCAGACTTTTGAACATTGGAGATAACGCGTTTGCAACACTAATTCTAGGGTAATGTTAAAGATCAGACTTTACTGTTATGATTATGAAATATTTTTCAATGACTAAAATACAAAATATATTTTAAGTGAATACTTAGAAAAGTTGTTGAGTTTATGCTATAGACAAATTTAACATTTTTCAAATAATATTTTTTCAATCTTCCTCTACATCTATGAAATATTGTGTGATAACAATTTTTTGTGTTTTTTTTGGGGTTAGGGGAAAAAACCTACCAGAAAACAACGGATAGAAAACTTGTCTTCATTAAATATCAATCCAGCAAATGTAATTGTAACTCAATATTATATGTTGTCTAATAAAAGGCTACTTGATACAATAAAATTAAAAATTCTTGTATTTCGACATTTATAAAGATATCCGATGTAAGGAAACGTGATAACCTCTTGTTTTCTACTAGTATTACTGCCCAAGAAATAACAAGAATAATTTGCTTACGGGGTGTTTTTGTCTTGCTCATTGTTTTCATAATATACACATTTCAGCAAAATGTTTAAAGTTAAATTACCTGGTTTCAGCTCCATTGTGGCTTTAAATGCATGTCTTTCAACACAACCCAAAGGAAATGTACTAAATGTTTTGGCTAATGTGATTTCAGCATCCGCTTTTATATGGATAAAAAAACGTATTTTTGGCAAACGTATGTACCTGATAATATATCTGCTACATGCACTGGGCTCACAAGATCAATCCCCAACTGCAAATCGCAATAACTATTAATGGTACTGTTACTTGTTTCCCAAGCATACCAAAAATAAAAGAAGACATTTACACAAAATGTAGCTGGTTTGATTTCAAGATTTTTTAAAGAATGAGAATTATTGAGAAGAATGTATTTTCTGTAGGTTTTGTAACTGAAACGATAGCCGTATTTATATTGCGAACGTCTTACCACGTCTACCAATAAGGATATGAGGTTTTCCTTACAGCTGATCGTTTCCCGTCAATAATAATAATAATCATCACCAAAAGAGCAATGACATTTTATATTTTCAAACTAAGTTGGTAAAGCAACTTGTAGCTAGTCTGTTCAATTATATAATTTGGAAAGCAATGAACATCGTTTAAGTTGAAAATGGCCCCCTTAACACCCTTTGTGATTTCATAACATTCTTATAGGACCTGAAAATTTAGCGAAGTTTCGGTCTTTTTCTATTTTTCCATTCGAGCGAGAAAACTGTCTTATTGCAGATGCACAATAATTCTTAAATGTGTAGGCAATCTCTTTATGATGTTCCAAGAATCCATTGTCCTGGCTCTTTCTAGTAACGGCTTTGTGATTCATCTTAGCATGGGAAATACCTGTGATATTTAGGAGTTATCTTGTTGATAAGCAAATTGTCAGTTAACAGCAGAAGACCGTGTAAGTAAGACAAAGTGATTCATTTTAGCACTTATATAAAACACGATCACAAAGTCCAAATGTTAACATGTATTTACAATGAGTTGTCTCTCATTAAATTAAATATTGAAATTGCACCTATTTTGACCAACTAGCTATACTATTGCATACCATGATTCTATATGTTGATCAACGCCTAATAGTAAATGAAAAAAATACGAAAATTGCACCCGTATTAATGGACCGTCGACATATACATTCAGATATATAGAAGGAATAAAATCGAAACAGCTTAAATCTAAACGTCGCAGACATACTGTGAATGTTGCTTTATTTTCGATTGATTCGGCTGTCGTTTCTGACGATATCTGGCATTAAACTAGCAGAAGCATTTACTTGCACGACATATAAGACCTTGAGCCTTATTAAATCCAATGATTTTGCAATAGCATGATTATGTATAACGCTAGAGAATTATCTTCTTAAAGAGATGTGATATTATTTCAATGCGAATGAGCAAATGAAAACAGCATTTTATATGCATTTCACCTGATAAATATATAGTCTTTTAATCACTATCTAATATTTGTAGTTGAAAAGTACCAACAAGTGTGTACATTATGTCAAAACAGTAAAGTATGGAGAGAAAGGACATTTTATTTAAATTGCAGGTTTTCAACCTAGCTCTAGGTTTTCAAGACATGAATGAGTGAAACATCAAGAGACAGTATACAGTGAAATATTTGGCAGTGTGACGGTAGAACGTGTTCAAGGCAATCAATGGGTTCCAGCATTAGTGAGAACGTGTTTAACTATTTTATCAGAGTTGTCCAAACGTGAAATAATTCACCCTTATCTTGCTAAATATATACATATTTAACGTTAAGACCACGGTTTACCATGATTACTTAATTGTATGATCATTTGATAAGGTTTTCAGTGAAGCTTTTAGTAATAATAATAATAATAATAATAACATCTTTATTTAACGAAGGATGCACATTTAGATACATATAAACAATACACATACCTAATATTTCAATGTGGCCTTCTACAACAATAAAAATTATATATATATTGAATTATCAATATCATTAACCTAACATAAAAAATAATAGTGTGACAATTTTCAATTAGACTTTGACAAACACTTCACATTAATCTTATATACATTCATACACATCACATATAAACTTCTTTGTTCAGAAATATTTGAAAATGTACAAAGTATTGTAGGATGTTTTACTGAAAACATCATAATGATCATATCTATGGACGACTTAATTGTGTTTTTGCTACAAATATTTTTTGTAATTTCTCTTAAATAAAATTAGAGATGGAAGAGATCGAATATTCGTAGGTATGTTATTCCATATATGTACACTGGAATAAGAAAAGCTAGCTTTTAGATAATTAGTGCGTATTTTTGGTAAAACTAATTTTTTGTCAGAAATGGAGCGTAGATTATATGTATTATTGCTGGAAAAGGTTATTAAATTTAGTATATACTCAGGGGCAAGGTGATGTTCAGCTTTATATACTAATATAGCCATATGGTACATAATATCTATCAGAAAATGACAACCATCGTATATCATTTTTTATACCTATGGTATTGGTTGGTAATTGTTTATATTTTACCTGTCGTAAAGCTCTAGATTGCAATTTATTAATTTTTAGACACAGCCATTTCCATTACCCCATACTGTACAACAATAATCAAAGTCGGGTAGTATATAAGCATTATAAAACATTTTTTTTCATTTCTGGTGTTAAGTAGTAGGATATTCGTTTTAGGAGAGCAATCTTAGAATTAACCTTTGTACATACTTTGGATATTTGCACATCCCATGTTAAAGTATTATCAATGTATATACCAAGCGCTTATAATTTTAGTTATGTCTTTTCTGTAACAGTACCGTTCTTATGATTTTCAAGAATAATGAACTGTCATTTAAACTTTAAGACTGAGTATTCCCAAAGGCAATTATATAATTTGGTAATATTTGCTTTTTTGTTTCTATCTTATTTTACTGATTCCTTTTGTCGAAATTTTCATATTGAGAGCAAGCGGTTTTAATAACTAAAACTAGATTGCTTTATGCACCATAATCGACATTTAGCATTTTTAAAGAAACAATCTAATTAATCAAACCATATCATCCTTCCATGTCGAAACACAGAAATCTGCATCACAGAAATAATGCGTTGCCCGTTCACTGTACAGTCGGCATTTTATGATAAGAATGGTGTGTTTATTGGACTAGTTTCTTAAGAGATTTATTTACGTATTATCACTATTTCCTTTATATAATATGGTTAGACGCAAAGTTGAGATAAGTATCCAGTGTTTTCACTTTTCCTCAATAGCCTGTCTTATCTTATGCAATAAAAGGCGTCAAAATGAAAATGCTAGGCATTCTGAAACTTATTGTAAATAGTACTTAAGAATTAGCAAGAAAAAGACATAACGTGGGATGCTCAGGAATTAAGTCAATATAACAAACCATAATCAGAATTACTTTAAGGCTTAGTGACGTCATTCCGAGTAAATATGTGTATCCTACTTCCCTAAACGATACACATTAAATATGTGTATCCTACTTCCCTAAACGGTACATATGGAAACTTTTCGGAATTGATAAAATTTTCAACAAAATTAATATCAAATTGAAAAAGAAGAAAGATACTTCAAGAGGATGTCAGCGTCTCCCACATATTTCATTAGTGTATATCATTTTCTCGAAAATTCTATCCTAAAGCTGCGGCATTTCCTTTAAATATGTATCGATGTCGTAGGCGTGGAAATCCCAAGGTCAAGTTGAAAGAAATTGCTAATAAATAAAGTGTTTGCTAATTTGAAAATCTGCATTTTATCGTAAAGTTTGGTCATTTCAGAACGTGATTTGTTACTAGGTAAGAGTTTTAAATAGTATACGTCGTACAATTATTGACTAATGCTGAGGTCAGAATATAGTTTTGTCGACCTGTGAAAAAGCGATACTGACCAACAACGAAGTCAGTATTGCTTTTTCAGAGGTATGCAAAACCACATATTGACCGAAACATTCCTAGAATTATTATATCGTATATCTCATGAAAAATTGTGAAAATATGAAAAAGTATGACAGAATTGACGTTTTGAAATCTGCGCAGGTCTGCACATAATATTTCGGATGATCTACGCGTCACAGTGTGATTAATCAAGCTAGCCAGAGAAACAAAGACCCACAATGGATGCTTTAGCTAATACAAGCCAATTTTAAAGTTACTTTTTCAAACTACTGTAACTTATTTCATTCGTTTACTGCCGGATTTTTCGTTGAAACGTTCTTAAAAGATTTATTATTAGCGTCTGCAAACATTTTCGGCCGTAATAAATCTAATTCTTAACGAAACAGATTGTTTCACTTACGTCTTCTTATCTCCAATTTCAAGACTGGCTTGACATGCACTCACTGACAATTCCCTCAGGTATAAAGGATTGTTTCTGGACATAAAAACAAAACGTGAATAATGAAGACGCTCATATTACAGAGTCTGACCAAGACAATCCTGATTGTCAGAGCATTCCCCTTATTTTACAATTTCGCATGACTACAATCCATATAAATATAAATTATAATCACAACACGGCTAAACTTAACATTTTCAACTTTGCATCGCTATGATCTAACTTCTTGTAAAGACAATAGTTGATTTCACAGGAATCCGAATCAAAATAAACATTTTGTCTCTTAAATTAAGCTGAATTGAAAATTGGAATTTTAAATCATTTTAGGCTTTGCTGTGACACGAATACCAATGATATCAATCTGTTGTGCTTACATAGCAATTTTTATAGTCTCTATCTTAAATTTATGTCCCATCATTTGGACTACACAAGGTGCTGACATATAAGATATATTGATATATTATAATTGTGTACGTAGCCTGAGTGTCAGCTTTATAGCACGTGTGACATCTTCACTTTTGTAGACAAAGTAAAATCGGATAAGAACTTCGTAATCATTTATTTCATCGGCTGGTTTTTGTGATTTGTCGCTTATCCGGTAAACGTTTCATGTAGATTTGCAGATTGGTAGAATGTAGTAAAGCTTAACTGACTATTTCATGTTTTCAGTGTCTCCAAGACTGTGATCAAGTGTGTTGATGTCTTATGTGAATATAAATATCCATTTTCCATTACCTCTTTCTTCTTTTGCGTGTTTCTTGAACACATATATAAGGATAAAGGCATAAGATTATTGTTTGAAAGGACATGAAAATATGTTAATGTATATACACACATTCGACAGGTAAAAAATAACATAAATATTACGTAACAGTACCATGATTTATTCCTTAATATTAAATCATTACCAACGTTTTGCTTTTAACTCTATTTCCATCGAGTCCTATGCATCTTAGAACATAAAGGGTATGGATGTAAGAGACTACATCATGGTCACACAATATATTGTTCAAAATTTGCTTTTTCTGCATTGGAACCTAGTTTTTAAAAGATATCTCTATCAACTAATTGAAAATCAGTTTATGAATTAAGTAACAGATCTTTATATATCTTTTATACTAGTGTATATACATGACAAAACGGACCTCTTCAGTTATTATCATCGAATTGCGGTACCTGAATATTTCTACTTTAATGCCATGATTAATTGTAAAATTTTAAAAATAGCAAAATGTTTGCGGAAGAGATTCTTAGAATGATTGTACATTTTCTCAACGTACACAAATCAGTTCGATTTAAATCTATCATTTCAAAAAGATAATAATGTAAAAATTGTTAATATTTTGTGCATCTCTGATTTTATAATTTAGTCTGGATATGGATAATAAGTGGTATCGCTACCCTTTTGTCATGGAAAAGAAATTCGATGTTCTATGTTTTATTCTGTCACATGACCAGCATACACATAGAGTCACTCTTTTATGATTAATTATTACTTTATACATCTAATCCTGTTTTCAATCATTATATTAACGGCACAAGAATATATTACATTTTACGAATGTATTAAAATTTTAATTAGTTTTACTATAAGATTAAAATATAAAACAATACCACGTATACGGTAAGTGTTTATTCCGATGCATTACGAAAATTAATTGGCCAGGTGCTGTGCATGCAACACGACACATTTATTGTAGTAAATGTACCAAAATGAACATTTACCTATTTAGTGTCTGAAATTACTTTTGCTGCGATTGGAAAAAAATAATTTCAAACAGTCAGACAAACACTAAGCCGATATAAAGTACCTAATCAGAAATCAGTCAAATAATTTTCTACACTTTTTATATAAGCAAATGATTTTATAATTTTTATCTTTAATATTTATTTGGATGTATTTTTGATTTATGTAAAGAGAATGTGTTTATGAAAAATCACTAATATAATGATTATGGTGTGAGAAACGTTGCAATATTCTTTTTTCAAATATATTTACTCGATAAAAATATTTATCTACTAAAACTTTTCCTTTAAATAAAGTATAAATATTACTTTATGTTACATACATGCAGTGCAAAGATAAAAAATAAATGTATAATTTTTATTGTTTACATATATTCCAAATGAAACTGATCATACTTGATAAGTAAAAGCCTAGAGAAAGTAGTGATACCAATAAAAGAAACACTTTATTTAGTGAAAACATATAAAGCAGTCTATATTTGCATTCGTATATTATTGAATGATGTATATTTTATATTTGGTTGGTTAGCCCTCAAGAGGTCGTGGGGAGTGGAGTTGCTCTTTCCGCGACTTGATTCTTAGCGGTATTTAAGTGTCTTTGAGCTTCTTCATAATAAGCCTCTTTTTCGGAATTGTGTAAACACATGTACTGACTGAAAAAAGTTGCTTTCTGCCGAAAGAAATGGATAATATCATTTCAATTACACATAGCCGGGATACGGCTTTTTCCATCTGTTATTTGTATTATACAAATTTAAACATCAGACTTGCGGTATGCTTACCACTTTGTATGGGTATGTACATCATTTTATGCATGGACACAGGCCTTATGCAATGTGTATATATTTTTATGAAAGCTTACTCATTGAGTCATGGTTTCAGTTACAGTTCTGTTGCATAGGCTTTAGCCTTTTGCAATATCAGATGATTGTGCTACCTGACTCGCATTACGGGTGTATTCTACCCACTTGCATGGGTTGCTACCTTTTGCTCTGTATAACTCCATGATTGGATGTTATTTAATAACTGTCATTGTGTTGTACATCCTTGCTATCTGTATTGTGCTTGACTCGTAAACAACATACATTTTCAGGCTACATGAATATGCCTATGTACGACCTCTCCTCTGCTAAAGACTATCTTACTGAGCTGTGACATTTTTGAGAAGTCTGCTACATTTCCAGATTTTAATTTTTGCATTTGGTCTCAATTAATACTCCATGTTAACAGTTTCTATTGAGACTATACCAATATTGTACATGAACCTTATTTGTTGAGCTCTGTGCTCTGCTTGTCAAATTATGAGATTTCATTAATAGTCCGAATTTCGTCTAATGCTTTCGAGTAATCGTTTCAGAATCCCTAAGCGTACGCCAAAAACAGCAACTGATGCAAAAAGGAAGGGGAAACTACCAAAAAACGAGCACCCAAGATCCTGTCCCCAGTGGCAACAGACTAGCGCATCTTCTAGCGAATGCAATTATCAAAGATGCAGACATGATGAAAGAAATAGTCTCCCTGTTGCCAGGCAATGATAAACCAGATAGCACGACCGGCAATGCGCCTCCTCAGAAACGCTAACGACAGGGTAATTCTATTTCAGACATGTCTGAAAATGACAACTCGCATTCTGTAAAAACTAATCATTCTCAGAACTCTTCAATTGACGAATTGGTGTTGAAATAGAGGATGTTGATAGTAATAGTAGCAGCGAGATGAAGGATAATCATGAAGACTTGGGGTTTTTCTCATGTGTTCATCCGATGTTACACAAAAAAATAAGACCAAAAGTTTTAAACAGAGAGTATGTCGACCTGTCACAGGTTTATTTTTCAGAAAGTCCTATTTCAGAAACAAATACAATTAAAAAAACTGAGACTGCAACCACAAAGTCTGTCCATAAGGCCGCTCCAAAACAAATAATAAACATAATGACTTGGACAGGCTCTTTCCAAATTTACGCTGATGTCTACACCAGCAAATATCCTTCTGAAGCCCCCCCCCCACCAGATGTTTCAATACATTTCACTTATACAAAACCTGGCTAATTCTGGGATGCCAAGGCTCATGTATGATTCCAAATTCAGGCAACTTAAGACAACAGCCAAATTTCCCTGGTGGTCCATACATACTGAACTTACCTGCACTGCTCAATGCTGAAAAAGCCCTTTCGGTCCCCCTGACAAATTCAAAATTCCCGGCTCACATTATGCAGAGAAGAGGTTTCTGCTGGGAATACCAGAAATCTGGTCACTACGGCACTACGGAAAGCCTTCCTGCAACAGGCTTCACAAATGTTCAAACTGTAAAGCCTTTGGTCACGGCGCCCACACCTTCCACTGACGGTCACAAGAAACCTGCCAATGACAGTCAGCAAAAACACTAACGGCAATGTACCACTCGATTTATTTTGCCCATCCAAGTTTGGGCCAAAACTCTCTCGACCTATCTAGACAAGTACGATGCAGACCTAAAAGCATTTTTATTGAAGGGTTTTACAAAGGGGTTTCCCTTAGGCTCAGACGGCCTTGCCATTTCCAAACACTGTCCCAATCATCCCTCAGTCTCAGCTCATAAAGATTTCGTTCAGTCTAAGACGCTTATTTACGTAATATCAATCGCAGGTTATCTGGTTTGAAACAAGCCAATTGTCAGTCTAAAAAAGGGAAATATTAGAGATTAAAACATAGCAATCCATATTTCCCTTGTATGTCCTGTAAGGTCTGTCTGAAATTAGTATAGAGTTTTTTTGCATCGCTGTACACATGTCCGTGTTTTATAAAATATGTATGATACAATGATACATTGCTTTTTGCAATGTATGGAGCTTAAACTTGTACTCTGTCTGAAGTACGGTAGAACATAGTATAGGAAATTACCATGATACAAATCAGATATAGAGAACTGTTAGCTGGAATAATAACGTTATTACTCAGACGTTACACAGCCTCAAAATATCGAAATTTCGCGCAAACAGTATTCTATCTATTACACAAAGTACCTATTAATAGAAAGACTTTTGTTCCACTGCCATTTCTCCAGAACAAACCGTCCTGTTACTCCGATTTATTGATGGAAAAACACCAAAATGTTATCAAATTACGATACGACAGACACCACTCTACTGCCTATTATCTCTTATCAAGTCTGCAAGTTATAAATCCTTAACTGTATGTTACATATCACAACGAGAAGATATAACTTGTCTTTTTTGTTAACGTCTGACGTATTAGATGAAATGTCTATTTGGCTTTAAATGACCTTTGTCTGTGTTGTTTAGAGTTGGGATTTTTTCCATTTCAGTTGCATTCGAGTATATAAGACAAGTAGAACGAAGTTTCGCATCTGATTAATTTTCAATATGAAGTTTTGGGTATCATATAATTTGTGTAATTGAAATATACACAGTTTGTTGAAATCTACATTTGCATTGCATTTCTGTGTAAATATTTTTGTCTCGAAAATATATGCTATTTTTTCCAATTTATTTAGTGTTTTCAGGGATAAAACGCACACATAGAAAGATACTCCCGCCCACGGGCTTTTATTACTTGTTTTTTATATGCGCTTATAAAGTGTGGCAGATACTTTATTCGGGGTTCTTGTAACTTTGACAGATCCAGAGCTGTTGGTTGTCAAATATTGGTGGCTTTTTCTCTTGTCAGTTTTATTGGATACATGTACAAAATACCCAGTCAAGTCTACGCCAGCTTTGTTTTCAAGGTTAGGCCCTGGAAAGAACGACATGTGAAACACTGTAAATAACGTCTCATCTCGTGGTTACAGACTACATTAAATAGTAGAACTGGTAAAAATTTTGAACGGTTTTTAATAATATTTTTTTAACGTATTTGGATTTTATAGGTTCAGTTATTAAAATTTGCTGAATTCGAATTTGCTTTTAGGTAGTAAATAGTTGTAACCGCTTATGCAGTTAGTATTTATAAACTAATAAGTGACAGAAGTTCGCATTACTAGCTAAGTAAGTACAGAAAATACGTTGTCGAAATTTATCTTTCACTCTAATTAAAAATAATTAAGTCGTAAACATAAAGTATCCTTCGAACGTTCATCAGATAGTGACACAGTAACAATGTAAGCTCCCTGAATATAAGGATAGTAAGAGAAAAGTAACACATGGGAAGCATATAAGGTAATTGTGTAAAAATATCATGGCTATGTTTGCAGAAATGCGCCCTAACATGATAACGGTAACAGAAACTACAGCAGTAGGTCTTTATACTACTGCAATAAAAATATGCAGACATGAACAGACTTTACTTACATGCTCGGTATATTTCAATTTATTTTATCACCTAGATAAACACGACATTGTTTAAATAATCATGGTTATTACAGGCAATTTTCAGAGGAATTGCCTCCTCTCGCTTCACGTAAAAAACTATATAGAAAGTTTAGCGTGGAGAGGAAAATGTAAAAGACCTTAAAAATCACCTAAAGCACTCAACAAATGGGAAAACAATGTCGTTATAAATTGTTTTGCATGGTTTTACAACTTGATGAAAGCTTTGGAAGCTAGTTTACTTGCCAATAATGTTAAACATAGCCATAAGACGTCAATAAATGCACTCAGTGCGATACTTGTTATTATATATAGTTTGTAAAGTAAAATCTCAACAACAAGTGTCTGACAAACCATTCTGTAGTTGTCAACCAGATAATTGGAACGCAAACTGGTGTATGAAAAAGCGACAGTTGAATAATAAAAAGAAACAAGTTTCAAGTTTCAATTACATTTGCAAATCGGCAATTTTGAAATGCCAACAGTATAATGGACATGGAATATAATATTCAAAACATATGAATTATACAAACAAATAAATGACAATTTATATATACAAGTGTAGGTAACACAATATACATTGAGAACCAGATTCGCACTCAACTTATTTAGTAGACACTTATTTGCAAAGTTCCGATATATTTGGGTACTAAAAATGAGTTAATATTTTTAAAATAGCTTATTTTCATGTAGTATAAAAACCATGTTTGCCCATGCTAGATGTAACTCTTTGTGCCTATATATAGAGAGAAACAATGTGTACGACGTAGAGACCTTTCTCTGCCATAAAAATAACACGGTGATTTATTATTCGCTAGGACATTCAAATGCCAAAGGTAACCATTGTCTAGACAAAACAATGAATTTGTATAGCATGTGTACAACTACGTGCGAATACTGCGATCTTTATTTGGTCATCCAAAATATTTGAACTTGTTAATCTTGAACATGTAATAAATCTAACATCTCTTTAAATTCTGGTATATTGTAAGACAGATTGTTAACCAATTTCAAGCTATATGCAAAATGGCAAACTTGATATTATGAATACATTTTTATATTTTGATGTAATATCATATTTGAAACTGAGATTTAAACGACAACGTCACGGTCTTTTATTCTTGGTGAGCTTAATATATATATTATAAATTTAAAAGTGGCCATTTTCTATGATGCTGTCCAACTTTATGTTGCATTGAAAGGAATTCTGCCTCAATTTCTACTCAAAGTGTAAGATACTTTTTGAAATTTTCAAGCACCGGCATTTTGTCTATTTGTCGGTCGGTAAATAAAGTATTTCATGAATATTATCATTTGATTAATTGCACAAGCAAATTCTTTATGCTTATGCTAAATCATATTTCATGAAAATTCAAATTAACACTTTACGTTTTTCTTAAGATTATAAACAATTCATTTCACAATAGTTGAACTTGATTGCAATTCGTAACATATGCTGTACTATTTCTTCGTGTCGCTTACAAAAATCACACAGATTTTTTGATAGGTGTTTGTTGGAATAATAGGCATTATAAATATGTATTGAATCCTTTCTTATTTTTGTATTAAAAGTCGTTTTAAATATTTTAATTTAAGTTCTGTTTCTCACTTTGCTTTCCAACTTCCCAATTTCAGTCTATTAAGCGATCGTTAATTGGATGGAATTTAGTATTTATTTGTTTGTCCCCCATGTTTTTCAGTGTGTTAGTAAGTCTGTATTTACTTAATTTGTCACGGTATTATTGACATTTTGTCTTTCCATTTTTCGGAATACTTCTGATTAATACATAGTATTTCAGAAAATCTGTACCGTCTATGTTATACAGATATTTAAACTCATAAAACATGGAAAAGTCGTTAAAGTCCCCGGATGAGTTTGAAGCTACTGATATAGAAAACTTAATATACTGATAGGATACAACAATGTTCTATTCACTCTTAAAACAAAATAGCGTTGATAGAAAGCCTTTTTTATTTATGCAATAGTATTATAAAAAATACTTCGCTGTATTCCTAACAAGTTCTTAGAATGCAAGTAGTGTTCTAAATATCAAATATCCCTTTAAAGTCTAGTAAAATGTACCAACTGCGTTTTATTTTTAACTTTTCAAGCAAATATTTATGCATTTTGTAATTATCAGTAAATTTTAGGAGATACTAGTAATGTAGGTTTGTTTCTTTTTATTGTCATTTCATTGACTAGTATGGCAATAAAACTTAGATATTTTTTATAGAAATGACACCTACTAGACTAAGTATCGGTTACCATGGTATTAACACAGAGTGCTGTACAATTGTAACTGCAAAGAAATAAGTAGATATGATAAAAATTCAATTTTAATTCTTAAGGTGGATTTTTTTCTCTTGTCTACCTAAGTGTTTGTTCTATACTTTATTGAGAATATTGATTCTTATAAATATGACTTTAATTGCCGTCAGTCAAAGTTATATGACGTCACTCTAAGACGTAGAAATGTAGCGTGTTTGTGTTCAGTTGTTTTATGTCTGTTGTTTTATCAAAACATATATTTAGAGAAAGTGTAGATGCAATTAATTGACGTTATTTATGAATATAACGCTACGGCGACGTCGCCAACATGACCATGTCGCGCCCTTTTTATAAATGTTGTACGGATACATTTCCGCATATAATTATGCAATGTTTTATTTTAAGGCGTAAATTAATTGTTTATACGAATTTACATGAATTGTTTCTTTAAAATCTGTAGTAAAAATTGACATTAAATGTTGATCATATTAAAGACGGGGTCAATGGCTTTTTAAAGTCAAAATCGAAAATATACCTCCTCAAATTGACATTTATCATCTACAAATGCATTTCTCTTATATGTTATTTAAGTATTAAATGCAATGAAGAACATTAAGTTTTCCCATTATTTAGTAAAGATCTTTAAAACTGCCATAGTGGCCTCGATATTTCAGTGATTATGGCTCAAATATCAGCCTTCCAAGCCGTAAATTGGTAGTAGCGTCGATCTCTCGCAATCTGGAATGTTTTGAAATAAACTGGTAAAAACTCAACCGCCTCTGGCGACATTTACTGTGTCATGTAAGTTTGAAAACCCCTTATTAATAATTAACTGTAAATTAAAAGACTCTGTATTTAGTAATTATAATATTACTCATCCATTATACTTAATTTGCTGTTTCAAAACATGAAAGAGAGAAACGAACTATCGAATATTTGCGTTTTTGTTTTGTATTTTGACATTGACATTAAATGATATTGCAAGAAATAAGAATTCGACAAACAGTACGACAAAAAGAACGTTTTTCATCTTTGTCGGCCATCTTGGACGCCATCTTGGATTTTTCAGAAAGCCATTATTTATGCCAATTTATGTCGGTTGCTTCATAGACTACAAACTCTGACAAAAAGTTTGGTATATAACATTGCTTGTTGCCGTGTTTGTCCCACATACCCATAGTTTTTAATGAACTATTTAGCTCATAGTCACTCTACCATTTATGGCAACTCTTTTTCATTTAGAGACGACTTAAATACAAAAGAAAGGCATATGTCAACCTTAGTGTGAACAAAACATGCTTTTATCATTATCCTATAAGTAAATTTATTTTTCTCAATCAGTTAAACCAATGTGATCTTGAGACTTTCACATATTTTCACATCAAACAAATGAAACATGAAATATCAACAACACCGTCAATATTTTATATTACAGTGTAAATCACACTATTGTCCTGAAATGCTATATTTGTATTATAAGCCATTGATTTGAAAAAAGAACAAACTTTTTCGGAACATATATTGATTTATACTTTAGATTTATATTCTTCGTTTTTATTGAATTTGCCGTCTGATTCTACGCAAACAGTCTCCGACTTGGAAATCAAGCAGTATTTATTTCCGAAGCCTTAATTTCGTAATGCTTGATCGACAATTCGGAAGAATACATTAATAATAAAATGTAGTAATTTATTTTGCACGGGACGATTGATTAAATAGATTTGTTTATCCCTGCGCAATGTAAATTAACATCATCAATCATAGTTGAATCAAATGTAGGTCGTTACTCTCAGAATGTCGGTTTGTCTAGCAGTTTCACTGTTTGTGTAATTTTCACAATAACATACACATACCGACACGAAAGCAACTACAGAGGTGTGCACTGAAGCATTTACACGCAACAGTCGAATATGTTCGAAGCTTGTAATTGGGCACCTTTTGTCGTAGTATTTCTCGTAGTTCTGATCACTGTTTTCATTACCACATCACGGTAGAACCGTTCAGTCACATCAAGTCCCCTTGTATTTCTATGCCTTCATTATAAAAGAATATAGCAAACAAAACCTTCTTTGCACTTAAGATGTGTTTGGCAATTATTGACCTGTTGCCATGTTTGGTGGCCGATGGTTTGTTCCCAGCCTTTTCCACGGGTTTGCAATAGTACACCCGTATAACTTCTTCACCAGTGACATCATTTACAAATTGTTTTCCATCATATCTTCAGCATATTTGTGGCGGTTTCACAACTTCCAAGAGTATCTTTAGAATATAATAAATTCTAGAAAGTTAATCGCAAATAATGCATGCAATTTCACGCTCTGTATATCTAGTATGTCTTTTGAAGACCTGCTTTTGATGCATTTTCAACACACTCTACCCAATTTCCATCTATGAGCCACCGTTTCACAAGAATTCTTAGCAGACCCGTAAGCACGAGTAATTTCGACAAAATTCTCTTCCATACAATAACAGAGCGAACTTTCATGTTAGCCCTAAACTCCTCATTATTTGCTGTTTGTGTTCTAACCATTTTAACAATAGAGGCCAACGCATACCTTTATCTAAATGACAAAAACTCTAGAAACCGGTTATTCAGACGATACGTGTATATATCATTGTGTATATTTTTGATAGAGGTAATCAGTTGTTAAAATATAGACGTACATTGCGTTCAGCTCAATACATAAAACATGTTTAATTTGTCAGTATTTATATAGAACATTAAACTAGACTCGGTAATATAACCTGATATTTACACACCAGTCCTATGTCTATACCAAATATCTGTGAGTTTTGTAGAAAGACAATTTATTAAAAACAATTTTCATATCGTGTTCTCTCGGGGAATTTGTTCACTACGACATTCATAGATCGTTGTTCAGCATTGGATGTCTGGTAAGCGCAGAAATGGGCGACCTCGCTTATGTGAGATTGTAAAAAGTGACCAAATTGGACAGGTGGGTTTTCTCCGGTTTATAATTAATTTTATTGTTATAACTTTTAGCATCATTACTATTATCAAAGCTGTCGAATTCCACAGTGAATTGTGTGAAGGAAAGACTATTTCCAAAATTGAAATACTTACTTTTTGTCAAAAATCTTTAGTATCATATCATACTATCGCTGGATTTTGACAGTGACGTCACCCTAAATGGGTACGTTCTTGATAGGATTGTAATAAAATGAATTCGCCTTTTTTTGGAGCTTTGTTTCAGTTGTCGAGAACTGATATAACTCGTATGGGTTGACACCAAACGAAGTAACACGTTGGTATATAGAGAATATAAGGTTACTGTCTTTTGATAACAGTTGATATCGGACGAGGATGATATCGGCCAGGGAAGCCGAGGCTTGCCGAGGCTTTCTGGTCGATATTCATCCGAGTTCGATATCAACTGTTATCAAAAGACAGTAACCTTGTATTCTATTTATTATGCAGCTGACTTCAATTTTCCCTTTTCACAATTAAAAACAAAGAAGTAAATTCATAATTACGTTGTATTTATGACGTCATCAACGGTTTAAATCTGTGTTTTAAATCCAGCACCGTTAATCATGTAAATGTTATGCTTTATAGGAAATGCTGAACATTAAAACATACCTAGAAAGCATTTGTGCACTTTTTATAGGCGGCTTATAACGTTTCAGCTCTATCATTCATGTAATAAGACATAAGTGTGAAAATAGGAAGGGGGTGAAAAAATGAAAATCAACTTTTTCTCGAAAATTGTTTCGAAATTGCTATAGATGGATAGATAATGATCTAACTAAGAAAATGAATACCCACAACACTATATTTAATTCAAAAATAAAAATTCTACAGTCTTTTTTCGATTTTATGTGATGTGCTGTTTGCTTTTATTCCCAGACATTTTAATGAACCGCACCTCTGTAGTCTGAAGTAGCTACCGAAAATTTAATTTATTGTGTAGCGTGTAAGAAATCCACAATAGCCTAGATATTATTTCATAAATCTCACTGAATCTCTAAAGTGGGCGGGGCCTAAAACGTGATATCAGGACAGTGTCATGATAACACTGTCCTGTGATATCAGACGTCTCGATATCAACAAATATCAGACCGGCGTTATCGGGTCGTCGTCATGGCAGTTGCATAATAAACATTTATCTCAGGTAAAAACACGCAATGAATAAAAGATATTTTAATTGCGTTATATTTCATGAAATTATTTTATTACAATTTCCAACAAGAATAATTTATTTTATTTAAAGGTCAAAGGCAACGACAACAACAACAATAATATCAATAACAACATTCACGATAAAATACAACTTAAATCATTAGCAACGTTCATCAGTATGTACACTTAAGGTAGTGCAACTGTAATGGACACCTTTCCAAATCTAATTTGACATATTATTTTCATTATCTATATCATGTCACTGATTTATTTGCAAAATTTCAGGTAGGCTTACCATCATTAAAATTTTTTTTTTTGATTTTTTCCTTCGAGACCCCATATTCCGCTTTCTCTTCAAATAATTTGACCCCTAGGGTAGATTAAAGCTCTATAATTCTCTGACATTTGTAAATTCTGTAACAATTTTGGTGTCTATAAAACAAGTAATAGTGACAGAATTATAAATCAGACATTATAAGACATTCTTGTAAACCAACAATCTACAATTGCCAATTATCCATGGCAACCCAGCATAAAATGGAAGCGGTCCCAGCTGAGAAAAAAAAGAGGTTGTGTAAAAATTAAACGAGTCTCAAGTCAATAATATGAATACTCAATCAGTATTTATGATTTATTTTTATTAAATAACCTATTTGCAATTAAAAAAACAAACAAAAAAACAATTTGCCCGTCTAGTTTTTGAAAAAATAAGAAAAACTAACGTCTATGTCAGATATTTCAACCATTTTATTCCAATTATGTCACCCCTAGGGTTTTCATAAGTTCCAAATTTAAGCATTTGTTAAGTAATTGTATCATATTTAATGTGTAACTATTACAAATGAATACCAGAACAAGTTTTAAACGCAATAAAAACAGTATTATGAAACTACATATATCACTGAAGTTGATTCATACCCCTGCAAAGCCACCTTGACACAAGCAAAATAGAAATTTATATGCAGTTTTCAAAATTAAAAGTACATATTATCACATGTTCAGTGATTTCAGAATTTTTGTGCCTAATTATTATAAACAAATGCCAGAATTATTATTCAGCTAGAATAAAACAATTTTCAGCAGTCAATTTTTCTAAGAAAAAAAGAAGGATGTATTGTCACAGGCTTGGCTCATGCGCGTCTGCGTGAGCGTGCAAAAAGTTAAATATTGGCCATAACTTTTCTATTACAGGATGGATTTAGTTCATATTCACACATAGCAATCCTAGTGACAAGACCTTCACACTGACCTAATATATAGTGACCCTGACCTTCAGGTGACCTTGACCTCTTCACTTACAACAGCAAAAAAACATCAAATGTCAAAAACTTTATTATTATCAAATTGGACATTTTTGGTTCATATTCAATCGTACGACAATCTCTGTGGAAAGACTTAAACAGGACCCTACCTGAAGCAAAAGCAAATCATATTTGTGTTACTTTTCTTACTGATAGACAGTTCAGCACTGAATATGTGTTCCAGCTTATACAATGGACATCACCGAATTGAAAAAATGAAAAATCTCACAGAAATATACAAGGTAATTCACAATCACATATGAAATTACTATTACAACATTCATTTCATATGCATGCAACATTAATCTGTCTAATTACTTTTTTTCCCAAAATATTGAGAGCTTTTGGGAATAATTTCTTCCAGCACTTTCTTTGCATTTGAGACTCTGGGTAAACCTTCTGAATTCTTGGCAGTGAAAACATCTCGTATTGTATCTTCACCACCACGGTGTGTAACATTCTAAAAGCATTAGACTTAGTCCAGGCCCAACAATATTTTCAGCTGTAGGCTTTTTAACACACCAGTGAAGATAAGTGGATGTAAAGGTTGGCAAGTTTAATGTTTTAGTATTGTTGAATTCCAAGTTATTTGCTACTGCAAATGGAGTGAAACTGTGTGCCATCATATCTTTTGTTGGGAGATTCACAAACTGAAGCAATTTTCCTCAAGCCATTACATTATGTGCATCATAGGTTTCACAAAGCAAAAGATGACACAAGATCTACTTGTTTCAAAGACGCCTGGCATATAACTTTCTTAAAACAGACAGTGAATCAATACAAGCACACTTTAAAAAAATTTATACAGAGCACCAAGTTCTTCAGAGTTGAAACTAAAATCTGTCAATCAAAGCGCCGTCTGTTATGCGCAACTAAACATACTCTTGTGAACTTTCAAAGCCAGCTAATCATTTTATTAAAAGCTGATGTGATTGGAACTGATTCCGCAACTTTTCCATTCACTTTCATTTCATCTCCAAGCATGGCTATGTCAGTCACATTGGTTGCATCTTCACTAATTGGAACTGTTACAGTGACAAATGTGTTGAATTGGGCTCCAAACTTCACCTAGACTGCAGCAATCTGTGTTATATGGAATAAGACTCTTCCTTCGTCTGCAAATAACATTGAAATAAACATAATAAACATGTAAATAAATGAATATTCTTTATTTTATCTAAAAGCGGGGTACATGTACAAGTATATGGTGATAAATCGTTAGGCTAATTGACCGTTTGACTTGATAGCTCAGTTGGTAAAGTGACTACACTGACAGCGGAAGGCCCTGGGTTCTAGTCCGGGTTGAGCCACAATTGTTTAACCATTACATGTCCAAAAAGGAAACATTCAAAAAGTATGTAACATGTTCTCTCGATGAAATAAGAATACCATCTTACACAAAAACCAAAGTCTCTTTTGATTTTATGCTAAAATACCGCTACTTTTGTTGAGTTTGTTTCAATGAAATGTCAAAAACTGCTGGAAATATCATAAAAAGCATTGGAAGTCAATTTTATTACACTGAAAACCATAAAATAAACTTTGTTATTCATAATATTATTATAAACAAAAATTTCAAAAAGCATTTAATTACTTTACTGCTGGTGATGCATCTAAAGATGGACCCATGTCTTCTATCAATCCACTAATGTTGGCTCGTGCAGCAAGAGAATCTTGACTGGCAATTTTCCTGAAAAAGTTTCATTTTGATAAATTCAATTATTATTATTAATCAAGCGAGCTTATCAAAAGAAATCAGCATCATTTACAAGAAATAATCACCCTGGTTCCGGGGCTACAGTACATCCCGCAATTATTTACTTCGTTGTCAACCATGTACAGTAAATAGCGTCATTACACGGTGTATAGCCTATAACAATTAATTGAATTATAACAAACTCCTTCTGTGTGACAGTGTCATTGACGTCTTCTACTTTTACAATAAAATATGAATATTGAAAAAAGGTACACTTAAATGAATGCAAGTACTACCATTTGCAAAAAGAATGCCTTATATGCTAGCCGTACAGAATTGCCATACAGTACGCAATAGCTGTCTAATTCTCGGCTTTGCCAGGATGTCATTCTGACTAGTTAACCAATCGGATTATAAGGTTGCTTTCATTTCTTCATTAAAAAGTTGTGAAAGGTGAAAACTCAGTCTTTACCGTTGACTCATATGCAAGTTTAAATTTATTTCAAACAAAACAAAAACCTTTTAATGACACAGAATTGTTATAAAAACAATCGGATTGTTTCAAAATAATGGAAGATATTGGTCTTCTTTCATTTCTAATCTTGGTTATTGTATTATTCAAAGTTAAAGAAGCATAGAGACCAGCCATGACAGCCAAGAAATCACCTTTCCCGAATGTAAATAATTTATCAGTACCCGGATGTGCGAAGCCTAGCCTCAATATTTCGCCCTGGCGCACAATTTGTTGGGCTAGTGCGAAGCCGAGAATAATAATAATAATTACAACTATGTGTGCATGTACATAATGATCTATCTATTGCTGAAAGCGGCAATGAGTACAGATTGTATTTCCTTATTCAAAAGCAATTATTTACAAATACACCATACCAGTTCCAAGTTTGGTGTTCAATGCGAACCATGGCATCGCTCGGCGTCCCTGTTTAGATGGTTCACGTTTAACTGGTAAGTAAGCTGGTAAGTTAATGGCACTGGCCCAAGTCCACACTTTGACAACATCAATAAAAGACAGAAGACAGAATAATTTTCACTCCACCAATTTTTCCTTCTAAATTTCCAAGGTCAACATTCATTAGAAGCCGTAAACGATATCAAACAATTAGGAAACATAAGCATGATAAGGTCTGACAGAAGAACCTGTCACTCCACCAAATTATCTTCTTCCAAATTTTCACGGTTCACATTCATTTGGAAGCCGTAGTTTCTGTTTCCTGGTTTACACAATACATGTGATTGTTCTTGATATGCTTCCTTCGCCATACAGTTTGCTTGCTTCGTAAAAAACGTCCTTTTTTATCACGATTCATCTTTGTTGTTTTTCGCGAAAACAAATTACTTTCGATTCGCACTTATCACTTCCGGTTTGATTTTTATTTTATTTTTTCAACATAATTTGATTATTCAAGCGAATAATAGTAGTTAAATTCAATACAATTTAAGAAATTAGTAACTTAATGAAATACTATTTCGTAATAACAAAATAAATCACATGTAAAAAAATCTCCGGAAACTACGGAAGTTTACCGACATTTACCGATCTTCGAAATTATGGCGGGAAATTTTTACAGTCGTCCTACCTTAAGGTAGTGCAACTGTAATGGACACCTTTCCAAATCTAATTTGACATATTATTTTCATTATCTATATCATGTCACTGATTTATTTGCAAAATTTCAGGTAGGCTTACCATCATTAAAATTTTTTTTTTTGATTTTTTCCTTCGAGACCCCATATTCCGCTTTCTCTTCAAATAATTTGACCCCTAGGGTAGATTAAAGCTCTATAATTCTCTGACATTTGTAAATTCTGTAACAATTTTGGTGTCTATAAAACAAGTAATAGTGACAGAATTATAAATCAGACATTATAAGACATTCTTGTAAACCAACAATCTACAATTGCCAATTATCCATGGCAACCCAGCATAAAATGGAAGCGGTCCCAGCTGAGAAAAAAAGAGGTTGTGTAAAATTAAACGAGTCTCAAGTCAATAATATGAATACTCAATCAGTATTTATGATTTATTTTTATTAAATAACCTATTTGCAATTAAAAAAAAAACAAAAAAACAATTTGCCCGTCTAGTTTTTGAAAAAAATAAAAAAAACTAACGTCTATGTCAGATATTTCAACCATTTTATTCCAATTATGTCACCCCTAGGGTTTTCATAAGTTCCAAATTTAAGCATTTGTTAAGTAATTGTATCATATTTAATGTGTAACTATTACAAATGAATACCAGAACAAGTTTTAAACTGCAATAAAACAGTATTATGAAACTACATATATCACTGAAGTTGATTCATACCCCTGCAAAGCCACCTTGACACAAGCAAAATAGAAATTTATATGCAGTTTTCAAAATTAAAGTACATATTATCACATGTTCAGTGATTTCAGAATTTTTTGTGCCTAATTATTATAAACAAATGCCAGAATTATTATTCAGCTAGAATAAAACAATTTTCAGCATGTCAATTTTTCTAAGAAAAAAGAAGGATGTATTGTCACAGGCTTGGCTCATGCGCGTCTGCGTGAGCGTGCAAAAGTTAAATATTGGCCATAACTTTTCTATTACAGGATGGATTTAGTTCATATTCACACATAGCAATCCTAGTGACAAGACCTTCACACTGACCTAATATATAGTGACCCTGACCTTCAGGTGACCTTGACCTCTTCACTTACAACAGCAAAAAACATCAAATGTCAAAAACTTTATTATTATCAAATTGGACATTTTTGGTTCATATTCAATCGTACGACAATCTCTGTGGAAAGACTTAAACAGGACCCTACCTGAAGCAAAAGCAAATCATATTTGTGTTACTTTTCTTACTGATAGACAGTTCAGCACTGAATATGTGTTCCAGCTTATACAATGGACATCACCGAATTGAAAAATGAAAAATCTCACAGAAATATACAAGTGTAATTCACAATCACATATGAAATTACTATTACAACATTCATTTCATATGCATGCAACATTAATCGTCTAATTACTTTTTTTCCCAAAATATTGAGAGCTTTTGGGAATAATTTCTTCCAGCACTTTCTTTGCATTTGAGACTCTGGGTAAACCTTCTGAATTCTTGGCAGTGAAAACATCTCGTATTGTATCTTCACCACCACGGTGTGTAACATTCTAAAATGCATTAGACTTAGTCCAGGCCCAACAATATTTTCAGCTGTAGGCTTTTTTAACACACCAGTGAAGATAAGTGGATGTAAAGGTTGGCAAGTTTAATGTTTTAGTATTGTTGAATTCCAAGTTATTTGCTACGCAAATGGAGTGAAACTGTGTGCCATCATATCTTTTGTTGGGAGATTCACAAACTGAAGCAATTTTCCTCAAGCCATTACATTATGTGCATCATAGGTTTCACAAAGCAAAAGATGACACAAGATCTACTTGTTTCAAAGACTGCCTGGCATATAACTTTCTTAAAACAGACAGTGAATCAATACAAGCACACTTTAAAAAAATTTATACAGAGCACCAAGTTCTTCAGAGTTGAAACTAAAATCTGTCAATCAAAAGCGCCGTCTGTTATGCGCAACTAAACATACTCTTGTGAACTTTCAAAGCCAGCTAATCATTTTATTAAAAGCTGATGTGATTGGAACTGATTCCGCAACTTTTCCATTCACTTTCATTTCATCTCCAAGCATGGCTATGTCAGTCACATTGGTTGCATCTTCACTAATTGGAACTGTTACAGTGACAAATGTGTTGAATTGGGCCCAAACTTCACCTAGACTGCAGCAATCTGTGTTATATGGAATAAGACTCTTCCTTCGTCTGCAAATAACATTGAAATAAACATAATAAACATGTAAATAAATGAATATTCTTTATTTTATCTAAAGCGGGGTACATGTACAAGTATATGGTGATAAATCGTTAGGCTAATTGACCGTTTGACTTGATAGCTCAGTTGGTAAAGTGACTACACTGACAGCGGAAGGCCCTGGGTTCTAGTCCGGGTTGAGCCACAATTGTTTAACCATTACATGTCCAAAAAGGAAACATTCAAAAAGTATGTAACATGTTCTCTCGATGAAATAAGAATACCATCTTACACAAAAAACAAAGTCTCTTTTGATTTTATGCTAAAATACCGCTACTTTTGTTGAGTTTGTTTCAATGAAATGTCAAAAACTGCTGGAAATATCATAAAAAGCATTGGAATGTCAATTTTATTACACTGAAAAACCATAAAATAAACTTTGTTATTCATAATATTATTATAAACAAAAATTTCAAAAAGCATTTAATTACTTTACTGCTGGTGATGCATCTAAAGATGGACCCATGTCTTCTATCAATCCACTAAGTTGGCTCGTGCAGCAAGAGAATCTTGACTGGCAATTTTCCTGAAAAGTTTCATTTTGATAAATTCAATTATTATTATTAATCAAGCGAGCTTATCAAAAGAAATCAGCATCATTTACAAGAAATAATCACCCTGGTTCCGGGGCTACAGTACATCCCGCAATTATTTACTTCGTTGTCAACCATGTACAGTAAATAGCGTCATTACACGGTGTATAGCCTATAACAATTAATTGAATTATAACAAACTCCTTCTGTGTGACAGTGTCATTGACGTCTTCTACTTTTACAATAAAAATATGAATATTGAAAAAGGTACACTTAAAGAATGCAAGTACTACCATTTGCAAAAAGAATGCCTTATATGCTAGCCGTACAGAATTGCCATACAGTACGCAATATGCGTCTAATTCTCGGCTTTGCCAGGATGTCATTCTGACTAGTTAACCAATCGGATTATAAGGTTGCTTTCATTTCTTCATTAAAAAGTTGTGAAAGGTGAAAACTCAGTCTTTACCGTTGACTCATATGCAAGTTTAAATTTATTTCAAACAAAACAAAAACCTTTTAAGACACAGAATTGTTATAAAAACAATCGGATTGTTTCAAAATAATGGAAGATATTGGTCTTCTTTCATTTCTAATCTTGGTTATTGTATTATTCAAAAGTTAAAGAAGCATAGAGACCAGCCATGACAGCCAAGAAATCACCTTTCCCGAATGTAAATAATTTATCAGTACCCGGATGTGCGAAGCCTAGCCTCAATATTTCGCCCTGGCGCACAATTTGTTGGGCTAGTGCGAAGCCGAGAATAATAATAATAATTACAACTATGTGTGAATGTACATAATGATCTATCTATTGCTGAAAGCGGCAATGAGTACAGATTGTATTTCCTTATTCAAAAGCAATTATTTACAAATACACCATACCAGTTCCAAGTTTGGTGTTCAATGCGAACCATGGCATCGCTCGGCGTCCCTGTTTAGATGGTTCACGTTTAACTGGTAAGTAAGCTGGTAAGTTAATGGCACTGGCCCAAGTCCACACCTTTGACAACATCAATAAAGACAGAAGACAGAATAATTTTCACTCCACCAATTATTTCCTTCTAAATTTCCAAGGTCAACATTCATTAGAAGCCGTAAACGATATCAAACAATTAGGAAACATAAGCATGATAAGGTCTGACAGAAGAACCTGTCACTCCACCAAATTATCTTCTTCCAAATTTTCACGGTTCACATTCATTTGGAAGCCGTAGTTTCTGTTTCCTGGTTTACACAATACATGTGATTGTTCTTGATATGCTTCCTTCGCCATACAGTTTGCTTGCTTCGTAAAAAACGTCCTTTTTTATCACGATTCATCTTTGTTGTTTTTCGCGAAAACAAATTACTTTCGATTCGCACTTATCACTTCCGGTTTGATTTTTATTTTATTTTTCAACATAATTTGATTATTCAAGCGAATAATAGTAGTTAAATTCAATACAATTTAAGAAATTAGTAACTTAATGAAATACTATTTCGTAATAACAAAATAAATCACATGTAAAAAAATCTCCGGAAACTACGGAAGTTTACCGACATTTACCGATCTTCGAAATTATGGCGGGAAATTTTTACAGTCGTCCTACCTTAATATAACACTACATAAATCTTTACATGAATGTTTACATAAATCTTTACATGAATGTTTACATAAATCTTTACATGAATGTTTCGGCTCCGTATGATTGATAAATTGTTTCAATGCACGAGATCACTTGTAAAAGACAAAATACGTGGCACTGTTTACAGACTAATGGCGATAAAAGGCATAACACTTGTAAATTTAGAGTGAGTTTTCTTCTCAAGGTGACCTTTATAATTGTAAGAAAGGCATTTAGCACTGATGTATTATTTTAGAAAACGAATATCACTTTAAGTTTAGACAAAATTATTGTATGAATCTGTATTAAAGGCTTTACTTCTACTGAATACGGTAAAAGTCTAAAAGAAATGATAACGGTTACTTTTATTTATGAGAAATTTCATTATAACTAGTTTCTTGCATGTTTTCAAAGCATGCAGTTTGACATTATTTAATTATAATTACGTATGGTCATTTGGAAGGTTCATATAACCTTAATAAATGCTATATATTTGAAGACGTGCTGGTTAATCCATTGCACGACCCAAGAAAGTATTTAGAGACGAAAATAAGAGCTGAATATTGTTTTGATGTTGCATATGACACAATAGTACTGATAGTAAACTGAAAGAAGACATAAGATATTGTATCAGATAGGAAAGCGCACAATCGGATTTCTGACTGCAGCATATTCACACATATAACGTGTTGTCTTCAAAGTAACTGAAGGATGTTATGATCTTGATATGACTTTCGGCAAGATTCAATAATTTATTATAAAATATAAGATATAATTTGCTTATTTCAAAATGTTAGTAACGTTATAAATTGTTTGCCTCTGATTAACCTTTGAAAGGGTAGCACTTAGTTACGGTTGCTACATGTAACAGATAATATGTAGGTTTATATGTATAAACAATTTACAAAACTTAGATAAGAGAATAGTTATTGTAAACAGGATATATAACTTTGAATAATAACACTAAAAATTTTGTTTACATTTCTTACTCTGTTTCTGATTTCAAATTTTGATCTGAGCTGCAGAAAAAGACAATAATCACCATCCTGTGCTATACAGAGCCAAATTTGGGAAGGACATTAGCCAATGACTACTGTCCGTCGCCTTCAATATGTTGTGAGAGTCGTCGTTTGCAGTTGTGGGAAAGCTTTTCTTGCAGATCTAAGCAAAGAAACGCTTAATACCACACTCGACCCATGAAAGCTATGAATAATGTTCATCATTGTTCTTTAAATCAATAATACTGTTTATCTCATCAGGACAAGATTGAGGTCATACAGTTAAAAACAAACTAAAGTGCTCAAAGGGTAAGCCAAGAATACAAATTTACTGAAATAACTTTCCGTACGCCAGAAAACCTTAGGCAAATAAAAGTTTCTCTTAATATTGCTACAATCTAATAAACTCTTTTCTTTAATCAAAAAGAGGGACAGAAAATGATTACAAACATATAAACATGTGATTTACTGGCACAATCTAACACCCGTCTATTTTCGTAACAATTTTGAAATGACAATAAAGTGTCAACTTTTCATTACTTTAATCGAACAATAAGAGAAATATTGTCAAAAAGTGAACAATAGGGTAAAAATTAACAGAAAAAACTTTTTTCAGATCGATGATGATATGCCTGTGCTTATCAAAGCAATAATGTGATAGGAACGCATAAAATAAACGTATTGTTTAAATATGCTAGTATTAAATTAGTCCAACAACATCATGTGTATAAACATATCACAACAGTCTCTAATCGAATGTTGAAGTGCTACAACAATTTCTTTTGAAATTACAATTAAGAAAATTATGTTATTTAAAAAAATATCCATAACTGTTTTCAGCTATGTTTGAATTACAAACCAGAGTTCATTTTGAGATACATGCTTTTGAGCTTATTTGAAGCAATCTAAGCAATATATCAAGGTCAAGAAAATAATTGAAATAGCCAGTTTTGCTTGTATTCGAATGTTATGGTCGAAATTTACTGAAAAACTATCAAAATATCTTTTGCAAAACGTTATTGTCTTAACTCTTTCTGTTAATTTGTTCCATTGAATGTTTGCTACATTTCAGATTCATAAATGAAATGGGATTTGTTTATTTCCAGGAAAAGTAACTATATAGAGGGAACAGTGTCCTCATCATGTAAAGTAAAATAAATTACATATTACTTTTATAGAACTTGTTAGCCAGTCATTTAAGGCCACCACTCAGAGTGGAAAAAAATCTGTTTCCATTTACTGCGTTTATATTTGCGTTAATCCATACTGAAGCATACCGGTAGACACTTCATACCAACTGATGTTTAGGGTATTTAGTTTGTAGCAGTATTTGTCGTCCTATGGAAATGTAAATGAATTATTATTAATCGCACGCGTGGGCTAATGAATGAATGACGTATTATGTACTGATTCACACAGTACTGGTTAGCTACCCTAAAATTCGGATAACCCTTATTTCGGACACGTTAGAAATAATTCAAATGATCTACGATTGTCACATTTTTGTTGCTACTGTGAAGATAGCCATGACCATTGACTGATACATTTATTACAAGGCTCAGAATAGCTTTGTATCATCTTGTGGAATTTTGAATGTAGAAAAAATGAGAAATACTTCAGTTTCGTTTAATGCAAAATAAAAGGTCCAATTTTTAGTGTTCAACTCTGCATACGAACTATGTAAGCTTAATCTAAAGACGAAAATAAGTAGACCAAGCTAGTATGTTCTTGATCGCCGACAACATTCGAGTTGTGTGAACAGCATTGACTTTTGAGAAACAGCAAACACAACGTTAGCAAAACTGAATATTATCAAACTAAAATGCAATTGTTAAATCGATTCTCTAAAATTAAAACATGATTACATAAACGTCTCATAAAAGTAAAATCATTGTTCAGACGTGGAGGTGGCTTTATCTTCTGTCGGTTTAGGAATAAAAGAACTTTCATCACAGAACTCATCTTCATCTTCCTCTAAACTGTCTGAGAATACATCATTCACTGTCTCGATTGTTGTTGTTGTCGTGTGAACAGAGTTCACCACTTTAGTTACGCCTCTAACATGTCCGTTGTTACTTTCATATGACGTGTACGTTGGTTTGGAGCATATGGAGGTTTGATTATTTACATTTGGAATGAACGGTTTTGGAAAACTTCTGCTAGCCGACTGTAGTGAAGGTGTAGCCCCTTGACGAACATTTTTATGTGGTTGAAATATGACAATGTACACTTTTGGTCCAAACAAACACACGAGAGAAACAGTGGCACTGATGCTCACACACATGCAAAGTGATGTAACCTCGATCTGAAAATGAAACAAAAAACGATAAAATCTTTAAAAAAAAAAAAAAAAACAATTTTCATTTTCCCGTAAATTTTTGTAAAAGCTAATCTAGTGATTTCGCCATTGAGTCTAACAACGTACATCTTCACATTTATGACACATCACTGGTGAGAACTAACACCCCCATTTATTTGCGAATGGCTGCCTTGGATCAGCAAAACTCTGTTATTATTTGTCTCAACAAAGAACACGTAAGAAATGCTCTTGAAAGAAATTATATAAAGTCTTACAAGAAATATATAAAATACACTCGGTGAATGCTTCTTGGGGTTCTGAGCAGTACGCGCACAAACAGAAAGGATTGCAAATGACGCGAGCGGAGTGCAAACTGACGACACTCGCGCTCTATGAGCCTCCTCAGCTCAGATACGGCATGAATAAATAGCCAGTGGTGTTTTGGGAAAATTACGCTCTTAAATAACTGTTTCATTAACATTGTAAAATGAAACAGAAGAAGACTCATATACAAAATCAAGTTTAAGTGCTTAAGAAAGATATGTACGTCTTGTAAGTATACTCTTCATCATATTGAATCTGAGACACTGTCACAAAAACAAAAATAATATCAAACAGGGAATGACACGTACCAAAAACGCAGCCTCCCCAAAACGAGCCCCACAGCACCCAGAAGTGCACACCACCAACACACACACAGACACACACACACACACACACGCACACACACACGACACACACACACAATCATGTACACACACAAACATACACTACCAACACACACTAGCACACAAAGCAAACACACGAGGACAACACGAACAATAAAAGGAACACAGTGGGGCACCGCCTTGGAACGGTCAGTGGCAAAAACACCACTGGGGAGCTTAAATCCTTGAAACTGATTGAGCTTATGACGCAAACTTGTCCTTTAGTGATATAAATAGGTGATGTATTATGATATCGATAGAATTTGAGAAACAAAACCTACCTTGAAGTCATGATTTGCACCAAAATAGATAGGAATAAACGCCAGCCATACGATACAGGTGCTGTACATAGTGAAGGCAATGTATTTTGCCTCGTTGAAGTTCTGTGGAATTTTCCTGGTCATAAAACCAAATACTGTACACAAAATAATGAGCAACATGTTGTAGACTAGAGAAAGTAGAATGGCTATTTGGCTTGCTTTACAAGTCAAAACGAGGAAGTCTGTATAATGCTTAACATACATAGTTTGTGGTTTCTCGAAACCAATCCACGTGAGTCCTCCAACGATTTGTACTGAAACTAAACTGAGACAAATAAAGATTTGTGATTTCGGACTTGTGTAACTTGGTCTTTTCACCATTGCTTTAACACCTCTGTTGAAAATGCGATATATACGGTTTGTCTTTATCAAAACAGATGCGTATATTAGGCATAAAGATATTCCGAGAATGAATCGCTTTATTGTACATATTATGATTGTCGGTTTTGCAAGAAGAATAAAAGTAGTTCCGTAAGACAATAATATTCCGCAAAGCAAGACGTAGCACAGTTCCCTGCCTGAAGCCATTATTAAGGGTGTGTTGTTAAACTTAATAAAAACATAAAACACATATCCTGCAGCAAATATGCCTAATGTTGAAACTGACACCGGAAGCAAAACCCAAAGCGAGTCCCATGTAAGATGCATGACCGGAAGTGGAACGCAGGATGTTAAGTTTAAATTTGGCCTGTATCCATCCGGGCAATCTTGACACGTAAATTCATTTTTTAGCATTTGGTTTTCCCGACAACGAATGCAGACCCAACAGCACGTGTCACTTTCTACAGTGTTGTTTTTAACGTATCCAAAAGGACATTCCTCGCTGCACACTGATCTGGGAGGTTCCTCTGAACCACGAAACTTTAAGGAATCGTTGAAAATCGTTAACCTGTGGAACAAAACCATCAGTTACGAAATACAATTTAGATACTGCTTTCAAAGATACCGTTTTAAATCAAATAATTTTGTTATCAAATAAACGTGTATTATCAGTTTCGTTTTATCGTTAACTTACTTTATTTTGATATCATAATCTAGTTTCCAGAAGGGCTGTATAATTATGTTATTATATTAAACTTGTAGTACTGCACTTCGAGAAAATATATATACATTTGTATAAATTTAAGTACACATGCATGAAAAGAAGTTTTTAGCAAAAATGCAACTGAATTGAAGCATTATAATTTTCAAACCTGTCTGTCCATTCTCCTACCAGAACATAATCATATTTGCCGCTCTCTCGCTGTTGATACTGAAATATATCATAGTTTCCCAAACCATCGCCTTTGCTATCAAACTGAATGGTGTCACCTCCGATACCTAAAACAGAATATTGTCTGATAAGATACCTACATGCACTATTTAGGCAACCTGTGAACTTAAGAACCATTCTACCAGAGCTTTTCCCTGAAGTAAAAAGTCTTAAAGCAATGCACTGAAAAGTAACTAAAATTGTTGTCTTGCAAATCAGATTAGCTTTATTCACCACCAGCATAGATTTATTTATAGTAAATGTACCATAGAAATGCTTTAATAGTAAATGTACTAATGGAAGTGTTAATAGTTTAAAGCTTCTCGATCTCAGATTATGGTAAAAAAATAAAGTTCTTCAAACTGTACGTAAATAACGTATTTTAGAACAAATAGTCATATAAAAAGGCTACAGTATAAATTCCTGTCACGTATATCTCTAAATTTCAAATATTACGCTACCAAATTCAAAAGCGTTGCACACGCTTTTGAAATTCCAATATAAACATATAGTGTAGCGGTGCCGTATAACCGACATTTTTAATCGATTTCTGCAAATTCCTACCAAGATTCTCGCTTATATTTTGATACTAGCCTTTAATTTAATATTTATGAATAAGTATGTCAATTTTTAAAAAACATATTTTTTTCAACGGTAACTGAGAGCGAGCAGCTTAAATGACCTACACTTCTTAGCTATTAATTCATTCAATGAATTATAAAAGGTTTGATGGGAGACTGAACAATTGAAAGGAGTATATCTTGCCTGTTTCTGGCAGCATAACCCAAAACAAAGATGATAAGGGCATTATAGAACACTGTTAATATTTTCAGGTACCCACGCTTGAATCGACCTCTCAGACGCATATATCATACGAACAAACCGTGTGAACCAATTAACCTGACGGCAGGT
>JAFMSR010000011.1:677433-866550 GCA_022818135.1 Saxidomus purpurata
TTAACAATTTGTGATCAGAAATCTTTTGTCAATTTAATTTGTAGCAGATGTGATGATACTTTTGGCAATGTAATGCTGATAAATACGATCGAACAAAACACAATACAAAAGAAAGGTTCTATCGTTCGCTACTATGTAGCTGCACTTTAACAAGACCTCCTTTAAGATTTATTTTTATACATGGACTGTTAGTAATTAAGTATGCAGTTAATACCCTTCGCCAGAAAACGTTCCTAGTCCTTTCGAAAATCAATTTTAACATTTAAAACAACATATATACTAAGACAATGTTTACATAACGAGATGCAGTCAATACCATATGTGCTTATAATCCTTTTTCAAACATGATATATGTTTAAAACAACGCTTTTATCTGCATTTATTCAATAACACTAATACAATAAGCCAGGTAAAAAGTGATACTGGTGGGAACTCAGAACTGAAAGAATACCATTTTTTTAACACTAATGAATGTTATTGTCAAAATTGCTCAGTGTATATATTATAGTAACATCGATATTTTTCATCTGTTAGAATAAAAACGTCTGTAAGATTCACGAAAATAAGGTGAATGCAAAAGTTCCCTATTCAATAAAATCTGATTATCAAGAGCTTACCATTAATCAAGTCAGCGTTTCAACAAATTATACGTAATAGCTGCCCTGGCTAGATTGTGAGACTACTTCCGATATAAAATGCGTATATAGATTGATCTACTGTCGTGAAGACATTTGTAACGGATTGCATAGAATGGCAAAAAGCCCTTACAATTTGTGCTAAGTCGGTGTATTAATGTAAGTCTGAGTAAGATTGGTTGTTAATCTGTATGAGAAAATGTCTTTCTCAGCTTTCACTGTTCATTTCAGTCTGGAATTTGTACACTTGCAGAAAAATATATTTATATATCAATCAATTTTTTACAAAGGTATAGTTTACAAATAAATTAAACGATACAAAAGGTTCATTAATGGAAACAATACTAAAACGTATTGTGTTTATGTATCTAATTATGAAAAAGTGTAAAAATCGTTTTCTGCACTACCGATGCAGACCACAATTTATAGATAAATGTGGATACGTATAAAGCATCATCATCTTAACATTTAAGACCTACGTATATGATACAAACACTTGCAGGAACTAATAAAAAGATTTTACAGTACAAATTCTCCCATAATGTTTGAAGTAAAGTTAAGAGCCCCCTCTTTCTCCGACACATAGGTTTTATATAGAATTATATGTATGCGATCTTATAGTTAGCCGGCGTTGCTAGTATCAGTTCTGCTGAAGCTGGACAATGGTGGTAAAAGGCTTGCGATATAATGCATAAACCATTATCTCTTATAAACCGACTTAATAATATCCAATCTTGTTGTTTATGTATGCTTGGCTCTCAGTTGATCTCCACTGATCCGAGTTTATGTGATAGACTGACTGCTCATTTCTTTGCGAAATAAACTCCAACTATATAGCTGTGCTTCACATTATATATGCCCTTTTTCCTTTGACGCATGCATTAGGCTGATTGGTGCCTACACTTAGACGTATTTTCGTAAATTGTATGTAAACAACTCTTTGCTTTCACGTTATTATTAACTTCTGCAAACACCAACTGACAAAAATGGCGTCTAAACATATTTTTAACCGTTGTCATGAAAAACTGTATAATACATAACTTTAAAGCGGGATGGTTTAAGTTATACATGGCTTTGTGTTCAGGATGTATAACATTATTTATAACGCTGATTGACTTTTACTATAAAAGATTCAAATACATTTATTTCTAACATCTTATTAAGCTATTCGATAGCTCCATTTTTAAATACTCCCTGCGATAGTTTCGATCTTTTAGCGCGATAGTATCGATGTAAATCGATATGTATACCTATATGATGTACTCTACAAGGGTAAACAATCTGAGGACACATTTTTTACTATTGTATTAGAACAATTAAAACTAAATTCAACAAATCGATTTTAGGAACATAAAGTCCTTTAAATGCCTGTTTATTCTTTCAACTTTGCGACTACGCACTGGAATGAAATAATTCTCGTCGACTGCACAATATAACTACGATATTTCATATTTATTGTTCTAACATTGATAGTTTCTGTCATGAGCACGAGGTTCAGATCGAAATATCCGTCACCGAGGGTAACTGTTTTGGCGGGAACGAGGCTCTGCCGAGCAGTTACTCGAGGTGACGGATATTTCCACCTGAGCTAAGTGTTTCAAGATGGAAACTTTTTCTTGTGTACTGTCTTGCACTTTAAAATAGATCTCTAAAGCAAACTAATCAAAATGACGAATTATCATAAAAAAGCGATATTCCGACATTGTGTTTAGTAAAGTGTAGGAAAGTCACATTGTTTATAACGTTACGTCATAAGGAATTCACGAAAGTCGTCTGGCATACGAGGGGTGCCAGACCGGTTTTTCCGGCAATGGCAAAATCACCGAAAATGCCTATCCGATATGCAAGAACTAAACGATCTGTGCATTGCTACTAAAATACGTCTATATATGCCAAGTAAAATAACGTCATTGATATTTCTGAGTTTGATTTAACGCTGTAGTAAATACATTATGCCGACATATTAATTACAAATAACTTACATACTTGCTACGACAAGTAAAACATACATGAAAACAAATATTGCTGATTTAAGTACCATTGCTCCAAAAGACAAAGATGCAGGTCAAAAGTCAGCCTAGGACAATTTTGAACTACACACAAAATCAAAATTTCATTACTAAAGCTTCAAAAACAAAATACAGGTCTAAAGGTCAATAGCATCGTACGTGATGACCCAATGTGGTCCAGACTTTCATTACTGTTATTTGTTTTGGTTGTTGTAAAATGTTCAGAAAGCAAACTTTCAGGATTCAGTGACACAGTTACTCTCCATTCGAACTTTAACCGATTTGATTCCTGTGACGCTGCATGATTGTTACTATGTTGAGTGATAACTTCTTTAGTATGTTATCTTCAAGTGATAATATTAGTCTTGCATTTTTAACGTATCGGTTAAGGTAAATTAGTTTCTGTACTACTTAGATATTTAGAAAATTGTTCAAAGCCTAAATATTCTAAATAACCATCAAATTAAATAAATATTATGTAAGATTTTTTTGCTCGTTCTTAAAGCTTGTAATTGTTATCAGCCAATCTGGTTTTAGTAAACAAAGCAAGATGACATTTATAAAATCATATCGAAAAATGTCATTTACAGTGTAATATGGTATAATGTCGCGAGTAAGGCGTTCAAATCTGTCGATGACGTCATATCCTTGAAATCAGCCACATATACGTGCCGAGCACCATTTTTTCAGCTAGTTTATTTGTCACCAGAGAACAATTTTATGTTAAAACTCCTTTATTATTGAATTACGGGTAAAAACTGACAATAAACAATGTTGTTCTGTTGCTTATATCAGTTGACTTAAGATCCTGGTAGACACACTCAACATTGATTTTAGAGAAAGAAATAATAAAATTCTGGACCTACCACCTGCTAACTTGTCTAAACATACTGAAAGTTATAAGTAGAAACAAGTTGTTTAACAAAATGTTCAGAGCTATTTCATAAGAACAATCTGTTAGGCAAAAAAGTGAAACACTAAAAATCTTTTTTTCAAGACGCCCCGTTTCCCTTTTCAAACTATTGCAAATGACGAAATATATTCAGACATAATAAACTAACAAACAGATCAATTGTATCAGCAGTAACTGTTGTATTTGTTCGATATACTTAGACTAGAAAGCGCTACAAGTGTCAACTTTGGTAAATTATAATTCACGTGTTTCTGCTTTTGAGCTATTAATTTAATATCAAATA
The DNA here is from genome assembly GCA_022818135.1 of Saxidomus purpurata. Classification (NCBI taxonomy): domain Eukaryota; kingdom Metazoa; phylum Mollusca; class Bivalvia; order Venerida; family Veneridae; genus Saxidomus; species Saxidomus purpurata. The sequence continues at coordinate 681,274 of JAFMSR010000011.1, forward strand.
AAATCCGATACATTTAAATAGTCTCAAAATTATTTTTTTTATACATTTATTTACTATTATGTATTAAAGGGAATTTATGCATTAGATGGTTTTATTAAAGCCGAAAGCACATACGTTCGCTTTTGAAAATACAATACACATGTGTTGTGCGACAATATTTACCTGGCACTCATTAATCTTCGCCAATATCTTCGGTTACGTTCGGGTGTGTTTCGTTGTTTCGATTGATTATCATATCGAACAAATACATTTCACCGACTGAAATTCACACCGTAGAAACAGTGGCCTAGTAGTAAGATGCCTAATTTGTATGCAAGGTTCCATGGGTTCGAATCCTGCACAGATCATTTTAATTTTTGGAAGTTATTTTTAAGAGTATGGCTATTTTTATTTAATTTGTGACACTGTCTTATGCACCGTTTTCGCTTTTTTGCAATCTATGATTTCTGTTTTTTTTTATCTATTTTTTTGTGGTTAACTTTGCTTTTTTTGTCTGTGTTTTTAGTTTTTAAGTTTTGATACTTTTAGTTGATATTCATGGCATGTCAGGAATTACATAAAATTGCATCGTCCGTTGAATGAATATTTATCCGTCTGTCCCTGGGTTTTCTTCGAAATCCTTCGAAATATTTACTAAGGCAATGTTATCTTTAGAGCGTAGCTGTTTTGATGATTTGCTCGTCGACATTTTCAGTTCTATATACAAATGTATGCAGGACGACGGAGAAAGAATGATCAAATAGTCATTTAAAAAATCTTAAAACCCCGTGCTGAACAAAGACAACAGTGAATGCAGTGAATGCAACGCAACGAAAAAAGTAAAACAAAAAATCAAGCAAGACTCGAACAAGCGTACGCTGGATTGGTAGTCAAATGCCTGATCCACTGCGCCATTGCGGCATGCGATATCTGGTACAGTACGAAATTTATATTTTATATCAATCGCGTGTTACATTTTTATCCGAAGATTACCGACCACACGCGAAATATTCATGAGTGCCAGTTCAATATTGTCGCATAATAAGCACCCCGGTATGTTTAAAGCTGGAATCCAGTACTCTACGAATCACAACATAGTTAATACCACACGCAGGTCTGTCCATCAAATGGTAGCATAAATACTACTAAACCCTTAATATTTTTGGCTTTAGTCTATTTATAGTTGACCAATGTTGCCTAATTTGATGTAAAAAATGTATTTTATGGTAAAGTTTACACAAAGTTTTGTGGTGTAGACTTTTAGATAAATATCATTTCTTCAACTTTACAAAAATATCATTAATCACCAATAAACTTTTACATACATGTACATCATTTGCTAATTCTTGTTTAGTGGTGCCGCAACACATTTGTAAACAAAAAAGAAATCCGATTTTTGACGTTTACAGCGGAAAGTGCAGTACCGCTTGAATGTATGCACGTTTCATTTCTAAGAGTCAACAATGATATTTTAATCGCTCGGGCCATCTGGCGATGTAAGAAAAATAATGCCAACAAAATAAACCACTTAATATCTATATATGCAAAGAATTTTATCTTACTGAAAGGTTTAGCTTTCAAATAAGACATTTTATGTTGATTATTGATATAACACTACAGCATATTTACTATATTTGTGTTCTAATTTGGTCAAGTATGCTTTTCATAAAAAAGTAATATGAACGTGTGGTAATTATCACTATTCCAGCTCATATCCATATTTTCTAACCTTTATCATACTATAAACCACAATACCACACAAATATAGAAAAAGAAAGAAAGCTTCATGGAAATATGGCGCTTGGAAACAAATAAGCGTTATTTGATTGGTCAATTTTAAATCAGTTATATTGAAATAATCGGATCCATGTAGTCAGTCAAAACAAAAATAATATCAAACAGGGAATGCCACATACCAAAAACGCAGCCTCCCCAAAACGAGCCCCATAGCACCCAGAAGTGCACACCACCAACACACACACACACGCACGCACGCACGCACGCACGCACGCACGCACGCACGCACGCACGCACGCACGCACGCACGCACGCACGCACGCACACACACACACACAAGTCATCTAACCTTTAATTACTCTCCGCTTTGGCAGTAAACTAACTGTTCCTTCTGCTAAGATTTCCTGGCCGTAGACCGGGTGTATTTTAGCTCCCCAGCTATCGCTGGCTAAGAACGTTAGCTCCGTCGACCTGTTCAGTCTCTTCAGTGTCGCCAGTAAGTTTCTACAGTTGTCTTCGTTCACAAACATGACCACTGCTCTTGCTTTGTGAATCGACAACAGCTCGCTGATTATTTTATCAAACTCTTCATTTGTGGCAAGCCTTGATATTTTGAGCGATTGTGCAACACATATTCCTGAAAATAATACATAATAGTTATGTACAAAGACTACAGTGGAGTACGAGGTATAGAGATGTTAACGTTTAGTGTATGAAACTACATTGTAGTAAATAGAGACCAAGTCAAAGTTCAATGTCAGTATATGATGTGGCTGTTGTTCTGTAGTAAGGCGTTGCAATCCTGTCGTCATACACAATGAAAATAATGAAGTATATCCAAGAATAATTGTGGATGGCTTTCACATGTTCATACAGTTGTAAATAATGTTTACCCAACATAAGTTCATTTTTTATTTGTTAGAAGAGGCAATAAGAAAATTTAGCCGTTGATCATTCTGGATAGAATACACACATGTGGCTCCTAGCTGAAATTTTCATAACATTATTTTAATGCCTTTTCTACCTAAAATGTAATGTACAAATATCACACACTAAGACGGTGATCTCTCTTTTAAAACGATATTCTTTTAAAGTGTAGCAGGGATATGTAAAATTTCAAATAGGTAAAAATATTACATAGACTGAATCTTACCCATCAATACGTTATCAATATACTTGCAAATTTTAGATATTTCAAGCAACCTACGCTTGCTGCTACTTTAGAGTGCTGTGTAACTAGAGAATATTTAAGATAAAGTGTTTCTTTGTTTCTGACGACGCTTTTGTATGGATTGATTAAAAAGTCTACATTTTTAGGGTTATTTTTTTAAACAGGAATTTAGTATACGGGTTTTATTATACCGCTGATAGGAAATATCAATTCAGGATTGTTATTTCCTTTAAAGATACAATATCAAAGAAAATGAAGTGTCACCATTTTCGAAGGTCCACACCTATCTTGAAATATGCCATAAAAACATAATAATTGGCAAGCAATGTTTCCCCAAATTTCTAGCAACCTTAGTGTAATATTTTACAAAGGAATTTAGAAATTTAAAAAGACCTTAGTGGTCGGTCTTTTTACCATTTTGTTGAAAACAATAAAATGTATCATGATTATATCTCTGCAGTCTTGCAAAAGTGGCACTTTGTTCTTGCCAATGTTTTAATTATATAACATGCTTATGTCAATTATAAGATACAGTATGAAAACAATGGTACCCATAAGGGACTTAGTAATGGACCTTTAAAGTTGTTTTCTCTACCGGGATTGACATCAAATATATAGAATATTTCTTTTGTTGTATAGGCAGCAGAAGTTAATCATTTGAAACAGATAACCCTACTTTTAGCTGATGTTCTGTTCACATTTTCTGGGCAGTGAATGGTGTTTTGAACACTGTCTAACAATTATTTACACTCGGGAAGACCTGTCAGTCATTGAAATACTTGCTTTTTATAATTTTCCCAGACACATTTCGTAGCTTCGCTGTGAAGCTGTAGAAGGACATTTAAAGATAGCAATGAAACCCTTGCACAGCTTAATGACAAATCCATTATACACACAGACTAAACAGACAGCATAATCCTTAAACATTTTGCAGGTTTGTTTTCGGTACCCGTATGCTGAAGAGCCTACATATCTATAAGATATACTGACAATAAGCTGAAGCAAACAGTAGTATTCCAAACATATAATCGTAGAATGATAAATTAAGAATTATTATTGGAGGAAAATTTCTGTAGAAAAATTTCAACTGAAATGTTTGGTAATTGAAAATACTGACCGTAGCAAAGTTTTAGCGAGGAGACAGATTATATTGGCTAGTGGCAAATGGATGGTGTCGCTCAGCTCCTGATTAATGATATGAATGATTGGATACCACTACAGTCCAAATGCACATAATTCGTTCACTGTTAATCGAACAGATTTGTTATTACGTACTTATAAACTCATTATCCACTTCATTTGGCATCTACAAGTGGACAGAGATAATGTTATTAGCCAGTGATTTTCTGTTTTGCTGGTCTCCTCTCTTTACTTATAGTATGTGGGTACTCCAGTGAAAGATTTGAAATTATAATCGTTACCACTCTACAACCGATATTCAAATATGAATAGAAAGGAATGCTGACCAATTAAAACCAACACAATGGTAAACAGAAATAAAGTCATGAATCAAAATGAACACTAAAAAAGCGCTTGCTAAGATATCTGTTTAAAGTCAACAATGGGGGGAATGGGGGGGGGGGGGGGAAAAAAATGTCAGATATAGCTGTTAAAAGTACATCTAATCAAGCAAGAAACTTATCAGCAAAACAGTTCTTTTAAATGTCAGTTTGCCTCGAAATACAGACTTCTAGGAAAAGGAAAATCAATACACTTTGATGTCTTTGATATAAATTGCTCCTTAAACGGGAGCTTTGTTATTAAAATTACTACTGGTTTCTAGTCTGATAACATGAACTGTAATTGAAAATCAAAAGGAACCCGAACTATCTTGGATCCAGGAGATGTTTGGATCAAGACGCAGAAACCTATCTTTGAGCAAACTTATCCATAATTCTGCTTATTAAAACTTAGTTTCTGATATTTAATAGATTCAAGAGTTACGTAAAACTTCGTTGCCTCGAGATATAACTCGAGAACCCCGGTCCGGGCTCGTCGGTCCCGGCAATTTTGCCTATATGTTTACCAGAAAATACTATCGATAACTCGAGCATCGATAACTCGAGAACCCGGAAAATCAAAACACCTGTGGTGTCGAAATTTGCTAAATTACCTGCGGCAACTCGAGGGCACGATTATCGTTTCTCACCTCCGATGGGCATCTTTGACAGGTAATGGGAAAAACTTTATTAAACTGCGTTAATTCTAGTCTGATAACATTTTTCGCACATTTAAATCTGTTAAATTGTGTAATAATTTTTTTTTTTTTGAATAAGGAGAAAAAGGAAAACATATTTTCGCGTTTTAACTATAACTTACCAGGAGAGATGGAAATTTGGATCGGGGGGTTTGGGGAAAAGCTTGAGAAAGATCCCAGCATTAGAAACTTTTTCTATCTTTGATCGCAAAGTGCTGTTATCTCATAATTCTGTCTTATTAATATTTATATTTTCTGATATTTAATAGATACTCAAGTAGTGCACCTAGTTATGTTATTATTTTCAAATCTGGCATTCTTCATGTTAAGTCTTTGTGTTTGTTTGTGTTACTTTTACGGTGATTGTGGTTCTGGCAAAAGTTTGTGTACGTTAAGGCAACGATAGATAAGCTTGCATAATTATGTAGACTCACACGGTTTCGCAGACCGAATCAAATTATCAACGGGGTCAACAGAAGCGCCAGACTCCGAATGGGGAATAGGGAGTGGTTCTTGTGTATTTGGTTCTTGGGCCGTTAGGCCTTCCTCGTCATCAGATTGTGTGTAATAATCTAATACGTGTGGTTGTTGTGACTATATTGACGAGCAACCATGATTATATGGGACATGACCCCTGTTATTAACAAAATATTGGCTATCTGAGTGGAGATGTGGTAAGACTTGCCAAGTGGAACGGCCCTTTTTCTATAATCGGTAACATACCTCCTTACATTATCTACGGTAAAGAAAGGAACATATGAAAGTGTCCTCAAGGCGCAAATTCTAAAGATTTTTCATAATTGAACGCACATATTCAATGATTCGGTGGAGGATACACTTCCGCGATTGAACCTCAAGGGAAGAGCAAGACATGGAAGAAGTGGGAGTTGCTTCAAGGGTAGAAGCCACGCTAAATCTTTCACAATATATCAGTGTTCGTCCCCCGAGCAGAGGTCGTACACGGACTCATGCATCACGTTCCACTGCTTGTACCTTACTTGAATTGAGGTATTGCTCCTAAGCCCAGCTGTGCCGTGACTAAATGAATGTTTGATTTCTGTCCTCTGGCCTGTTTCGTCGGGCCCTTAAGGGTGTTTCTCTTGGTGCTCTGCCTTCTGCAAAGGCATTGAGTACATACGTTTTTTGGTTCTCAAGGTTTGCTTTTTATATATTTATACACGAGCATTTTTGTGTTTTACATACCATGCCTTTTGTTTCCATTGCGTGTGTTAGAGATTCACCTAGCAGGGATTACTTTTATTTACACTGTCCTGTGACTTTGGAACATGGTGGGGGTAAGAGTGAGGTTGGGTGCGCACCATAAACCGGTTTAAGCTCCCCAGTGGTGTTTTTGCCACTGACCGTTCCAAGGCGGTGCCCCACTGTGTTCCTTTAATTGTTCGTTTTGTCCTCGTGTGTTTGCTTTGTATGCTAGTGTGTGTCGGTAGTATATATGTGTGTGTGTGTACATGATTGTGTGTGTGTGTGTGTTGGTGGTGTGCACTTCTGGGTGCTGTGGGGCTCGTTTTGGGGAGGCTGCGTTTTTGGTACGTGGCATTCCCTGTTTGATATTATTTTTGTTTTTTTGTTTCTGAAATGGACGGTCATTAGAAAAATACATTTCAAATGACCCAACAAAGTAAAATGTATACCATAGATTTGAAGCACATGAGGGCACAATATATTTTAGCAGTTCGGTCAGTCAAGAATATAAGAGTGAAAGGCACACCTTTCCTGTCGCTACACAAAGGTAATACAGACAATGGTGACTTTAAATCAAACAATGCTTCAAGTCAACTAGCGACGAAATGACAAGAACATTTATTCAAAAGATCATGAAAACTTTATCATGACAGCGCACTTAACCTATTTTAAGGTGTAATCTTGCATTTTGGTGCATTAAGGTGCATTTTGCACGCGTATATAAGATTAGTGTTTGGTAATATCTTATTTTCATGATAATCTTTACAGAAATTTTGACACGCACATATCAAAGGTTCGACTACGTGATAATCTATCTGTTGATCAAGCAGTAATTCATCTTGGCATAATAATGTCTCGGAGGAATTTAAAGTATCTTTCTTCCCAAAAAGCATCGAGTGCACTATACGCACGCAAAGGTTCTTTTCAAAAGACATGCCTAAAGGCTATAATTTTATACTGACCAATCATTACCGCTTCTTATTTATTACATCGAATACTTTACAAATCTTTAAGACAATAAGACAAAAATGGCTTTTTGCTGTGTAAGCCAAAATAAGATAATAAGCTTACATTGTATATGATATTTAAGTATACAGTACCGGTAATACATAAGCTTAAACCCTCTAAATTGTGTAAACATTTGCATTTGCATTCCAGTCAGTATCGGTAAAATCAGCGTCAAAAAGTCATTATTTATGAATAGTTGTTGTTGTACAACTAATATGTGGATGATGATATATTACAAAAGACTTGTATATTGATAATTGGTGCTACTTTGAGGCATTTTTCGACATTATGTTGTTCTTTATAATTGTATTTATCATTTGACGTTCATTGAACGCATTATTTATTTTTGGAGAATACATATCTACATAACCACACTAAAAGAAAAGAAAATGTACAAAAGCGCTAATTTAAAGAGATGATGCAAGTTTTATGCTATGAAAAGAGTATCTTTTGCATGTATGTTCAAAATGCAATCAAAAGTACTGCTTCACAGAAAGAAAGAACATGTCTGTAATTCACAGACCTTGTAAATAACAAATATTTTTTCTTGTCATATCTCTTCATATACTTTGTTCCAGGCGGTAAATAATTTTAGTCGTCCCAGACAGAACAATCTACGACACAGCACGACCACAGGCTTCAGTTATAAATATCAGTGCGATTTGATTTATTAAATAAAAAAGTCGTCTGTTTGCTCAACTGAGAGGTCGACAAAATGTTAGACTGACAAATTTTGCACAACGTTCAAATGACAAGAGCCTCAAAATATGATAAAGAAATAAAAGCAGATATTTAACAATGCAATATTTTCAGTTTCTGTAACAGTGAGGCAATGTTAAATACAAATTTATTACTCTTTGAATCGAGGGATAAATCCAGACCTTTTTGTTGTTAAAACATCCCAAGATTGTGAGGAATAAGCGTTGGTACCATTTTGTTTCGGAATTCTGCAAATATCACGTGACATAATAATGTGCTTAAGCACTATTCCAGAATTTAAATATCTGAAAATAAAGACACAAAGTGTATTGGTCTGTTGGTTTTAGGGAAAAAACATTCATCACCCCACTGGGGCCTCATCTCTGAGGCGATATTTTTCATTCAAGTTACAGTCATAAAAATCTTAATTGTTGTAAGCACTTTCTGACAACACGAATTCTTAAGTTTCTTTATAGAACAATTATGTTAGAAAAGTACAACGTTCTCTCAAGGGCCTCATTGCTGTAAAAGTACAGTTTCTAAATTTTCCGTTGTAAGAAAATACAATGTTGATTAGTTGTGCCAAACAAAATCAAATTATGACAAGACTTTTCAGAAAAAAAACATTTTTTTTTTAAATTTCACCACCCCCTTTAGGCCTCATCTCTGAGAATTATAATTTTTTCTGCATCTTACTGTTATACAAAACTCAGTTTTTGTAAGTTAAATTAACTCAGTATTATTAATTTCTAAAAACAAAAATTTCTAAAAAGAATTTTAAGAAAAACGCTACCATACCTTAAGGGGGTTGAAATGACGAACTGGCTGACGGACAGCGGAAAACAATTTACACCCGCCTTTTGCGGGGGATAATAAAAGCACAATGTAAAAATACTTTAATTTGTTCTTCCTATTTGGTAAATGTTTTAACATGTTTTGTTCGCATTCGTCGTTTTACACGTATGTACATATGCCCTGTTACACACAAACTAGGTTAAAGCAGTGCGTGCGCATGAGAAAATTTGGGTAAAATAGAGAGTTTTAAGCTTGGTTATTGTTAATTGGCACTACATTTTACAAAGGCTTTGCAAACATTTCATGGTTTCAACAAAGGATGTTTAATACCAAACGTTCATTTTTATGATGTCTAAAATTTAAAAAAGCAATATAGATTAGAGATGGTTCACTAGAACTTAACGATAGCTAGGAAAAACCCTAACTTTACACAGTACGGACAAACATAATTTACAAAGCAAACATCCAGTTAAGCTTGTATGTCAGTCATTAACAGAAAGCAAATAATATTTTCTCGTTTTTTGCCTTTTTGTACTTGATTAGGGATTTATAGTATGCGGACTGTGTTAGACATATTAGGCATTAAAGTGATGTCTGTTGCATAATGATGTGATAACATTTACGATGTTTTTTCACTGCTAAAGAGACGTATGGAGACGATTTTGATCTGCAGACATGTCAATGACGTAAGACGAAATCTGACAAATTTCTGCCAAGGCCTTGTTTTCTTAACAGATACAATGTATGTTTTTGTTTCACACCACTTTAACCACATGTGAGTCAGTTGTAAATAAAGCCTGTCAAGATCACACCAGACCGCGGAAAGAGCTGATTGTGTATAACTGTATCAGAAATGTCTGTCAGTATTACTCAAAACCATTCATATCACACCTTTAATTACGGCTGTAATTGTAAACAATAAATAACGTCTTATTAAGCCCCATCGAAAACAAAATTCTCTCTGCCCTACAAATGAAATAAAAAGTGATGATTTTGTATAATCATGTAATGATAGGTTTATAAACATTAGATCGCATTTGATGACCCACTCTGTCTGATTATTACAAAGTATGGAAAGCCGGTTCTGTTTTCTTAATATGCTTAGTTTTACAAAGGAAATACAAAAAGTAAGATAGAAACAAAGACTTTTCCAACAATATATTGTTTCTTTGTCAGTGAATTTTCATTATTTCAGAGTGCTAAGACTAGTAAGAGACAACTATTTTATAATCAACATGGGCCAGTGAAACTGCTAAGAATATGATCCTGCAAATGTCCGTATAGTTGATGCCATGCATTCAGGCATGTCTGCATACCTTGCATCTAGATGTATGGTGTTTCCCAAACAACACTTAAAGAAAGGAGACTGAAATATTGCCTCAAAAAATCTTAGAGGAGGATCCTGTATAAGGTATAGCTACACAGTATCAGCAGACTAAGCTGTTTGATTAGACATGAAAACAAGTAACCTTACTATCTTTCACTGTTTTATGGTTTCATGAGAAGATGGTTAGAATTGAAGCTTGCAAAATAACAAAAGCTATCGATTCTTAAAATCAAAAGAGCGTCAAGAGAAATGATAGCTAATTATTTTCAGGAAACGCATGCATGCAACTGTGAAAGATAATGATCTTCTTGACAAACCAAAGAATATATTCAATTGATGAAACTTGGATTAACACTGAGCATGCACCTTCGAAAGAAGCGCTTGGTAGCAGAGGTCAGCCACAAGCAGTGACATCCCCTAGATATGCAACTGCTACTGTTGTTGAAGAGATAATGCTGTTGGAAACCACATCTATCCTTTTTATATTTCCAGGAAGCGTGGGAATGATGTTGTACCTCTTGGATCAGTCGGTAACAAGGCGGGTGGTCCAATTATGATATGTTTTATTCATATTAGAGTGGGCAAAGAAACACACTATTATTTTATTTGTTTGTCTTCCGCATACCAGTCATATTACCCAACCTCCAGATGTTGGAGAGTTTGGTTGTCCAAAATCCATGTACCGGAGGTAGTGCCGAATAACCTGATACTATTGAAAATGATAAAGTAGCAAATGCCGTTATATAGTCTAAAGGAAACAAAAAGGAAGACGACCTTGGCTAATCTACAAACCCAAAAGTTAAAACACAATAACAGCTAGATGCAGACATAACAAGTGATCATTTTCAAGTCCTGTTCAGTACCTCTGTTTTGAAAATTCGAAGGAGGAAGTTTCCGTTTATCACAATAAACATGACAAAGAAAAAGGTGTAGAAAAGCTTAAGCCTTCATACTCGATGTTGAGATGTACTCAGATTAGATTGTTGATATTAAGTCTGTCTCAGATAAAGATCCGACAAAACAAAACAAAAGTAGGTCAACTCAGAAGAAAACCTCTAAAGGAAAGTGAACCATTACTTAAGTCCACAGCCAGGTCTTTCCTCAGCATGAGAGCTCTGAAAGTGATTCAGTGTCAGAAATTGAGTCACTAAACAGCTGCGTGTGTCACACTTTGTCGCCACCCGCATAAGAGCAATGTGTGAGTCTAGTAATATTGAAAGGGGTGTGGCCATTGGACACATCTATCCTTTCACTCAAACACATGAGTTAGGCGTCACAGTGAATATTTTGTCCACACTGCCATTTACTATGATGAAGAAACAAATATTGACATTTAACATTGCTTTTTTTGGCTTTTGTTTAATACGGAAATACTGTTTAAAATTTGGATATTTTAAAAAGAAAATGATAATTTCACTTTGCCTTTCTTAGTTTTTGTGGACAAGGTATTCAATAGTTATGCCGATTATTAGATTGTTTTCCTTTTGAGAAAGTCTGAATCACTCAGATGTGTTGGTAGAATGTTTTGTATGACCTACTTTGTACCACTACTACTATTTGGGCATGACATTTATCCTACATGTTGATGCATGTGGATCTTACAGTTTATTTGATAGGTAAATGACGCATAAAATTTCAGTCTGGTAAACTCGTAAACAACAAGTACGCCGATAACTGAGCGTCACGGGCTACCTGTTGTACACATAGTGCACAATTCTTTGCTTTGAACTGAACATGCTTATCAATGGACAAGAATTGAGTTAATTGTGAAACGATGCCATAAAATGCAAAAAAATGTAAGAGGTATAGAGTGAGACATAAAACCTCTATCTAAACGACGAACATACATTATAAAACTGGCACTGCAGAAAATGTAGATTTTTATACATGCAATCATCTCTTCGGTGTAAAAAAGTCTCTCAGTGTGCCGTATCAACTTCATCTCATTAAGAGTGTCCAAATTGCTTTTTTAATATGCCTAACTCAAATTCCATAAATAACAATTTCTGTAAGTTACGTAAGGTTTCTATTAGCACAACATCTTTTTGGTCTATACCTAGCCTGTTGTTACATTTGTTCGTGTGGCATCGATACATGTATAAACTCTAAAATAGGTACACAGGCTGCCACAATTAAGTTTTGTTTTATAGAAAAGTTCTATAACAGTTCTATAACATTACAGGAATCCTGGAAAATACAATATATCGGACCAACGGACATTATGTGCCGTAAATGCTTCTTCCTTATCCTTGTATCATTTCTTATGTCCAGACTTAATCCGCAGTGTCAAGGGATACTGTCAATGAATGCATATAAAGCCGCTCATGAAATTGAGGATAAAAGTGTAAGCGAGCATCATTTCCTTTGCCTTGATGAATTAGATTGAACTTGTCTTTGAGGTATCGTTAAGATGTGTTCTGCAGATATGTTTACATACTTTGTTTATGCCCAACAAAATGTTTTATTCGAAAATTACGCGCCTTCCTGTAACCTGTTTTACCCATATATTAATTTAGATAATAAGTCTTCATGTGCTAAAATGTACATTCTACTATGGAAATGCAAGCATAATTAGTCATCTCAGAATTGTTGTTAAAAGTAAACAGGTGGTATTAACTATTATGAGATTTAATATAGGTAAAATAATTATATTGCAACATAATATTTAGAATAAATGCATTCACTGATAGGTGATGCATATAGAAAGTCATTCGTTGTCAAGATGTTCATGTTATTAAACTTTATTTCATAGGAATATAACTTGTAATGAGGTTGGTATATTTTAGTTGTAAATGTGGTAATACTCTTTTCAATGGGGTAAAAGTCATCGATAAATGTCTTTTATAAAACTTTGATATACATGGTATAAACGGTATATAAATTTATATCTGCATAAATTGTAGACATTTGAATTTATAGATTTTATCTAGCATAATACAATTAACATGGAAATCAGGATAGTATGAGAACATATAATGTAATATCAGCGTCTTCTTTATCCACGTGTTGTTTGTTATGTCCAGAGATAATCCATTACGTCAAGGGATAGTGTCAGTGAATGCATACCAAATAAGTCTTTTAACTGGGGATAAGAAGACATAAAGGAGTGTTATTCCTTATTTCGCTACGTAAAGATTTATGGTGGTCAATAGGGTCTCTATCCTCAGAGAATCAAAGTCAGTCGCTTTCAGCATATACAGCACGTAACAATAAAAGCCCTAAAATAGTCAGAGCCGACCATATGACATTAATTGCCAATACACTCCCATTCTGTGCTGACTAGAATCATCACTTTAGCTGCCAAAATTCAACTATTTCTGTTAAACTATGTCGGTTAAAGCCAGTGTATGTAAAGTTCCCTTACCAACAATACACAAAAACGCTACAAAACATGTGTCGGTATATACATTTGTATACTAACATACTTATCAAACATAAACTATATATCATTGTTAACAGTGAGAAAGTTTGGTTCACTCTAAAATTTCGAACTGTCTCAACTCAGACCGTGTAGTCCTGGCCTGGAGAATATTTCGACAGATTATAACATAAATAAATTACTTGCAAGTGTGGGAGCATATTCTGTAAATTATCGTTATAAATTGTTTTTATGTCTGTACAAAATAAATATGTTAGATATAATGCGCGAAACGTAAATTCTGCAGACATTATATTTTTAATACATATTTTTCACAAAATTTATTCTCAATTTACCAGGACGTTATGGTTTGTTCATGCAAAATGTCTATATTTCTTATGCTTCAATCTTCTTGCATGTCTATATGATGTGATAAAATATTAAATTGGGAACATTTGATAGATGAAAATGCACGAGCGCAATATTGATGATAACGTCAATATTCACAACTTTGTAGAGATGCATACTGCACATACGGAAGTTTGGCTGTTACTTATAATTTCAAGTTGAGTGAAATGTTAAAGACATCAATACGATAAGAATCGGGTATGCTTTAAAGAAATGTTCATAGTGCAACAGCATTCGACACTATTTCTTATATTATTTGGGGAAAAACCTGTGGAATACTGTTTTGTGACTCCTGACAACTTTCCTGTCGAAACAAAATTGGCGTCTTTAGGCAAAGATGCGACCGTAACATAACAAAGGGACACACCTACAACTTTCGGACTCAATTGTTCACGTTCTCTTTTATGTTTGGTTCGAATCGATTGAACAGGCAATAAATCATTCATGTAACATATAAATCAATAAGTACCGAATTCTTACCGAATTTCTTTGCTTTTTCTTCAAAAGCACTGACTCCTTTTTCACCGTAATTGCCATCATCGGCCAAAGTGCTGACATAATTCCAACCAAACTTGGCAGCAATTTCAACCATAGCACTGGCTTGAAATGAATCAGGCGGAACAACTCTAGAGAAATATTCGAACCTTGACTTGTCACTGAGGTCGATACTTGTGGACGCATAACTTATCTGTGGGATCTGTAAAGGATAATAAATGATTTTGTATAATAATATTTTTGTAAAGATGATACAAGTCAAAACATACAAGCGCAAGTCTGGTGACCCGTTCTTACGTCTTTAAGTCACAGTTACTTAACCATACTAGCCCTTAAAATATGACATTGTATTTCATTTCATTGCAATACTGTTTGGTCTCCATTGGCAACGAGTACAACAGTTAAAAAGATTTGCCTCCATTAGAATTACACATAGACAAAAGATCTACAAAGATGACATAAACAGGCATCTATCATAAATAACAAGTTAATATGTAGTAAAATGAGCGTAAATAGCAATTGATCAATGATATTTCATTAAAAAAAGTCCCCTGTACATAAAGATTTATAATTTCTGTCTTGTAATAACTTCTTTTTTTATATTTAACTTGAGCGAGCTGAGAAAATTGTATATCAAACTGAAAATGATTTCTCCGTGCAGTCAATTTCAAAGGAAATTGTTCATATTTATCAGAGGGCTCATTTAATATTTACACAGACTTCAAGATACATGTTTCACTCGTTTGAACACCCGTTTACTTATAAATTCATCATATAAAACGATCTTCATTTATTTACTGGAGAGGGCCGTTTATTGGTGTCGCTATAACTCGCGGCCCAACCCATTTGTTAAATATATTTTATATGTTTCTGTCCAAATGTTATAAGACTTATATTTGTAGATAGAACAATAAAATAGTATTACTCTAAACTAAATTTATTTATTTCTAAAACTTGTGTTTGTTTCGCAGTTGATAAAGTGTAGAATTATAATTGTTGACATTTATTTTGTCTGATATTAAATAAAACAAACTCGCAGCTTAACTATCGGGTTAATAAGATATATGTCGGCGCAACATAACTTGGCCAGCATCAAATCGATTATCTAATAACAAACAATTAATTGCTAACAACACTTATAAGCCTGTTTTTCGACTAGAGTACATCAGTTTTGTTCTCTACCCTAAAACTTCGAAGCGAGACACCTGTACGTAGCACTGTTTCTTTTTAAAACAAACAGCAGGTACCAAAACAAATCGACTGACACTATATATAATGGATGCTAAACTAAATCAGCATTTTAGTCGTAGTACTAGTTTCACAAGAAAACAGAAAAACGACATTATCAGACTACATCCATCAATACTATGGAAGAGATATATCAGTTGTATACAGTGAATATATTTGGACATTACAGCTGTAAGCGAGGCGTTTTTGCCCTTAAAAAGTATAGCTAATTAAGTCTTTGTATCTTAGGGGTAATCGGAGACATTAATAGCTATAAAAAGATAAAATGTAATGAAGTATGTTTTTGAGACGTGGCCATTTCTTTTCTGAAATTTATATTGTATACAAAGTTTAAGATTTTGTTAAAAATATTGCCAACTTCGAAATGTTTATTTAAAGCAAATTGGCTTATGTGTCGCTTCGTGAAGTAAGATACACATATTTATTCGGAATGACGCCACTAAGCCTTAGAGCATCTCTGATAATGGTTTTGTATATTGACTTAATTTCCTAGCGTCCCACGTTATGTGTTTTTCTTGCTAATTCTTAATTAAAATGTATAGTAAATTTCTAGGCACATAACCTTTACATCAGGTCGGATTTTAAAAGAGATTAGACTGGCTTTGTATTGGGCTATTGGGTCCCACTGAAGATATTGGACACTTGTATCCAAAAGACATGCTTTTAATATTAAAGAAGCATAGACAATAAGGAAAATTATCTAAGACAACTATTCCCATGAAATACTGATCTAACTGCACGTCATTCGTATTAGAATATGACAAATGTGCAGTTAATGGACACAGCAGCGTTTTTGTGCTTGGATTTAATAGAGATATGGGAGAGATGATGTAGATTGATAGATGAGCTTTATTGGTGTTTAGGGAAAGGGATCTGTCCAATAGTGGAATACCAACTGATGTTTAAATTATTGCAACCGCTTGCGAAACGTCGCTTGCACTCATTTTGAAAAGAATAAGTGAAATATGATAGTGGAAACAGGAAAACGAAAAGTACTTAGTGGCATAGTTGCCTCTCAGCCACAGAAAGGACACCTCAAAACTTTTGCACGATAAAAGCAGCGCAATAAACGGAAAGGGGTAGTTGAATGCTCCATTGAAAACGCAAAATATGACTGAACAATAATGTGATCATTGTAATCAGTGGCCCTTACTTTAAGTATGCCTGTCTCGATCATGATGACGATGTACAATGTATTGCTATACGCCTTATTATTACACATACTTATAACATATTATATTATATAATTTTTTATTTTCAAGCACAATTAAAATATATTCAGTACAGTTTTGGTACTACATGTTTACATCAATACTATGTTTTGTCTTTTTGCTTACTAACAGCAAATTAATTTTTATTCTTCGTGACAGAACGATAACAAGATACAAGCATATGTAAAGACTGAACACTTTATCAGGTATACTTATTAATTATTTTTATCAAGTGTCCAGCATTGCAACTCGTAAAAGGTATCGTCACTTGCGTTACAACAACTGTATGCTTTAAACTGTGGTTTCTAAAATCATGGACTGATACTGAAGAGATAAGTGACACGCAAACTAAAGGAAATATCCCAAGTCTGTTCTAGTGTTGATTAAACTTTGTTCTATCTTCAAGAGTTACAGAAGATTTTTGTCCAACAGTCCTTAAATATCACATACCGAAATTTTCAATCATTCATTTCTGTTAGTAACAACTAGTTATCACACAAATAATATCTTTTCAGGAAAGATAATTGATCTAAATTCTCAACAAGTACATGTACTGTTTTTTCCAGGAAGCGGACTCGATAGTGACTCGATAAGCTGCAAGCTTTCTTCACAATCGAGCTAAAATAAATTTATATAAACAAAACTAAATTCTCAACGCAAATTGAAATAAGGAAGCGTGTATTTAAACAATAGCGTTTTGAATATTCATGTTTTCAATTTTGGTAGCTGTTCTATAATTATTAATTATTGTTTATTGCCAGAGAACTAATAATAATATTTCGTACATTTAATGTGCACGCATATGTCTACCAAAAACAGTCAATCATGTTTACGCATACTCATATCATAATCATCTTTGAATTTCTGCTCACTGGTGAAAGTCCTTTCCTGTACTGTTTTATCCACGTTGTATTTTATCTTAGTTTGCTCAGTAGCTGAACAATTCTTTGACCAGTAACTTAACCTTCTGGAATCAAATGTAGACATATATTTTTTAAATGTATTTTTAAATAAATCTTGACTGTTGTAAGGTTGTTCTGAGTCTTTTTGCTTGTATATATTTATTTGTCTCTGCTCTATCTTAGCGCCGATCAAGTTGCACTTTAAGGCGATGTTGCCATACGGTACGCCTTTGAATGACGGCGTCGGTGTAATGACAAATGTCTGTAATTTACAATCTCATTGTTCGTGTAAATATTTGGAAGCTTGGTTTGTTCTGTGTATTAATCATAAATCACTTTGGCAAGAATTCGAAACTTTTGACATACTTATATTGTTATCTCTACTCGTATGTACTAAGTATTTTTAGAAAAATAGCTCCAAAATATAAGAGCTGATAAATTAGTTTTTTGCTAAGATGAGCCAAGAACAGCTGACTGCATGAGGTATTAGGGCAATAGGTTCTTGGAGATTTCAGGGAACGTCATCGGTTGAAAGCGACTGACCAATCAAATGCACTCTTTCACAGTATCCATAAGACACCAGCATTTATAGTTCAATGGAAAATAAACAGTAACTCATCCATATATCACATCCAATTTAAATTATGAAAGCACATAGGTAACAAAATCTTATTAATGTGTGAATTTACCTTTTGACGTCCGAATTGATCTTATTTCAATGTGTAATGAATGGAAATAAATCCAAACTAATGACATTGCAGGCCGAAAGCGTTTCTACTTTCTGTGTTGTTTGGAAGACGTGGTATAACGTGCTGAATGTGATATTTTCAATTAAGAAGGGCTACATCATCAAATGTACCGGTAGTTATTCTTGTTGAAATCATTTTCGTAAAAAAATTAATTCAATTACACAAGATACTTTTATTTGAAAAATGTTTCTTGTTTATTTTCATCTCTTGTTTCTGGTTTCTTATCCCGGGTTGGTATCATTGCCCTTGGATGTTTTAACATGTAACGTGTTTTAAAGCTGACATCATACCCTGTATCTTACTGCGCCAACAGTTTGCACTAAAAGAGACATTTAATTTGCCAGGGAAATCTTCCTTCCCTGCTTTACAGTTTTTCCCACAGAATGTACGGTGATTAGTTATTGATTTGTTGGGTTATTAACTCATTATTTTGATCCATGTTTGAATGAACTATCGAGCCTAGGAAACATTGCTCATTTTCCTGATCATTTGGACCTATTATGCGCAGACAGTTTTTGTTTGAAAGCTGGATACAAAAATAATACTAGAGAAAATATAGTTTCCTGTTTTCAGTGAAGTTTTTATGATATGGAGGGAATGGTATAGAGGATTCTCCGTGGGGATTTACTGATATATCCGCAATCAGTTATGTCTGTTTTGCGACACTTATAAATGACCGTATGCTCTATTGTCTGTGAGTAATTGAGTCATATTGATAAGTTTCCAGTGGTAAATGTTTCACTTATAAACTGCAACGTCTCTTAACAGATGTTGCAGTATATAAAGTTAAATGCAGTTTTTAAGTATTGCCCTTTGTTGTAGTTCTATTATAGACTTATACGAAATTGATGTAAAATACAGGAAGAAACTACTTTTGTTTGAGTTAAAATATGATATTTTAAAAAAGACACAGTCAAGAAAATAGTGTGGAAACTATAGACTACAAAATCGTACGGTTACGTTTTGGTATCATTATAGGAACAGATATTGATTTTGCATTTGGGAAGTAAATAGCTGTGATTTTTAACAATTTGCCATGGGTTGAAAAGTTAAAAGTGATGAATTAAAACACATGCATTTTAACTCAGCAATTACAGAAAAGGCGATTTCAAAATATCTGTAAATAATTATGTCATTAAAATAAAGAATTATTCGAATCATCACCAGACAGCGAGCCAGAAAAGTCCCGCACTTTAAATTCCATGTATGCCTGGATACTCTATGAAAATTAACATACTAAGAGCGGACAACATCGCCTTTAGTAGGTATTCGTCTCAGATTGAAGACGTGTTTACAAAAACATTGTACCGATAATGATATACTTAGAAACAACAGCTAAAACGCCCTTTGTACCATAACAACAATCTCAACATATGCAGAAACGTAACAGACGCTTATTACATGGTCGGCATATCTAAATTTCAGATATATAAACGGTATTGTTTTAACAGTCCCGGCTTTAGGACTACCTCACCGAATTTCTTTTCTCTCACTAACTGTAAGTCTACTTAATTGTAATTAACACTATATAGAAAGCAATCCTGGAGTGGGGAATACATACAACAATTGCGTAGACTTTCTCCTCTTGAAGTACTCAGCAAATATAAATACATTGATGTCGTAATAGTTTTGGCAAGTTTAACATAATGATGAACGATGATAATTGCCAATTCTGGGAGCTTGAGTGACAACTTTATAAGTCAATATATGTCAACAAATGTACTCAAAGTGATACTTGTTGTTGCTTTTGTTGCTTTTAGATTGTGAAGTTAAACCGAATTAACTACAAACCCTTCCGTAGTAATCAACAAGATACTTGGAATGCAAATTGATGTATTTAAAGCGACTGTTCATTGATAATTGGACACTTTATAAACGCCAGTACTATTATGTCATGAGACACGATATAAAACATATATATATAAACAAATGACCATATAGGAGCATGTTATACACAACACCGGGAACCAGAACCATATACATGTATAACACATAAATTTTGATAGGCTCTCATTTGTATAGTTTCGGATAAAGTTGGATATCTGTTGATTATAATAGTTATAATTATTACGTACCACAAAAACAACAGCAGACTAAAATATTAATAAGCCCATAATAAGATTGATATACGTTTATACTCAAGATGCTACGCCAACGTTGTGTAAGTGTATATAGAAACTTTATGTAATGGTCCATTCTCTCGTAAAATGACAATGTGATGTTTTAATCCGCTAGAACATACAAATGTCCAAAGGTAACCACTGTCTAGTCAAAACGAGACAAAATTGGACAAAATATTTACTATGTGCGAACGGTACTTTTTATATTTGGTCGTCTGAAAAAAAAAAACCTTAATGATAATTGTTTTTGTGAGGACATGCTAAACTTTGATATTCAAATTTCTAATGTATCCGAAAGTTTTGTTGGCTTTTCAGTCAGATTAACCAGAGGCCAGGTCAAATATAATAATAATAATAATAATAATAATAATAATAAAATAATAATAATAATAAATAAAAATAATAATAAAAATGATACTAATGATAATACATTCTTTATTTCAAGAAGGTAAGCCCATTAAGTGAATGTACACACATTACACTTATTTACAATGTCGCCTTTGAACAGCAAATGAAACAATGAAACAATAAAACAAGAAAACAAACAAGAATAAAAGAAGAAGACCCATGCTTATAACATACACAAAATGACACATACCTGAATGACACTCATGGATTCATGAACCAATATTTAACAATACATTTACGCATTGAAATGGAATAATAGTCAAACTTTAAAACATTAACATATATAACATACGTATCACACATCCAACATATTTTATGTACTTATTTGCATGTGTTTATATGTATGTACTTTTCTTTCTTTTTGATTGTAAAATTGCTCGCCAATTTGGCGGAAATAAAAATTCAATCAATTTATGAAAATGGCAAATTTTAAAAAAAAAAATATTAAAACAATTTCAATGAATTTATGTCTTATATACCCTGAGGTAAAAAGTTTCAAATATGACCTAAATATTTGAAATTTAAAAAATTGCAAACTATGTACCATGAACCTTGAGTTGGCACGAACAATATTATTTTACTTTGTATTTTAAGTTTGTAATTGGAACTCTTAACCATGAAATGAATGCCGTTATTTTATACTGATAACGCAATTTGTACAAATAAAAAACAATACTACAAATGTTTTCTGACAAATGCCAGGATTTGTTACATAACTCATACTTTCCTAAGTTGTATTTGTAATATTCGAGGAATGTAATGCTTTAACTATTATAAAGCTGTTCTTTGCCAACTTGGCTTTATACGTATGAGTATCTGAAATGGAGTATTCAGGAGTTAAAGGGACACTCCCTGTAGCTGGTGTCAAACTAAATTACTTTAAAAACATAAATAATAGAATATTTGCAAGTATCATCACTTAACATGAAAGCGTAAGCTATACATTCCAGTCAGTTTCGGTAAAATCAGCATTTAAAAATGTATTGCGGTACCGTAAACCGTTCAATACTCTATGTTAAGTTGTTGTTGTACAATAAAAGGATGGATACGATTTATTACAGAACGCCTATATTGTGATAATTTGTGCTAAAATGTTAATGATATATGTTGTTCTTTAAAAATGTATTTATTAATTATTTTCCGTTCATTCCACACATTATTTCTGTTTCGGGAAAATAATCTGCCAGATGTAGGGATACTCCCTTTAAGGTGATAATTATCATTGTTTGCGTGATTTGGGGATGTTCTTTTAATATGATGTAGTCATACCGAATACATCTGTAATACTTATTCGATTAAATCAATTAAATGAACATAACTTTTAAAATAAAAACATATTCCCATTCATTATATTAGTGATATTTTGCGAACGAAGGTTCATTCGCCCCAAACACATTATGCAAGACCTCTCCTCATAGACAACGCGAAAGGATGTGTTTTACCGTCTGCACTTTTCAGAAGATCTCGGTTATACAATATTATTTTAGTCTGAAGATCAGCGGCTTATGAAATCTGAACAGATAGAGACATCGCCTTAACCTTTGAACCTTAAGTAAAACAGTGCAAGACCATTTCGCTGTGCAGATGGTCATTATAGTAGAATCACCGACTGCTCTTTCGAAATATCATTCAATTGTCACTCTTGTACACTTCTGATAACGCTAATTAATGAATACCTCCAGATGTTAAAGGCAGTAAAGACATGACGATGGCTAGCTAACCAAATTATGTCGTGTCTGCATTGTATTTGATGTTGTAAAGTTAATAGCTTATTAGGCATAATATGGTACAGATATGTCTGAGAAATGAATGCCTGCATGCGACTGTTTCTAATAATACATTCCTGATTATGATGTAATGAGACCCGCTGTAATGCCAAGAAATCTCAACGTGTCAATAAATTCCCATTTACATAATATGAAGAGTTATATTCTCATGTGCATAAACTGTTTATTTCGTGAAAACCAGGCAGCCCCTGTTATGCGCTATGCACGAGTTACAAAATAGAAACCTACTTGTGATTTGTTTTTGGTAAATTCAGTTCCATAATACTTTTTCTATGCATTCATGACACAACAATTACTATGCTTGTGATTCTTTCTAGATACCTGTGTTCACAGTGTATTAAAGCAATATGTAAACGGTGGCAATGAAATCAACTAAATTGCAATTAAGAAAAGTTGACTGGTTTATTCAGAATAATTACGGTTACCGACTGGAAATCAAGTAAAGAGCAGACAAATTTGCTATGTCCATTTCCTGGTCATCATCACATGTTAAAGAACATCAACAAATATTTATATTTAATCAACGATTTATGCATTGGTACTGTATTGTCTATAACGAATAGTCTTTAAATACCACAACAGGGAAACTTCGCAACGAAGTCATTGCGTACATAGTCCCGATACTTTAAAGACAACGGAAATTCTTTTACTTGCCAATTCATGCTTTTACTGAACACTAAAATAAAACCCGTGGCAAACAAATTATTGGCGATCAGCGATTAAACAAGACTGGTCAGTTTGGATTGCGATGTTTTGACGATCTAGCCAAAGGCGTCTGTTGAAAAACAATTCGTTATATTTGTTAAGATACTGTACTCTTTAACAAGACTCCTAGTAATAACTGTGTTGTAAAAATGTCAATATCTGCAGCCGCGCGGTGTTTTCATTTGAAGTACTTGGACTTGATTAGACTTACACAAGAAACAAATCCTTAAGCGTCAAATAAATGTCACACGCTGACCTAATTACGGATCGAATCCGAAGCTGGCGCTTTGCCAATCAATCTCATTTTGCAATATTGTAAAAATTTCTTTTGATTTGCTGCATTATAATTAAAATTGTTTTTACTATTAGTCTTTTATTTCTGTTCACGGTGTTCTCATACTTTGTTTGTTTTAAACGCGAATTTCCTTTTTACAATTTTAGTAATCCATTAAAGTTAGTTATTAATTGGTTATTGCCCAAATATGTACACACTTTGTCCATTACATCATTTAAAAAGAGGCTGACAGGTATTATTTGTGATTCAAATAGAGTCAATATACGTAAATTATACGTCTTAATTATATATCAGCAGTAATACAGAAATGATTTCATTTGAGAAATTGTCAATTACTTGTGTCAGTCTTGCTTAATGTGGCGAAAATATCCAGCAAATTCGCGTCTCAACAGAAATTTCGCGCCATACGAGACTTTGTTAAAGGTTTTTTTTGCAATTCGCATTAAACAGATGTGTCGGATTTCGCAGACCCAAAATTCAATTTGCCCTAAATTACAAGCCATTCAGTTAAGTTGAGTGACTGATTGCTTTGTCTTGAGCAAAGTTTCTCAAGGGATTAATTTGTTCCAGAATATTAGGAACTGCGTTATTCTATATTTACTTCGTTCCGCCAACCTTCCGAATTAGCGCAAATAAACGGTATTTTTCGATGGACTTGGAAGCTCTTTGCACGGTAAAATCTATCTTCAACCGCTTTTCCCTCCCTTTACTTCCGGTTCTACTAAATCTTAAAGACACAACTAATCAATTAATTAGTCAGTTCCCATGATTATCTTTAACATAATCCAATTAGCAATTATAAGGGAAATATTTTATATCTGTTCGAAATGTGCAGATTAACATCTGACTGAAATGAAACCACCACCCTTTATCAATGCTTATAAATATTACAAATGCATTTGAGAACAATCGCTTGCTTGTATATACCTAAAGCATTTTAATAGCGAGTGACATACAGGAAACTAGATACAAAACAAAAGTAAAGTTTGCAAGTTGGAAATACCGTATTTATTACTCTTGCTGTCGGTTTGCTTTATTAAAAAGTACTGCGATACTTTTGATATGTAACGATTTAACTCTCAACACGGATGTTGATACTTTTCAACCAGGAACAGCTGATTGAAATATCAAGCAGAGTTTAAACAAAAACATTGAAAACAAACCTTGGCTTCCCTGTTAGAAATATAAAAGTTTTACATTTTTAACAACAAAAGTATCGAAATTCCTCTTTTTAAAATTCAATAGTTACCTTCGAAACTGCAGTCGGTACTATTTTTCAATGCACTTACGCTTTTTGTCGGCTGACAAGAACCGCCATATTTGTTTACGGCAAGCAGTTACTAGAAACAACTACCGAGATACTTAAGCCAATAGCAAAAGATAAAGTGATTAAAGTAGCACACACTTTTAATATAAACGGCCTCTCATAGGTGAAGCAGTACCTCTGTGCGTCTTCTCGGCAGTGCATTTAATTCTGAGAGATATGTGATATAACGATTATCTATCATTGCCTGATTTAATGCATTTATCTCATGACCTGATGATATATATTAACTGCTGACGCATTTTCTAAAATTCCTAGTGATATCAGTCTGAATGATCTGCTAGATCAATATACTGTAATTTTCAATTTTCTTATTGAGAAGCCAGGCTTGCATGTTGTTTTAATCCTTCCTGATTTGTAGTTATTGCTTTTAATTTATACAATACTGATTTACTGATCAAAACATATAGTAAAGACATACATATTGACTATTATTCCAACCTTCGAGATAAATGATATGTTAAGGAGTCACACATAATATTAGAGACCGGTGTGCTGTTAACTATCATAGTTCTGTGTAAATAGTATATTTTAAGATGACAATTCTGACCAAAACTCTGATTTTCTAATCTTTCCTTCACCTTCTTATGTAAGAAAAACAATTGAAAAGAAAATCGCATTTATACACAATGAGTTGGAAACACATATTAACATTAAATGGTCACACTTTCTATGACTAACGAGCAAAATACACATAAATACAAAAAAAATGTAATAACCTGCTTAATTTCATTAAGTTCATATTTACATGATATGGTAAAGATTATAAACATCTATGCTATTTTTTCCTTTCGTTTTCAAGTGACATAACATCTCAATATTCAATCCTTTTCGCAGAAATACTGCACAGGTACGATATAGTAAACCCGACTATATAACTTGAATGGCTAAATATTACATGAGTATGATTTCGTGCAAAGCATTAGATTGCACTCAAGATATTTATCAACTTCACATGTATTTATTGATTGTATCAATTATTTTGTATATTTGGATCACTGTGTATGTATGGAAGGTATACAATAAACGAAGTTACCCAAAAGGGACATAAAAAGATGAAAGATCCCCGCCCCAAGCACAAGATTAATAAATGTTTCAGCCGTGTACTTTATTCGATCATATTCTGAACACTGCTCTTTTTGGAATATTTTTATCAGTTGTTTCTCTACTGTTGACATTTGTAAGCCAATGTCCTGGTGTTTCCACCGTAAAAGATAACTCGATACTGTCAGATCTGATTTGTCATTCAAGATCTCATTTCCCAGTCCAGTGCGCATATTGACATCTTCTGTAATTACACTTATCAAACCCTCATTCTTGTCGCTTTAGAGACACACTAAGTTCTAACAAAAATATCTCTTTGTGATTTGTGATGTTTAGCGTCATTTATCAGCAGCTCTTTCTATGAAACAGCGTTCTGTCACATCCTCTAAATTAGTACATGGTAAACAGATCTGAAACAAACGTGGCCGCTGACGTATCTATTATACACATCTGCTGTATAACGTATATTTTAGAAGGAGAATTATGATTATAAGTATGTCATCGGACTCTTTTTATATCGTGCATGTATAAACAAGTCCTTTTTCATAGGCTGTCTAAGGAAAAATCTTCAATTTTCGTTTTATAATAAACCGTCTATAGACAACCGTATTAAGTATTAATGTTGCTCGCCAAGAACAACTTTTCGAAAGTAAAATATGTCCAATAAGTCTTTAAACTGTTGATAACTATTGAAAATTATTAAATACATTGCAGTGGCAACATTTTTATAAAGCGTTCAAAATGTTTAAATATGATGGTCAGTGTACTTAAAATACCTTATTACTGAAAAAAGCGATGCTCGTTGTAATATGTTTGGACAGTCCCTTCAAGATTGCAGACACAGTAATATTACTTTCCTTTTTTATCCAAAATGAAATTGAAACGTTCAACAAAAGAGAAAACATAACAGTGTTCTCAGATTACCGGTTTCAGGATTGTTTCACATTAAAGATTTTTAAGATAGATAGATAGATTTATTTCAACATAAAATGTACAATTTACATGGCAACTTATAATTAAAACATACAATAAAACAATAAACAAACATGGGGGTATGAATTAATATAGCCATGCCAATCACATTATATGTTAAGGATAACACAAAAAAGAGCTAAAACAAACTCTTATTTCCATTGTGGTCCTTAAGATATAGTATTGTATGACATAGGAAGATACAATTTATTGACATAGGAAGATACAATTTATTGAAAACATTTATATTTAAAACACAGGCAAGTTTATATTGAAAATTGTGTCTTTAAATCTGATTTTCTTGTGATATTATTATATGTGTATTTAGGAACAAGGATGTTTTAAACAAATTAAAAAAGAAAAAGATTAATGAAAAGTTTGTCCATGCAATGTCACTTTAATGTTTAAATAAAACCCATACCGTTTGCTATAACTTTATTTTGAATGAATCGGTTTTTCGAGATAGATGATTAGTTAAAAAAATGTCAACAATAGTTGTGTAGCAATGCACCGTAATATTAAATTAAATGATGTTTCCCCTGTCTGCCGCCAGGTTTACATTTAACACTGAAATAAGCGGACGCATTGTAAACAAATTAAATTACTTTTAAAAGAAGCTTTTCTCCTTTTGTTTTTGAAGAAAATATTTTAAAAGACACTTCCCATTCGCATTTCCTTCAAGCGCTCAGAGTATATTCTGTGGTTAACATGCATAAATGATACTACTTCAAAGTCTCTCCCTATATAGCAATGGTCAAACAGATTATTGGTATAAAGGAAAGTGTGATCAGCAGATGTCAATTTGTGTGCTGATAAATGCTCTGTTAGATCAACATTCTTCTTATTCTATCACTTGTTTTAGTGATATTAATGACTCGTTTTACTGAATTGCTATTTGAGAGAAGGTTCTGTATTTCGTCGGAAATAAAATACTGGACATTATTGAACGGCCAACTGGACAATAGTTAAACCAATATCCCGACGATGAAATATTGTTCCGGGGTCAAGTGCCGATGTCATTAGTTCGAATTATCTCTGATTATTTCAAGGAAAGGAAGGACGATGACAATGGAATGACCTTATCTGTCTATATTTAGCTGTAAATGCTTCTAGCAACCTAACATTGATTTTGAAGGGCCAGAAGCGTTAGCGCAGGTGTTCTGCTTGATGGAATACAACATCGACCTAAACGTTACACTAGGGATTAAAAATGATGAACAGCAAAGCAATAACCAAGGCAATATGATGAGATGTTCAACATGGTTTGAAGAGCTGTGCTTTTTGCTTTACTTGTCTTTCACTGGTGTTTTAAGCTTTGGATGTTAAGAATACTATGGTTGAAAGTCAGGCTAATTTTGTTGAAGTAATCATGTCTCTAGCTACTTAATGTGTTGCCATATCTTTCGAAATCTGGTCACTATATTGTTAAGAAACAAGCTCATCTCCGCTAGTTTTTCGGCGAAAGGTACAAGTACATCGGTGCATATCTGTAATCTTTCATTGTTAGTAATTTCATGATCTAATCTTCTAAACAGCAAAACATAATAATTAAACATTTATACAAGACACCAATATTTATCTATTAAATTGACCATCGATAATCGCGGTACCGAAAATAATGCAACCAAAATAGGTTCCTTATTTGATGAGAACCAGGAGTCGACGATGCTATTATGGTTTGGGAAGAACACAGCAGAATAAATAAAAGCACTTCATTTAATTAGTTATAGCTACTGCAGTTCATTTTTGCATTAGTGACGGGGTGTTATAGTTAAGTAAAGAATAGAGACTTCTGTAATAGCCGGGAAGGATTTTGCGATAATTCATTTAGTAAACTTAGACATTTTAGCTCCATTTCGGTCATTGTGAACAGCAATGAAAAACAAACGAGAAGCGACAAACATGACAGCGCCTTGATGACAAACACGAAGTTTTATCGCAGCTCCGATGATATGGTGGAGAAAATGAATACATGATTATTGTTTATTTTTTACAAAGCGTTAAACAGTGCTACAAAAGAAAGAAACCATCTCGGGAATCATCTTTTCTATATATTACGTACGATTGTAAAATAAAGAAAGCACTTCTATTTCTATAGCAATACATCCTCGCATAGGCTGCATATTGAAGCAAGTCGTTGGTCCAGACCTGTAGCTACATCACTTAATGAAAGAATATGGCAATTTTTAATGTCCTAGAAGATGAATATCACTTCGTTATAGAATGCAACTTCTTCAGTGAATTAAAGCAAACATATATACCTTTAAAATATTGGAGAAGCCCAGTTATGTATAAGTTTGTTAACCAAATAGTTTTGAGAAATCTCAGAATTTTCATACATAATGCTTTAAAACAAACGTGCTGAACTCGTGTACGGTAATAATTAATACAAATTTGTAAAACACAGTGCTATTATAATATTCAGGTATGTAAACAGAATCTCTGAAATATTGAAATTTAGGTTTATTTTGTTTTAATCTTAAACTTTCGGGCAACATATAAATTTAGTATGGATTTATAATCGCCTGTTAGTTTAAACCTTTCTGTTTCGCTTCGTGAAAGGTCGATGTCAAAACTGGAATGAATTGAACATAAAACAACTGTTTCATATGTGAAATATTCAGAACAAAATTTAAAACCTTCTCCACTTTAGTTAAGTAACAGCATCTCATATGTGTATCTACACTATTATTATTTGCTGTTCGCAATATAGTTTGTATATGTATGCCTCATGGGCTTTTCAGTCTAATGGTTTTGCTTGGAATAAACGTTGAAACTTTGAAACATCTTTTGTAAGGCTATAATACGCTGTTACAGGGAGCTAACTGTTGATAAGAGGTTTTATTATACCACTAAACAAACTATAATTGGAAACATATGTCGTTCCAAAAGGAGAGGCTTATAAGTGACTTTTTGTTCACATCGAAATAAATAAACAAGTCATTAATGTTTTTCTCCTCAGTGCAAAGAAATAGTGTCACCTTAAAAGAATGCAGTATCTCACACGTCATACACTCCTATCATTAGGCACATTAGATTTAAGTAATTCAATTTCTATTTCATATCTCTTAAGTGCCTCATTTGCAATGTCTTGTCTAAATAATTCTTTACATCATTAGACACCAATCGAGGTTTCTTCTCGTCCAGACATTTAATCTTGCCCAACAGAGCTATTAGAAACGTCTGTGAACAAAGTATGGAAACAAATTGTCCTCTGTACGTTATGGACATTAACTGTCTCATGGAATTTTCACTCATAACATTAATGAAATGTTCATATTTATATGAACGCGTGGGTTTTAATGTATGCTTACATTTATCTCTTGTGAATGTTTATGCAATACACACTTTTCCAATATGTATCCATGAATGGATTGTAATGTATCGTTCAAAATATTTTTGCAGCTGGTGTTACACAAAATTAATTGTATTAAGTGACATAACACTTGATGACGTCACTATAAAACTATAAAAGCATATAAATATTTCTTAGTAACAATACCTACAAAAATACATGTATCAATGATAACCGATACAATCATAGTATCCCATCTGTATAAATTCCCGCCAGTTCTGTTTTTAAAAAATAATTCAATTTGCCCGTGTACTTTCTTGAAAATAATTTAATCTTACATGTAGATATTCATTTTCATTCATATTATATCAGTAACCTTACATTTCTATCACACAGCGGCATATAATTGAAGAACATATTTTAAATATGTTTTCATCACAGTGAAAATCGTTCAAAGAATTGAAAATGTACATAGTATTATAAACGTCTGCATCGTGGAGAATCTACTTGAATGAAAAGTATTTGATAAAAACAAAAATAATATCAAACAGGGAATGCCACATACCAAAAACGCAGCCTCCCCAAAACGAGCCCCATAGCACCCAGAAGTGCACACACACACACACACACACACACACACACACACACACACACACACACACACACACACACACACACACACACACACACACACACACACACACACACACACACACACACACACACACACACACACACACACACACACACACACACACACACACACACACACACACACACACACACACACACACACACACACACACACACACACACTAGCATACAAAGCAAACACACGAGGACAAAACGAACAACTAAAGGAACAGAGTGGGGCACCGCCTTGGAACGGTCAGTGGCAAAAACACCACTGGGGAGCTTAAACCGGTTTATGGTGCGCACCCAACCTCACTCTTACCCCCACCATGTTCCAAAGTCACAGGACAGTGTAAATAAAAGTAATCCCTGCTAGGTGAATCTCTAACACACGCAATGGAAACAAAAGGCATGGTATGTAAAACACAAAAATGCTCGTGTATGAATATAAATAAAAAGCAAACCTTGAGAACCAAAAAACGTATGTACTCAATGCCTTTGCAGAAGGCAGAGCACCAAGAGAAACACCCTTAAGGGCCCGACGAAACAGGCCAGAGGACAGAAATCAAAACAGTTTCGTCCCAGTGGGATTTAAAAACTGCCCATCACAGAGTCCTCCCCCTCTTCCGTCAGATACAATCAAAGAGGGAAGCATAGCGTCCAACTGTAAACGGGTTGAACACCAAACATGCGGTGTGTCTCAAAACAGTTGGGTCGTAACCTCTTTTAACAAAACGTTTTATAATTTTAGCAAATACAGTTGGAAAATTGCCATGACCCAAAATCTTACGAAGTTTGTAAACCACATCCCCATAAAAATCGGGTTTTGAAATACCTTCTCGCAGAAGAGTCTTTAGATTACTATTGAATTTCAAAACCAAATCAGAATTACGATAGTAAAATTTAGCAAAATATTTACGCAATTTGTAATAACGGTAGCCCTGTTGAAGAAGTTTATTTGTAATATATTGATTACGTTCATTGAAATCCTCAACATGACTACACGCTCTGGCAAACCGAATTAACTGAGAAATGTATACCCCATAAGATGTAGCATGAGGTACATATCTTATATACTATATATACTATATTCTATGCACATCTTAATTAACTTGTACCGTTAATGTAGTGAGTAAATATTTACATGGATCAATTCGTAACAACAATAAAACTACAACATGCAACTGAGTGACGTCAGTGCGGTGGCAGGTCAATAAAAAGTGTATTACCAACAGTCTTACATTACTTTACTTAATTTAATATGATAACATACCAAGCATTATCTTTACTATGTCAATTTACTTAACATATTTAAAGTATTCGTGAACATTTGATGATACTTTACTTTCTATGCGTATGAATTATGCAACGGTTAATGACTCTTTTAATTCATTTAACATTTGGATCCACATTGACCGGAAATATTTGATCCTTTTACAGACGTTTACAGAAACACGATACAATGTATTACTAAATGATATTGATAGTCTAATAGAAATTGTCATTTATAATTCATGTGTGTTTAATCAATAGATACACTTCACCTAAACATTTACTTTTGAACCTATTCTGTAGTGAAAGTCCTTCTCAAGTCGGTGGGAAAGTGAGCAGTAAAGTCGCATCAGTCCATCGAATACAACTGCCAACATTCGCTAGGACTTTAATTCATTAAATAGAAAATGGTCTATTCCTGGGCACTGCACTTCTTATATCATCCTCTTATCAGTTCACTTAGCTTTGTAGATATAAGAATATGCTCAAGGAAACAAAAGGTAGGAAATTAAGAGAGTCAACCGGTAAATTAAAGTAAAATTCTTGTTTCCGGCAACAATACGATCATTCACTGTCCTCTGTCTTTTAAAGATTTTTCGAATCTATAGTAGCTTTTGCACCATTTAGTCCTCCGTCATTTTAAAAAGCATTCTCAATTCACAGAGACATTTGTGAAGTTATATAATCGTGTAATCGTTTTAAAGGTGTAAAATATGCAATAAACGGATTATATGATTAATAGTAATATGTGCAAGAAAAAAACCTACGTCTGCAAGATTTGATTTCCTTAGTATCTTTAATAACAAATTATATGCGTTATCACCAGACTTTGATGTGTCGTATTTAGATGGAATATTCAATTACGCTAATTGCACATGCTCCCTGGATAAACAGATAACTGCTGAAAGTTTTCGAAACCGTGAGAAAATTATCGCAAACATGAACGTTAATAAAGAAAAGTATGTCTGCTATAAACGTAATTGAATTTTCCTTTTTTATGTTAGGAAACAACTCTTAGTAAGCTTAGTATAAAGGACAGAGACTTCTGACATACCGAGGAAAGGACAAACCTTTGTGAAATACCTAGGAAAGGACATACACTTGATATATCGAGAAATTGACAGTTATTTCTAACAGATCGAGGAAAGGACGGAAACTTCTGAAATACCGAGGAAAGGACAGAAACTTCTGAAATTCCAAGGAAATGACATACACTTCTGAAATACCGAGAGAAGGACATACACTTCTGCAATACCGAGAGAAGGACATACACTTCTGAAATACCGAGAGAAAGACATGCACTTTTGAAATACCGAGAGAAGGACATACACTTCTGAAATACCAAGAGAAGGACTTCTGAAATACTGAGAGAAGGACATACGCTTCTGAAATACCGAGAGAAGGACATGCACTTTTGAAATACCGAGAGAAGGACATACACTTCTGAAATACCAAGAGAATGACATACACTTCTGAAATATCGAGAGAAGGACATACACTTCTGAAATACCGAGAGAAGGACTTATACTTCTGAAATACCAAGAGAAGGACATACACTTCTGAAATACCGAGAGAAGGACTTATACTTCTGAAATACCGAGAGAAGGACATACACTTCTGAAATACCAAGAGAAGGACATGCACTTCTGAAATACCAAGAGAAGGACATACACTTCTGAAATACCGAGAGAAGGACTTATACTTCTGAAATACCGAGAGAAAGGACATGGTTGCGAACAGACTATGTGGCACTACAACGTTTGATATACATGGAGAAATGAACATTAAAATTCATCACATTTAATTCTGTACAGATTGTAGCAGCGGTGCGAAATGCACATATTGTCGATCAGCATTTGTATTTACTACATGTACGTATAAACTACCATAATGCCTTTAATGAAATGTGATAAATAATCTTTGAAAATTGAAAGTATCCTTTCCTGAATTTGGGTTGATTCTGGTAAACACGTCATTTGATAATCTATGGATTGTGCATCACTACATAGTCAGCAATAGCTTTAGGGAACTTGGACATTGAAAAAAGGTTTTAATATACAGAAGATTGATTTGGGTCGTTCTAACAAGGGATAATATGTGACCTTTTGTTACCATAGAAATAATTAAACAAGTAATCAATGTTACTTTACCCAGTGCATCCTGATTCATCCTGAATATAATGTGTCAATAACACCCGTCATTAAGCACATTAAATGTTTAAGTATTTTTTTTTCTTTTTTATATCTGTGAAGTGCCTCATTTGATATAACATCTAGTCTAAATAATGTTTACATCATTAGACACCAAACAAGGGCTCTTTATTCCTGCCCAGCACTAGCTTCAGAAATTTCTGAGATAAATTCATTGTAACAAATTGTCTCATGTAAGTTATGGACATTAATGGTCTCGTGGAATGTGACAAACTAAAATAATAACATATATCTCAGCAGTTTTGTTTTAAAAATAATTTAAATTATCTGCTTAAAGCGGCATCACTTAAACCTTAAATCTTTAAAAGCATATTTACTAATAAAATATTTTCAAGTATTATTACTTAACCTAAACATTAAGCTATGCATTCTTGTCATTGTCGATAAAATCAGCGTTTTTAAAATGTGTTGTAGAAACGTAAAGCATTCAATACTATGAAAATATGTTGTTGAACACTATAGGAGTGTATAGCGGTTTGTTTCAGAAATTCTCTATGTTGATTTATTGTGCTTAAATGATACATTCGTCGATACATGTTGTTCATTGAACACAATATTTATGTTTTAAGAATGTAGTCTACCCGATGTAGGGATTGCCCCTTCAATTTCTAAAATATATTTTCAAGCTTGACATTAGATGTACATTTTTATTCATTTTGAGTATTTTTTAAATGTTTAGATAGATTTGAATTTAGTAAATATCTTTTAATAAACAATAAAAATGTATATCGTGGTGTTTAATAAACTTGTTCCATTAATGTAGTAGGATAAAATAAATATTTACACACATTGGATCGATTCGTGACAACTTCAAGAGTACACTTAAATACAACCAGCTGAGTGACGTCAGTGCGGTGCCAGGTCAAGTCTTGAATGAAATGATAACATACGAAGCATTATCTTTGTTCAGTCAATTAACTTTAACATATTGAAAAGTACAACGGTTCATGACTAAAGTCACTAAACATTGTGTTCAATGTTGACCTGAAGTATTTTCCTTTATTCAGAAATTTACAGCAATACGATACAATGTAAGTAATACTGATATTCCAATAGAAAATGCCATTTATAATTCATGTGAGTTTCATCAAAAGAAACACTTCACATAAATATTCACCTCTGATCCTGTTCTGTAGTGAAATCCCTTCTAAAGGTGATGGGATAGTAAACAGTTAGGTCGTAAACAGTAACTACTATCAGTCTATAGAATACAAATGCTCACGGTCGCCATGGCATTTTATCCATTCAATACAAACTGGTCTATAAAAGAGACACACTTTTATACAGACGCAGTGAATGTTATCTAAACATTCTAAGCACATAAGCACGTTTAGAGCTGATCATTGCTAACCGATGAGTAAAAGTGTGATTTCAAGTTTCAATATTTTGACACTATATCTCATTAAAGTACTGATTATTTATAGCGTATGCTGACAAGTTAATGATGTTTTATTTCGACCAATGTCAATTCATTTCATGATGCGCTTTATAGCAGTCATTCGTCCTCTTGTTCAGTGGT
This sequence comes from Saxidomus purpurata, assembly GCA_022818135.1. Lineage (NCBI taxonomy): Eukaryota > Metazoa > Mollusca > Bivalvia > Venerida > Veneridae > Saxidomus > Saxidomus purpurata. The sequence goes on from JAFMSR010000011.1 coordinate 717,345, forward strand.
CAGAAATAACTCATGGCTGTCTTTCATCGTTCACTTGAGTAAAAGTGATTGGCTGATGAGACACATATTTATTGATTTAAGGCAAACATACATGTAATTATAATAAATATTATATGTGCAATTTTGTGATCCAACATTAGTCACCTTAGTAACGCTGCAGCCTCCGGACACTTCTACCTAGATTTGACATTACAGTATGAAAGTAAACTTTGTCTTTAAGAAACTTTAAGAACCTGTGCCTTTATATAAGTCAATATAGAACCTGTAACCACTGGTTTCTAAGAGGACATTTTCTAAAGTTTCTGCTACATACAAACAACGGAAAGTAACCAAAGACATATTTATAACAGATCATTATCTTTTGAATAACCTAATCGATTGTTTGGCGTGAATTATATAATTTCAATTTATGTTTCCACATTAGACATCAAACGTTCTGATGGCCGAGTGTTCAACGAAGCAATACTTCTTAAACAAACTTGAAAGACTCATAAGAATCATTCCTATGGCCATGCACTCATTTCAAAATATTATCTATTGCGTAAACAGAAACACTGTTCAGTTGTACATGAACGAGTTTAGCATGAGTTCTAGGACCAGTCACTTAAAAGTTGCCACTAAAACTATATAATAAAAACCTCTATCCTCTGGCAACTGTGTTTTTGAACTAGCGATATAAACACATTGGCTGTAATAAATTGAACAGAGAATGGTTTCTTTTGAATATAAGGGCAAAGAAGAAGAAGACCGGTGATGTTCTTATCTTTTCGAATAGTTAATGCGATGAATAGTATTGAGTTTTTTGTTCTGATTTTGTTTGTGTGAAAGACGGCAAATTGGCTATTCAATAAAATATACTTTAAAAATAAACTTGTTTTTTTGCGGTCGGTATATTTTAGCAATTTCAAATATAAAAGTATATCGAACGTCCGTAAATTACTTGTCTACAGCTTTAATGTACTCGTAATCAATTATAATAATAATGTTGTGGTAAAGTATTTGTCTGTTTGTTACACAATTACTATATAAAAATATATATATAGTTATCGCGTGATAAGAGAAAATTTCTTTGATGTTGAGGTTTCTCTGTACGAGTGGTCGCCGGCAGTGTTTGTAGATTTGATGCGATTATATCGCTAAGTTTAAAATCTTTGGACGAAAAGCGAGATGATAATAGACGTAACGCAGATAATGTAGCATCGTTGCTGAAGAACAGCTTTTGAACGTATAAATTGTTTGCATAAATTGTTTATCTGCTTGTGTAAGATAGTTTATGACCGAAGAGAGTTAATATCTAACTCGAACAAGAGGAAAGAGAAAAAGTTCTCTTTTAGTTCACCTGAAAACGAATTACTCAAAGGTGAGCTATTGTGATCGTCCGAGTCCATCGTCGTCCGCACTTACCATGTGGACATTAGAGGCCCATATTTAGTCTTGTAGTCATGAAAATGGTCAGCTTATTTATCTTGAGATCTCTCGTCCCAGATTGAAACTGGGTCTCGCGGGGTCAAAAACTTCAGGTCAAATCATAAAAATACCAACGGACACTAGAAGCCACATTTGACATCTAGTCCTTAGTCATCTTGAAAATAAGTCAGAATGTTTGCCTTAAGAACTTAAAGCAAGATCGAAGCTGCGCAACATTGAGTCAAAAGTTAGGAACCAGGTACATTGATTTTGACCTTTTACCTTCTTTTTGTTTTTTAAGCTACAATAATTAAATTTCGACTGGTGTACAGTTTTGCAAGCAGACTTTAAAAAAGTTTCCTCGGCTGACTTAAATCGTGATCTTTTGACCTACGTCTTGTCTTTTGGAGCAATGGTACTCAGGTGAGCGATATAGGGCCATCCGGCCCTCTTGTCATTCATTTCTGCTCAGGGCTGGAGAGTAAAGATGATATTGGTGTTAAGCTTAGCGCAAAGAAAACAACAAATATACGTCAGATAAGAACTTGAATCGCCAAACAATATGTGCCGGATGCGGGACACAAAACTCTTTAGTAATTGTGTTAGCAAGATATAATACTGTGATTGCTTGTTGACGTCTAACGTGTATGGAAGCAAAGCGCCTGCTTTTAGGCAGTTAATAAATGTTTTCATAAATAACGCACAACTGCTAACTAATATCAAGCAACCTCAACATATTGCCACACACATGTCTAGTTGATATAAACAGTATCTAGCGACCATTATACGCTTCCGTAGATTCCCCGTAATCGCTGTTCTCTAATGGCAGTAAGATGCATCATTGCCCCATCAGGCACAAGAATTCTACGTGGCTTGATTTTGATTTGTTGATTATTTTACATTTCAAAAGCTGATTAACATTTGAGACTCCTGAAATGAAGTCATTTCATATAAAAGCATCTTTATTTCTAATTCTAATTTCCGATTCATTATTTTACACAGTCACTTAGTTATTCTAGGTTTGTATTTCACAAGCAGGTAGCATGGTAATGTTTGCCTTTATCTTTTTCCTAATGTAACCCGTTTTATTGCTCAAGACCATGTCAAAAGCTGTTAAAGCCCTGTTTCACATCATTTAACTAAAACCAAATGTGCCAGCACTAGACAAATGTTGATATAAAACTCGTATCTCGATGAAAATTGGAAATGATACACTGAGATTTGTTGGTATGAAAATAGATTATGTGGATAGGTTCATTAAATCATTGAGATCTGATGGCTCTTTCATGGCCTCTTCACGTGTCAAGTTACATAGTATTTATTCCATCTTGTAACTCCGTCTACATTTTTCGATAAGGTAGACTGTGTGTTACAAAATCTCCCTGAAGAAGGTGTATACCTTTTTTTTTCCTGACAAAATGTAATTTATACGAAGTATGTCTTACTAGTTAAAGGAATTAATGTAATTCTAAGTAATAAAATAGTTCCTTTCTGTAGAATAGCCAAATATCTTTTGAAATATTTAAGCATCATCCTATTTGAGGAAACATCAATAAACCAGTCTGAACGAGCATGTTAAAAATGTTCCTGCAGCATGTCGTTGCATTGATGACGCAAATTATCTTATGCCATAGACGTTGAAATTCGATAATAAGAATTCTGATCATTATTTCAGTCTCATATACCACAACAAACATAACAGATACTCTAAGCCGAGCTATATTCAGGGTTCCCTAGTGTCAATTGTGAACGCTTTTATGTTTGGGAAGGTATGAATGTAGACATAATCAGATAAAAATTAACTGCAATTTGTCTTACTTTCTTAGAGAAAAGCGAAAGCATAATCTCCTGTCTGTATTCCTTGGTGTGAACCTAAGCATTTGTTAATGGTCCAATCTGATGCATCCAACTGATAATGATTATAACAAAGTATACGTCTGCCAAAGTAGGCATTGTGACACAACCACGAATCGATCCATTGCCACCTCTCTTAAGTAGTACAAGTGATATATTAAGCACCTGACTGAAACCTTAAACTTTAACGAAAATAACTGTAATCGGCTCAATAGAATGGAAAACTGATATCACATTTGGTTTTAAAGTATTTCTTTCTTTCTTTCTTTCCTTCTACAAAAACATGACTTAAACAATATGTGTAAGTTACATGTGTCATCTAGATAGGGTATCCATCTGTTATGACAAAACATATCATAAAACCAGATTTCAAGTAAATACACATTTACTAAAAATAGCTTTACGTTTGGTTTTACCATCCCGTTCATATATTTAAAGTACAGCTGCTAATTACAGGTTCAAATATTTCCTGATACGTTCTGGAGGGTGTTGACTTTAATAACAAGGTGTACCAGTGAAACTCAAATACTGATATTTGAAAAGATTGATCAAACTTCTGAGGTTGTTTTTCCAAACCTGATATTTGAAGGTGATTACCTTCCATACCTTGCATTGTATATGCACAAGCATTTGATTGTGCCCTAAAACAACGATTGGAACTTTTTTCCGAAGCTAATCAATATAGTGCGATAAAATTAAAGTAAAATCTTCCTACACTCTTTTCGTGTACACTCCGTTTGATTTAAAACTTTAATTTCGACATAAATAAAAAAAAAAAACAATAATCATTATAATAATTGCACATAACATATAGTTCCTTTGTGCGCACTCTTTGAAAGTCTGATCTAAATATAGATATTATGGTCTTGGAAAATCAGCTAGAAGGTCATGTTCTCAAAATAGAAACAGAATTTTTCTAATCGCACTATATTAAGACACTGATCTGATGTAGGGTCAAGATTTAGTACTGGAATTTATTTCATAACATTATTTTGAAAACTTCCTCAATGTAAATCATATTTGAACGACAAGAACTCGAACATTCATATTTAAAGGATATAAACGAAACTTGTAAGTAAATGTATAAAATAACAAAACAGTTTTTAAATTAATTTTACCTAAATGTTTGATGAATTAATCTTGATTTTACCAGTCCGAGAGAAGTGTGGGCTTTTAAGCTGCTTAAAGGGTAACGCAAGTCAAAATATATCTGAGCCTGAAATTAAAGACCTTGACAAACACATGTTAAACGAATTGTTAAAATTCGATAAAAAAGAGCTATAAACATAAAATTTAGTAAATATGCAACTATATACAAATTAGCCATACTAGTAGACACGCTGTTTTCCAAAACTTAATTTTGAATCCCATTGACTCAATATTTCATGATTGTTTTTTACCTGACATTTAGTGTAATGTAGGTTACCATGGTTTGATATTCTGCATGAAATCTGCTGTTTGTAATACTCATGTATTACAGCACTCTTTTTCAGTCTTCAGAATTTTCACATTTAAAACTAGACTCGGCTAATACTAAAACAAAATCAACATTGATTCCCACTTAACAAGTTCTTCTATGTAAAGTCAAATTATTTTATGACTTGCCTTGCCCTTCAAATAGCGCGTTTTCGCAAGCTGACATATTTCGAAATCACCGTCCTTCAGTATTAAATATTTTCATATTTATATTTGGCTTTGCTCTAAATCTATGTCAAAATATGTAATATTTTCGTCAAAGATATTTAATTTGATGGTCCTTGTATCTTTAATTTCTGCTGATTTGTGCCTAAATACTCTCTGCATCATGTTATTTTCGACGAAAATTTCAATTATTTTTCGACATACGGAAGGAAGCTACTGCTAAGCGTATTCACGTACTTCTTTCGCTTGAAAAATATCCCGTTAAACCACACGTAGGATTACAAAACGTCTCGTATTTGATGTAGATAAGACAATATGATGCTGCAATAATCCATGTTGTCAGGTATTGAGAACTAATGCTCACTTTTCATTTACCTTAAAATGGAAATATGTCTAGGAGAAATGACTCAAAAACTACTGCTTTATGATAAATCAAGTTAAGAACTTTTATTTTTGTTTAGACGTGTTATATGTAACTTAGTTTCGTGTAACTTTTCAAAGGTCCAAGCACAAACAAGATTCTTATTTGTATGTTTTATAGTCAAATAATTCTATTTCAGAATTCGTTTAAGTTTTAGTTGTCTCTACATGTGATTGTTGTTTTATGTTTATTGCAGATTACTCACACAATATTATATTACAACAGATGTACTTTACTAAGTTATATTCTCGGTCGATTGTACTTTTAAGAATCTGTTTGTAACAATTTTCGCTTCACATCTTGTATTTCGTAGATCGATTCGTTTTAGCTATAAATCTGTCTGATCACTTCATTAAGTGATATCCTACATCATGGTTATTTTACAAATGCAGTTGTATTACCCTCTTTAATTCAAATCACAAATTACAAGCCTGAATTTTGTACGATAAATTTGATTAAAAATATTAAATAATCTTCGTAAACTTTGGATGGACTCTAATGATACAAACACAAAATGAAAATCACCAATTACAAAGCATAAACTTTAACCGGTAAATTTGCTTAATACATTTAAAAAGTCTGCGTAAACTATTGAGGACCTGTTATGAAAAGACAGCGCGTGAATTATGCAACAATTAATGACATTTTCAATACGCATACATGTATAATTATACCAATTATATTCCAAAATAACCGGAAATGATTCTTTGTTTACATTCTTGCACAGTAACACGATACAAGTTCATAATTGAATAATCCGGTTTTAAAAAAAGGTCAACAGTGTGTTCCTCTGTTGAACCGTATATGTCCCGGAACGTATATATCACACGAGAAAAAAATTCGACCGCATATGTCACACGTGTGATATATTCGGTCGAAAATAGTCTTCGCGTGAAACGTATATGGCACAAAATATGTGATGTATAAGTTTGACTTCGAATTTTATAGGAGCACGAAAACGAATATCTCACATGCAGAAAAAGGCAAATAAAAACGAAATTGTCACATTTTGATCAATTTGAAAAAAAAAAAACATATTTAAAACAATCAAATATGGTTGATTAAGTCATGTCGCATAGATTCTGCGTAACACAACCAAGTCGATCCGATTGGTCACAACACATGGTATGGGAACTAGACATTCCCACTCGAAGGTGTGGTCTGTATTATGTCTTTAATTTGTATAAATAATGTTTGGTCAAATTTCGATCGGGTGTTCTTTAAAGTTATCGACTGCGTTCGTGTGGCCCTTGAGTGGTGATTATTAACAGAACAGCATTGATTATAAAACATCACTATACATTTTTTTCTGTACAACACAGATTAAACACAGATCAAACTTGATATATTTGATGGCCGGTGAAACAATGTAAAGTAACCGTAAGATGGTAATGACCCTCGATCATTTTTGTCGAGCCCACTTGCGGTGAGCTCGACATAGTCGCCGCTTTTGGCAGTCGGTGTATGTGCATCCGTGCGTCTGTGAGCACGTGCGTCCGTCCAGACTGATTTTGTCCGGACCATAACTTTGACATGCAAGGAGCAATCGTGTTTATATTTGGCATAAATGTTAACCTCAATGAGAAGGAGTATCATTTGTCGAATTAATAAGACTTTTTCCGGAGCATTTCTTCTATATACTTGAAGGGATATTGATGTAACAATGCATAAATGTTAACCTTAATGAGACGAAGAGTCATACAGATGAACAAACCCTAGTCTACGGTCAAGGTCACAGTTTGAGGTTAAAGGTCAAATTGAAGAATGAGTTTTGTACTGAAGGATGTACTGAAGGATGTATTGTGCAAGAACCAGGTCCCTAGGTCTAAGGTCAAGGTCACACTCAGAGGTTAAAGATCAAACACAGGATTGAAAATTGTGAATGAAACAATCGTATCACTTTTTATTTCGCTGCAGCTACAATATCCTTTGTGTAACATTTAGTTTCTTCTGATTCAAATCCACCTAAAATCAGTCATAGTTCCTGGGGTTCACTATTCTTCAAAAAAATAAGACCGGGGTTATTATTCTATGGGGTTTCCAAACATTGTTACAACGGCTCCGGCGAACGGTCCAGGGACGGGTGGGTTGCCACCCACTTCCTACAAAAGTATAATAGTAGTTTTATACACTAAAGTATCACAAATAAGTTTTGGTGTAAACTGTCAAAATGACCAAAACGAATATAATTAGCACAGGTGTGAAAAATTCGACCGAATATATCACGCGTGTGAAAAATTCGACCGATTATATCACGCCTGTGAAAATACATATACGTTTCGGTGTAAACTGTCAAAATGACCAAACGAATATGTCACATTAAAATCGTGTTATATTTACGGTCGAATACGGTTCAACATTCCTCTAACCAAGTCATTCAATTCAAAGTCAAATCTGACGTGTCTTGCCCTTTAATAATTACATAGTATTCAGTTTATTCAGGCACAATTTCTTGTAAACAGCACATAGCCGTCAGCTTATATGACGAACATAGTCCAGTTCTTTTTATAAGAAAAAAATGAACATTAATTTCGGACGAATATCCCTGTCTGTAACGGTGGATCTAAAATGTTGTTACAGTACATTGCTGCAATAACGCAATTTATTTTCAGCCATAAACATTGAAATTGTATTATCGAGTTCTGGTCAAACGTACAATATGTAAAACCAAAAAGAGAGCAGGTAAGCCAGACTGGACCGCAATTGTGGAAGTTTTGGTGAAAAATACTTTTATGTCTGACACTTAAAACGATGAAATGTTTGCCAACGTATAATTCTTGACGTAACTTTATTGATCACTTTGAGTCTCTTTGACAATCCGAGAGAGCAGATTTATTCTTAACGTAAGCATCTGACTTTAACCCTTGGCTTGAATCAAAAGTAATTACTTACAGCTCAGTCGTACAAATACGGCGTACTAAAGTAGTGCATCATCAACAGCCCTGTAAATGCTTTCATGTCTTGCAAAGTATGTCGTCGTAGGTATTAACATTTTATTGATTAACTGAGTTCATAATGAACTCGCGAACTGATTAGTTCCTAGATGTTAACTCAGATTCAAATCGTAGTCATTTAAAATAGCTTATTCTAACTCTAATTATTGCATCAATATTGCAGGCATTCTTAATACAAGTCACCCATTATTATTTTGCATGGAAAGAGAACAAATTTGTCCAACAGTGTCATACAAGTACTGTAGCAATGATGTCGTGCCGTGTTATAATACTATTAAGCACTTGTGACGGATTCAGATGTTTTTGATGATGAAATCTTTGCTTAGAACTGGCGAAAAAATCAAACGTTACTTGTTATCTATCGTATAGCCGAGATAGTGTTTGATAAATAGAAGTAGAGTTTGTGCACATTTTCACCTGTGAAAGTTGCCATTTAGATTAAACATACATCTCCTTTGAGCAAACACTAAATTCAACCGTAAGAGGACATTTAATTATGTTGTGTTCTGCTTTAACCTCAGTTAAATAATAACAACAAGTCAGTTGTGAGAAGCTATTTTCGCGAAGTAGACGAAACTGGATTAAATTCAATTTAGAGGAAAGTGTTGTCAGTCTGTTCACAATAGTGATGTAGGATATTTAATTTTGGTGGATCATCTTTTGAATATTTTACTTGTACAAATGAACCTTTATAATACCATGGTTAACTCTACAAAGTTAACCTAGTTGCAAACGATCTCCTTTCCTATTAAGAAATAGCAAAATAATAAATAACCCGTGTTATTGAAATGATAGTCAAAAGCAAAGAGAAAGTGCTGTTACAAGACATTTACTAGGATTAAGAATGTTAAAAAAAGGTTCCACTGCTATTATTTACAAGACCCATGTACTTTCTAGTGTTCTTGGAAACATCAGTGTATTCTGACCTTGTCGATAAATGATAATGTCCAACTATATGTAAATTTAGTATGTATATGTCATCATTAGACCATAATCGATGTTCTTTCTAGTCGAGCAGACTAGAAATCTTGCCCTGCATAATTTTTTATGCATCAGACATTTGTTAGAGAAGACATCATTCACTAATGTCTCCTGTACATCATGGTATATTAACTGCTGCACAATTTCTAGTCGTAAATTCGTTTGCATTTTTAAGAACGGTTTTGCATGCAAGAAAGACATATATTTGCTTTCTAAATAGTGTAAAATGCGAAACTTTTATATATAAACCATTTTAAAATGTCTTTGGGTTATACGGAAACCAAGATTTTTGTTTATAAACCTATCGTTGACACCAGTATATGCGCTTTGCTTCTGATTGGCGAGAACCGGGCTTTGATTCAAGTTGACCAATCAGAAGCAAGACATATGAGACTTCCCTGAGGGAATAGTCTCAAAACCGGAGGATATGCCTCTTTTAGCTCAATCGAACCGTTGAATTTATATTCCTCTTAAAGGCGAATTTGATTTCATTCGTACACAGAAAACTTAGGATTTGATTGTTAAGTTTAAAACACAAATGAGATCAAAATAGCAAGCACAAATTACAAGATAATCGAAAGTTCTGCAGTTTCTTGTTAATCGAGCCTTTAAAACCATTTTAGAGAAAATCATTGTACTACGTTGTTTAACGTCTATTTTGTACAGACAAAGGCTTTTAGATTTCATTGTGCACAGTTGAACTGACAAACGAGTGAAAACAAGAGAGCTTACATTACCGGCAATCCAAGGCATGTAGTTTAATTGTTAAATGAGCCGACGTGACGTGAATCTCAGATCACCTTATCATGTTTAACAATTTATTTGCGCGCGTAAAAAGCTTTTAGATACAATATTTTCTGTTTCAGTAACACATACAGTAAAAACAAGACAACTTATGTGTAAATAAGAGATAAATAGCATTATATTTCCACTATCAAACACAACGTATGGCCGACATCTAACTATTGATGACAATTGTATTGATATGTAGGAACAATGGTAATATTGTATCATCTCTATAATGTAATATTAACGCTACATTGTATTTAAATCACATAAAACAACCTTCTTAAAAGGCAAATCCTTTATACTTAGCGACCTTATTCAGCTGTCATACAATCATTGTCACACTGCTAACATTCCAGAGAAAAGCATGTGAGAATGTTTAACGTGTACTCTGTTTCTTTCTGGAATAAATCTATGTAACATGAAAGGCCAATTCATAGGGAAGGGCGACTTAACTTAATTTTTATTTGATGATAATAAGGTCACGAGAGATCAATCCGGGACGGCTGTTAAAAATTCGTATAAGTTGTTATCTTTTTTTCCTCTGAATAAAATAAGATATACCTTCCAGCTGTAAAATGAGCGTTTTTAATTATAAACCTTTTCTATGTCATTTATACTAGAAAAGTGATCGGTTGGAATATATCAAATCTTTTTTATCGAGACAGAGAAGACAGAGATGCGGATCGATTGCTATTAGAGGACAAAGCACCTTAATAAATCCGTATTACTGACGCCACAAAGTACCACATCACATTTGGCTTGATCATTAATGATACTGCTGATAATTAAATATAGTGATTTTAGAGTTAAAGATTTTATTTGGTACATTTACCTTATGTATTACAAAAAACTGTGTGATCTGTGTCCGACCGCTAAGACAAAAAACGCTTTAAATGATGACTTTTAAAATTTTAATTTGCAAAAAATAAACAAATGTAATTGAATTGTATTTTCTAAAATAACCGACCGTTCACAACCAGTTTACGGTTACAAAATGTAAAGATATTTGATAGTGAGGGTCTTATCTTCATATACAATAAACACTTTATAGACACTATATTGTCGCTCTAATGTTAAGATTTAAGCAGGTGTTTGAAAAAATAGTTGTTCCTTTATCGTCTTTCGCATTGTTTTGTTTAATTCACTTCCGTTAGCTAAAAATAAGAAGCCAGCTTGTAATTTGTTTCTGGGTTTAATTCAATATACGACAAAACATGTATCTTTTGGCGAAATTGCCTAGCACTGAGTAGTAAGGACGCCCAATGTAGTCACTGAGCATTGGAGGTGCCGTTAGCCTTGTGTGTATCATTTATCAAGAAACTATTTTGCAAAATGTAAGTCTCTCATTTGACCCACATGAATATACGTGACAAGCAATCAATGGTCTCTAATACATTTTAATAGACAAACCTGTGTGACGATTTTGAAAGCAATTGTCGGATTGATTCGCATGCAACGAGTTTAGGTGTGTACAAAGTCTTACAGTATCACGGTTCTCTTAACGGTAGCAGTGTCTATGTGTTGTGTTTTGTCGGAATTTGCAATTACCTTAATTGAACATGCTCCATGGACGGAATAATGTTCAAAGCCGTGAGAAAGTAATCGCGAAAACGAACGTTATTAGCAAAAGGTTTTACGCAATAAGCAATGTAACATTTTGCTACTTTTCGAAGAATTTGAAATTTATTTTAGACATTTTGCATTGCTAAATCTAAATCCAAGTGAAAAATTAAAAATCCATTTTTTTCTGTAAGATTAAGTTTAATTGACATCTGTCAATAAGAGAAATAGTTTGGTGTTACTCATTTCTGATATCATTTCAAAACATTGAGAGTGTTTAAAGCTTCATTGTGTATAGCTGATATGCCCATTTTGAGGGGTAATATATATTTGAAGAAGAGTTAATTTGCTGTTTTGAAATAAGGTGTATGTACATTGTTTTTATGTTATGATCATGGATTCTGCGATGCAAGTTTTATTTGACATAATATACTATAAATAAGAACCAACCTCTACTATAAATTATTCACAGAAATTAAATACAAGTTATGAGGCACACGGTGCAACGAATATCTTAGAAGAAACGGCAAATACCGAAAATATTGTTTGCACTAACAATGATTGACAATCCTTAATAATAAGCAAAGTATACTTAGCCATCGAGTATTAATTGATATATAGCCATAGACTACGGCTGTTCAGTGTTTCAACCGTCCCAAGCGGCGTAATATTACAATTCATTGATTAGTGACTCCATTGTCCATGATTTGAGGTCACCAATAAGATTTCTTCTGCATATGAACATCGACGCAGGTTTAGTTTTTCCAGTTTTATTCCATGCCATTACGAAGAGTTAATAATAAACAAACAAATCTGAGTTAGTGGGGAAACTGAATCAATTTTCTTCATGTTGTATTGTAGGAAATGTTATCATTTGGTAAGTCATGGAGAGAATCATTAAATGATAATTATCTGACGATTTCCCCCTGGATGGTACACATGGTACATAACTGGTCAAATTACAAACACTACAACACCTTTCAATTCCATCCGGATTTCAATCAATTGGGTAGCTAACATAACCCGGGCGTAGTTAATTTACTCAAAAACTTGTCAAGTGAATGTAAATGGAATGTATACACTTTCTTTATTACCAGGAATAAATGTTTTTTAAATGTCATTAGATAATGAATATGTCATTCTGCATCTACTCACAATTCAGCAATCAATTGCGCAATGGGAACAACTTTGTCTTCATCGTACATGCTCAAAATGCTTGTATTTTAATTATTTAATAAATTGAAAAGTAAGAATGAAACACATTTTTCTGTTAAACTGGGTCTTTTTGAACCTCACTACTAAAGAAAACAGGATACAAACATAATATATTCAATAACTTTTTCCAGAAAAAAATCCGTTTAGATTATTAATTTAATCGTTGATGAAAAATAAGCCTGTATGAGCCTGCATATTAAAAATGTCCTGGTGGCAAAGTCGGTGTGATGATGACGCAAGCAATCTACTAGAATAGACGTTAAAATTAAATTATCGGAGTTCTGATCATGTCTGCAAAAACATAATTGCTGGTATTACCACATACTGATCAAATGCATTTAGTTGTACAGTCTTTTTATAGGTTTGTATACTTAGGATGGAAGTAGCTGTGAAAGGTCCAATCTGATAGAACAGTTTGATTTATCATGTCTGCTTAAATATGACTGTAGAAACTGATCTTTTGAAATCTCTCTTAAATCGCATGTGTCTAAAACGTACCCTGTGTGAAAACCTTATCCATTAAGCATTATAGTGAAATAAGTTCTGAGCTAAGACAATCCTCTCGCAGTGGTGAATCTGATACCTCTCAGAAACTTAAAACTCTTATCCACTCTTCAATTTAAAAATTTCTTGTTGGAATCCCATTGAACCTTCAGGGAAGCAAAAAAGTCAATTTTTCGGCATCAAGTTATTCAATCTCGATTCAAGGAAGTCTACGAGTCAGAAAAATGATCGTTTCTTCCACGAAGGCACAATGATAGACCAGAAACTATTTACACAATGAAATACGCGAATTCTCTGGCAGTTTCGTCAATTTGAAAGTGATCAAACTGAGAACGAAGGCCGATTGAAACTATACTGCGGGTTTCTTGAAGCAAAGGTAATCACAGTTAAAAATATCAATGACTAGTGCATTCGCCCAAAATCCCCTTCAAAAAGCCGATTCAAATAAACTTTCAATACGAATTCTAGACCGTGGTGCCCTGAATTTTGTGCTAGCAACTAACTGATCGTCAGCGTACAGATCAGCAACTTCTGTTGAGGTTTACTGTACGCTAGGACAATGTGATAACTAAACAGAATTTTTCATTGCATATCCTACGGAATTCATATAACTGTAGGTCGCTTTAAAATATTAGTTTAACCATAATGGTATTTTTTTCAAGAATTGATTAAATTGTAAAGGCTGTTATAAATACTCAGTCTACATGCTGAATGTATGTAACATATTTTTGTCGAATGCTTCGTTAATTCCTGTTGAATCTATGCCGCATGAAACAACAACTATCCTGAAGAATTCCTCAAAAACCTTAAAATGTCTTTCACACTCTACGCTTGCTAATGTGAAAAATTCTATAGCCTTGCCTCTAATTTAATATTTGATTCGAACAGAAGAATGTTATTATATTTTCATAGGTATCATATTAAACATACGCCTGCGCAGTTCAGTACTGGAGATATTTCTGATTTTATTTCTCTTTTTTAAGACGCAAGCTGTTACAAAGGCCGATTTTGAAAGAGATAAAAAACGTCATTTCCCAAAGATAAACAATGCATTGTTTGATAGATTTCGTAAATTTATCTTTTTGATCATAATTATTCTTTGATTTAGTTTTTTTCATTGATGATACTTTATAACTATTGTTACTTGAAATGTTATAGTTAATACACAGTAACTATTGTGCATGTACTTCATTAATATTTGTACTTCAATACAATGTGCTGGTTGACCGTTTATTTATATTATGTATCAGTTCTGTTTCGCATCGCTGATAATTGCGTTCCTAAGTTTTCAATCCTTTCACACGGTTACAAGATGTAAGGTAATGGATAGTGGTAGTCTAGTTTCATCTATAATTCATGATTTTGATCAATAGAGATTGAATAAATAGAAAGGTAAATACATTTCCCATCGTGAAAGCAATGTTTACAGTAAACTATAACAAGGGTTGCTTAAGTACGGTGCCCGTGAAGTGACATGTGACACATTTTTTGTTTCGTTATTACGAAAAACATTTATAAACGAATAATATTTCGAAAAAAAGGAAAAAAGATTTCGTAAACACGAAATAAGATTTCGATTATTCGAAATAGCACTTCGTTTTCACGAAATAACATTTATAAACGAATAATATTTCGAAAAAAGGAAAAAAGATTTCGTAAACACGAAATAAGATTTCGATTATTCGAAATAGCACTTCGTTTTCACGAAATAACATTTCGTTTTTACGAAATCTTATTTCGTTTCTTACGAAATTTTATTTTGTTTTTACGAAATCTTGTTTCGGTTTTACGAATATAACATTTCGTAAAAACATTTCGTAAAAACGAAATAAATATATCACGTAAAAACGAAATAAGATTTCGTTAAAACCAAATATTATTTCGTTATAACGAAATATATTTCGTTTTTTACGTAATAGCAGAATTCAGAATGTGCTGCTTAATTTGCAGTGCAATGTTTATAAACCATTTGCAAAAATGCAAAGACTTCTTGAAGGAGTCACCACTTTGCATATTTCTCTAATCTATTTTGTTACCAAATGCAAACTTAAGTTTGCGTGGATTTCTCAATATCTATTAAAAAACAGTAACACTATCAGTAGACACGAATGTGTCGTATTCTGTCGGAATTGTCGATTACACTAATTGAACATGCTTCCTTTACGGAGTCACGTTTAGAGCCGTGAGAAAATAATCGGGCAATGCCATCATTAGATAAAAGTATGTAGTCCTATAAACGTTACACTTTTGTTTTGCTAATTCTTACATGTAAGGGTTTTATTGCTTAGTTAACAACAATTTTTATATCATAGGAACATTTAAATTCAAATGTTTCAACTTTAAATTTTAACAAATATGTTACATATCTGACATTGCCTTTCTGTCTTACAGATTACAATTTTTTTCGATGCTAATTTTTTATATGTAAAATGCATTTATGCTATAAATAACAACTAATTCTTACAGTAATTATATTCAGTTTTATTTAGGAAATATATTTCACATCTGAGTGATATACCGGTTAGTTATAACTGTGTGAAGTGTAGATTATTTTTATTTTGGTCTGCCTAATCTCCTTTCTCTGCCCTCTCACTTTTTCCTTTCCCACTCTGCAACCTCCGCCCGCCATACTACTCGGCTATCCGTTCCCACGAACTCTTTGCCGAACATTGCTGTTATTCTTTTTTCTACTGTGATTTTCACTTTTCACCTGCTTTTCAATTATTAATTTCTCGTTTTTGCCTTTTTGCGCTCATTATCATGGGGTATATTTTCCCCATAGTACTCTTCGGTACTCTTTCACAATTTCACGCTATTACTTGGCTATTGCTCAGCTACTATACCACTGTTTACTCCGGACACGCAAGTTTATGCCCTTAGAATTTCCGATTACCTGCGTTCCTACTTTCGGACTTTGTCACAAGTCAGCAGAGACGTACTTGGCACGAATGGAGAAACTTTGTCATTTATCAAGGCAGTTTTTTTGTCGAAAGATGATTAGAAATAACCAATGATAGATGAGAGATGAAAATGAAATGAAGTGGACAGCCCAGCTTCCGGCGGGGTTCGAACCCACAACCTTCCGCTCTTGCGTCAAGTGCACTAATCACTGAGCTATAGAGGACACACGAGTGTAGATGCGTAAGCCTGAGTGATTAATTACGAAACATCTAAACGACGCACCGTGATATACTAACCAATATATCACTCAAATGTGAAATCTATTTCCATTCTTACACGTTTAAACAACAAAATGTTCAAAGGGGTACTATTTGAAAAGCTTACACGAAGTCGCTGCCTAGAGCTTGTAGTATTCCGTGCATTCCTTGCATTTCAGAAAATTTTCGCTGCTCTTTTTTACTCCTTGGATAAAACGCTAGTTTTGAGACCGTCATAAATGAGGTTATATCTATTGAAATTCGAGATTGAATATAATGGATATGTTATATACAGAGAGAAAGTTGGCATTTATATCAGATATAAATGAAAACATGTCTAAAAATAAGAAAAAAACAGGTTTAAAATCTAGATATTTATAAGAATCACTACATTCTACTAAGCATTTAATTACAAATATATACTTGTCAAGTTTCCTGGAAAAACACCCGTATAGATTATAAACAAAAACATTAGGCTGCTAGGGAACGGTTCCATATCTGTAGGTTTTACATTTAAAATCGAAATATGTCTTTTTAGGATAACAACTAATTCTACTTTACTGAACCTCGTTCTTTGATAAAAAAGTACGAGTCCGTAGACTAAAACAGTTCCAGTGGCATGTCGATGGGATGTTAATGCATGTTGTCTACTGGCAATGACGTTAAAATAAAATTATCCTATGTTCCATCATGATTGGCGATGACAAAAACAATTCAATGAATATATACCGGTACAATTTTGTCCGGTCTGTTGATCTTAACTGCCGTTTGCAAATGCTTTTATGTCTGCGAAAGATACGAGGTAAACTGCTGACATTACCACACATCGATCAAAGCTATCAGTCATGTGATCTAAGATAACACTCTTAGACTGTAAACAGAGGCTTGATTTGAAGGAATTGTTAATGGTTCTATCAGATTAAAGCATACTAAATTAATTCTTTGATAATGATTATATATAAGTCTATGTCTGATGAAGTTCAAGAGAGAAACTGATCAGTTTTAGTATCTCTAAGTTTGATGAGCAAGTATTTTGCTCAGTGTAAAATTCGTATCAACAATGCACCTGAGCAAAGAAAAGGGTGTTGGGGGCAACTTTTAGCTAGTATCAGAAGTACGACGAAACAGCGTAGCAGAGTCAGCCGTCGTCGGTGTCCGACGATGATTTGAAGTACTGCGCTTGAATTATATGAAATCGTCATATATTGCACATTTTCTTCTAAGAGATTTCACACAACATCATTTTCTAAATTCTATTTCAGAAAAACCTCATGGTTTAAGTCATGGTATGCGCATTCGGAATGCGTTCATTCTTTAATCCTATGTATCCAAATTTAGCTCCTCTTCCTCTATATAAACTTACTGAACTAAAAACTTCCAGATATAGATTTCCAGTGAATTAAAATCGAAAGTAGATACATAACCGGTGTGAACATTTGTCGTATTAAATCTTAGACACATTCTTGTGGAAATCATATCTCGTAGAAGTTTGTCTTTCTATTTTAACAGCTACAGGTTGCTAAATGGAGAAGTACAGAATATTTAAACAGTTTACATACTCGGATTTACGTCCTGTCACACGGTATTGTCTGTAGATATAAATATAAATAAGAAAAGCTTTGAAATACAACATAACGCTCAGTTCTGTCAGTGTAATAATTTTCTGCGATAGAATAGAATAGAATAGAATAGAATAGAATACAACTTCATTTATGCAAAAAACTTAACAAGGTTCATGAGCATTGCAGTAATAAATACATATGCAAAGAATATACAATAATAATGTACGACAAAATAGCAAATATCAAACAAGTGAAACAAAGTTAAGGATATGTATGTAGGCACAAAAGAAAGATAAAAACATATAGGCGTACAAACAACTTTTTTTTCAATTAACTCATATTCATTATGTTTGGAAGGTAAAATTAAAAGCATTATTTCTACAGTAGTGATGTGTTGCTAAGAAACTGTATTAGATAGTTTGCTTACTTATTGTTCACATGAAATACTTTAACTGAAAGTTCTTTCTCGAATTCCAATGCAACCTCGTTCAGAACATATAAACCCAATGACTGCACCGTTCTGTATGAGTATTCCTTCATGACTGGTGATATATAATTTGTCAGGTATCTATTAAGTTCCGTGATAAGCGCCTAATTAACAATTTTACAAACGTAAATAATTGATACAATACTAGATTTTCCATATAAAAAATCGAAATAAACTAATTCCCGTTTCTTCTAATTGAAACGCCATGCGACTTTTAGAAGTGTGTGCTTTTTAGTGCCCTATACTTACATAATCTCACATATCGATTGTCCTCACTAAATCAAAATGTAACAGACACCTTTCATTCATTATTCGGTTTGATCGTTGAAAGTTTTTTGGACAAAAATATCATTAAAAGGCAACTGAAAGAATAAAAATAAACCCCTTTCATGTTCATGGTATGGATCGCAACACGAAAACACAACAACAGATAAGGAATAAATAATGAAACACTCTCTATCTTGTTGTTATAATATCTTTCCTTTGATTTGTTTTAACACAATCTATTGAGTACGTCCTTCAGGAATAGGTCAAAATCTATGCTGACGTAGAGAAGAAGAGGTGTTCAGTTGAGCTATACATGACAAGATAATGATGCAATATTTTACAACATGATTCCGTTGCGACATTAAACTCCGTTTTCTCACTAAACCTTGTGGTAATGAGCGGTTTAGCGGCCTCGCCAGTCATTTTGTTTAAATCGAAAAGTCCTCATGCATGGCTCTCGTTAACATACAAGTTACTGAAACGACATGCACTATGTAACAGTATGCAGGGGGCACAGGAAAACAATATCATGCTGCGAAATACTTTCTCCAGTTTTGTTCCATTATAAATAACTATCAGTATTGAAAATAACAAGCTATTTTCCTAGAGCTTTTAATAAACATACAATTACTGCTTTAAATTTTTGAACAGCACCCGTGAATCAAAGTGCAGGAAATAATGGCATAATAAATTACTGTGAAAACTTCCCATCTGAAAGATGCTGCGGAATCTAAATGTAATTTAAAGAGAGAGCTTTTACCATAAAATATATTGTCACTGAACAGCTTTATTGACTTTGTAATAAAAAAAAGCCTTTTGTCCTATTATTTTCATTAAAATAATCGAAGCTATCCAGGACTTGTCGTGGAAGCTTATTTTAATTACAATCTCTAAAGACAAAATGCCACATGAACACAAACATCCCCGATGGCTTAGAAAATCGTTACTTAAGCCAACAAACAAAATCCTCTAATTTCCTTGATTTCCGTCGTGATTTTGTAAGTCATATGGGTTGTAGGACAATATCACGGTCATTTCCCAGAATGCCTGTCAGTGACTAGCAGATTTTGAAATTTTGGTTGTTTCTTTCATGGTACACTAAGTATAAGGAGTGCAAATGAATAACTTTGACAAACACGATTATGTCCGTTGGTTCTGTTACTTGCAGATTTTGAAATTTTTGTTGTTTCTTTCAGGGTACACTAAGTATAGGGAGTGCAAATGAATAGCTTTTACGCACCATTATGTCCGTTTGTTCTGTTACTAGCAGATTTTGAAATTTTGGTTGTTTCTTTTACGGTACACTTAGTATATGGAGTGCAAATGAATAGCTTTGACAAACACCATTATGTCCGTATGTTTTGTCTGTCTAATTTAACATTAAATGCATTGTTATGCCTATTCATTTCATTTAGAGTAAATACCAATCATAGCTCTCGTCTTTAACTGACCAAGTTAGTGTACCGGTGCAGTTGTACACCTATCGTTACATCCAATCAGATGATTCGTTTATCCTATTGTTAAAAATACAAAAATGTGTAGAATTTGTTGACATTTTTACTATGTAGACAAGAGATTCTAGCAATAAAGAAATAATACCATGCTATTTTTAGTATGTATGAAATGATAGATGTCGGATAAAACTTATTACCGTAATATTAACAAACAAGAAAAAATCGTGATATTTTCAGATTTTTTGTACAGCCCGCCACTGAATTGGGAACGTGACGCTACGAAGTTACAAGAAACGTATACATCTTATTTTTAAGAGATATCTTTTTACCACCAATCACCAGACTTTAGTGTCATGGTTAAATCTCACATGCTCCAGACACTCCAGAAACAATTGTCAGAGTGTAAATACCACCATGGATGTCTTCCATTTTTTCTTTTCTTTTAAATAAGATATTTTGCTTTCAAATACCTTGTTTATAGTCCCGGCCGATCGAGGGATTTCTCCCCTTGTAAACTACACTGATACCCGATATGATTTCATAATCATTTCCATATTCCCTATGTTTAATATTTACAGGCTTGTAAGGTATATAAAATAAATCAGTTTGTATACTACGTTTAAAATCAATGGAAATAAGAGGGAAAACACTGATTATTGTTGAAATATGACATGCTTCTAAAGTTAATTTGCCTTAGATGAACAAAATTGCAGAGCGCTCTACCTTCCGGAATTCGAGCATAAAACTTCAGGAGACAACCTCGGCAAGGACTGAAAGTTCAAGGAGAATCAACATTGACATGGAATTGGACCTCAAGTTTGTATTAGAACCTGCAAATAACTAGGCCATGGACTTCTTTAAAACAGTTATCCCAACGACAGAACGGTTGCATCTTAAAAATTATTGTTCTTTTGAGATGGCATAACAGCAGCAATTATCGTCGGGCAATTTCTAATCACAGACAAATGAATTAACATTTCGGATCCATAAAAGTTTAGTTTTATTTCTGCACATTTTCAAATAAATATCTAAACTGACAAAACAACTTACTATGATTTTACTTATGTAACGAGCAATTAACTTGATGGATGAAAAAGTAGCTATATGAAAACAGCAGAATTGTAGTTATGACCCTCAATTTAAACCAAAGTACCACTTTAGCCTGAGGCTTTTCTTAACATTTCTGGGCCAGATATGACGATGAACAAGTACCCAATCTAGTGCAGCTATGAACTCTAGACGCAAATATGAATTCTCTGGGAATATCGATATAATTACACTGATTATATTTTCAAATTTCTAAATAACGTTTAACTTCAGAGCGGAATGTAGTTCTATTTTTACAATTACAATTTAAAATTGCTGAATTGGACGCATGAAAACGCTGACAATCAGCTGCCAAACAAACTGAATCTTTTCACATATAGCCACCTTTTGGGCATATGAGTAAATCTTCCAGAAACACAAACTTAAGTAACAATAGGGATATTACTGATACATTTTCTTCAATAAAACACTTATCAGCATTTGTAAAACTCTTCATATTTTAAACTTTGTTAAGTAAGACTTACCCTTTCAATAAGTAAAGTAATGTATTAAAGTATTCATTAATTATTTGGCCATCCTTTTACAAGTAACTGCGCGTTATATCACAAAATAAAGAAGCCATGAGGCGAAGTTGTTCAAGCACCGATGTATGCAAGCTTGCACACCTATCTTTTGGCTACTGACATTTTACACACTTCGTCTAAATAATCATAATATTTGGACAAGACTGACAGGGTATTACAGTCAGGTAAAACAAAAAAAGTTTTCATGGGTGTCATAATGGTGTCTTAGCAAGTTCACCACGGTCGGTCGGGACTTTAAACAATCTACAACAGAACAAATTTAAAGTAAATACCAGTATAAGATTGAATATAGCGAATCTAATATTTTGCTTTTGCTATATTTCAATTAAAATGAAGCAACGACATCAGAAAAATACCAGCTATATTTGGCATTTTAGCAGTTTTACATTGAACACCATATACTCAAAACAATCTATACCATAAATAAAACTTTGAAACATTACTGTTATGAACAGACAAACTTTGTATAAAATTACTTAGGAGAAACAAGTAATAAATCTTTTGGGCTTAAGACAAAAGGCAGACATTAAAGTAGTATCAAGCGCAATAAATCAAAACGCCTTTTGTATTGCCGTCTTCTGTCTCAGTCAACATAATGGATACCGGTATATTGCAACGTTTTCCACCCTGTACGAGTGCGTAGACAAGTTATAACTTCTACACATTTAGTTGTTTACGGGAACATTCGGTTCTACCAAAGTTTAGAAGGTCACTTGAAACAAAATCAAAATGCGTAATAACATAGAAATGCGCGAACAACTGTTTTTTCTTCAAAATTTGTATCTCAAAATCTGTTAACATTATTTGAATTGTTTTTTAAAAATTATTTTGCTCTAATTCTAAGTTAACCACTTCACGCTTAAAAAAATAAATTATTATTGTAACATTATTTTAAGATAAGCTATTATTTAACAAAACATATTTCCAGGACAATTATTGTTTAGTTTTGTTTTTAAATACAAAATCGTACGAAGGACAGAATATAAAATCAGGAAATAAATCCAGAAGAAGGCAAATTTTCAAGCTATAAAAACTTATGTAATAACATTCGGATATAAAATCGAATACAAAGCGCGTGCTGTACTTCAATAGAGTACTGGCGATGCGTGAATTCTGGGGAAAAAAATTGCTGCAGCCATTGTCAGATTACACATTCAATCTGACAAATCATCCATCTTCCTGGTTTGAAATTAAATTTCAAGAAACAGACACAGCACACTGATAATTTGGAGAGTGAAACAAATAATTATTCTCATTTGTCACTTAAAATTACCTTTGCGCGACACAAATGTTTGCAAATGAGCAAATTAAAGAAAGCCTCAATATTAATACTAGATAGCTATGCTGCTGAATCCAACAAATTAAACAATACAAGTTTTCTGATATTTTAGCCATTGTAAGTTGAATATTCCTAATACCAGTAGTATCCTTTTCAAACCATTTATATTTCAGCCACAAATATAATTATATACTTTAAGAACTGATGCCGCGCTTATAAAACTGTTTTTCATGCTCAAATGAATTTGAACATAAAATGAGTTTACAACTGCTCGTTCTCAGTAGCCGTTGATTTTTGTTTCAAAAAGGACATACTAATACACAAATATAAAACAAAGGCTAGAATCAATAGAAGAGGTAAAATCTAGGTAGGAATTTGAAAAGATTGATTGAAAATGCTGGTTTTACGGAACCGCTACACTCTATGTTGATATTGGAATTTCAAAAGCGTTTGCAACGCCTTATTATTTGGTTGCGTATTATTTCAAAACTACAGAATACTTAACAGGACTTTATACCGGAATCTTTTTATAGGACTATATTTACTAAACAATGTTATTTTCATACAGTTTGAAGAACTTTTTTGTTTACCAAAGTCTGAGAGCGAGCAGCTCTAATTCGTAGCGCCGAACATTATAAGAAACAAAAGAACTATTATGTTAAAGTCATAAACACTTGCGAAAAAACGTATTGGACACATTTATAATAACGACTTTATAAAATGTTACAAAATGGTATCGAATTAAACGCCAATGAGCATGAAACATGTTTTATAAGTACATGCCACGTATTTTAATAGTTCAGCAACAAACTCCACGATAACTGGACCTGCATTAAACAAGGCAAGCTGAATGGAAATTGTTATTTACCAATAAATTCAATACTTTCGAACATAACCCGAGAAGCCCGGCTAATATTCGTTCCACTTGTGGCAATTCCAAGTACACTATTTTACACACTATTTCATTATAGTGTACACTAACATATTTAGCGTATTCGTCTACACATTTCTTAGTTCCTCGTATTCAGTTGAAAAAGTATTATACTTTAAACACAAGAGTGAATTAAGATGCATCAGTTGAAAGCATAAAAAATAAAATGCAAAAAATATTAAGATAGAGTACAGGCAAATAAATTCGAACTTACAGCATATATACCCATTGGAGATTTTTAAAACACTTTCCAATATGCATCTGCAAAAAGTATCGTCATCTTATTATAATCAATTCAGTCTGTGCGCTCTTTTTGCTATTTTCATTCAAGTTTGCAACAACATTGTGCACATTCCATGCATAAATCTTCCATTCATCTCCTAAACGAAAAAAAGTAATGCATTCTAGGTTCTTGAGAATAATAAACCACTACAGAATGCCTGTCTGTGCGAGAATTTACAATCTGGCCGACGCTGATATTAAAACAAAAAAAAAAACGACTGTGTCGTGCACTAACCTTTTACACATTGTCCCAATATTCTCTGATTCATTTTAGATGCTTGCAGACAGATGCTTCTTTTCCACAACTGATTTTGTTATTTGGCAATCAAATATAGTACCTTCAAAGATGATATCTTCATGTGAAAATGATGTGTGATATGCCTTGGTTGTGTCTACTTTTTTGCTCACTTTCTTTCGTGATTTGTGAGATTGTAAGAGACTTCTTATTATTGCACAAAACGGCACATTTTCTTCCTATAAGCAAACCCAGTATCAAGTATATAATTAAAAATTACTCATCTAATTTAAAAAGCGCGTTCTTGATATGTCCAAAAATGTAATACAGGAATTATAAATGTTTTAAATTAAATATAAAAATTTTTCCTGTGATGAAGCACTTTAAAGAACTACTTTTCCGAATGAATACTATACTTATGCGTACGCTAACTTCGTTTAAGGGTAGAAAGAACCTATTTCTGTCAGCATTAAAAGAAATTTTAAAACAAAGCCTCTTTGTGTGGTATTGCTAACTGAGAGGGAGCAAACGGATATTAATGGAGAGAATCACAAGAATTACCTCTTAAATGAAAGTCGGCACAAAATTCGGTATATTAAAGAGACAGGAATGCTTACAGACAGTTTTGGATGTTTGGTCGTCAGAAAGTATGCTTGTTTGCTCTGAAGAAAGAGGAGACAGGAATGTTACTATGGACAGTTGTGGTTGTTTGGTCTTCAGAAAGCATGCTTGTTTGCTCTGAAGAAAGAGGAGACAGGAATGTTAATGGACAGTTGCGGTTGTTTGGTCGTCAGAAAGCATGCTTGTTTGCTCTGAAGAAAGAGGAAAGTGTCTAAACCGATCAAATAGGCTTTTCTGTAGTTTACTGAGTTATCATTTTACTGCTACATGTAACTGTAAAAGTATTAATAAGTACTTTTTACACTCCGAGAATTACTGATAGTGAGATTTTAATAAAGGCTACAAAGAGTTAGAAAACTAAACAATCGAATATTATCATGTATTTTTATTCTGTAACAAATATTTAGATTTCTAATTAACTACAACTGTAATTGATAATTGTATCCAAAATGTAAAAATTAGTTATTTGTTTCTAAAATAATTAACCGAGAAACACAAGGCTGCGGAGTTATAAACAATAATAATGCACATTAAAGCATGTTACAGGAAATATTAAGCCTTTAGTATTTTATCGATCGTAAAAATATAATGGCTGCGAACCAGCAATATACTATGCTGATTGAGATGCGATTATAGGGGGGGGGGGGGGGGGGGGTTTTTTTTTTTTTTTTTTTTTTTTTTTTTTTTGTTTTTTTTTTTTTTTTTGGGGGGGGGGGGGGGGTGGTTTTTTTTTTTTTTTTTGGGGTTTTTTGTTGTGTTTTTTTTGTTTTTTTTTTTTTTTTTTTTTTTTTTTTTTTTTTTTTTTTTTTTTTTTTTTTTTTTTTTTTTTTTTTTTTTTTAAATTGGGGGGGAAGGGAAAAAAAAAAAAAAAAAAAAAAGATTTTTTTTTTTTTTTTTTTTTTTTTTTTTTTTTTTTTTTTTTTTTTTTTTTTTTTTTTTTTTTTTTTTTTTTTTGGGTGGGAAAATTAAAAAAAAAAAAAAAAAAAAAAAAGTAAAATTTTTTTTTAAAAATTTGGTTTTTTTTTTTTTTTTTTTTTAAAAAATTTTTAATTTTTTTGAAAAAATAAAATAAAATCATTAAAAAGTACTAAAAAGTACTAAAAGGGCTGTAATCATAGCATTGTTTTATGAACCATTTCACTGCTTTAATCATCAACTGATATAAAGGTGCTTTACATGGCGGTTTTCCAAAATCCAAATATTTGTTGACTTTTATCTTCCGTTTTCAGTTGATATATTTCTGGTAGGAAACAAATAATAATGCGCTCGTGAGAATTAAAACCTCGTTACTATCACCCGTTATTCTTTTTCGGGTAATAAAGATAAAACTGTCCCCTTTATCTCCTGGTCGTAAATCAATAATTTCGAGGTAAAGTTTTTTGTTGCGATTCCAACAGAACGTACGTGTTATTGGGTGGTTTATAAATTGATATCTACATCGCGTCTGCCTTAAATTTATCAGTGCTTTAAACAGACTTTAAGATTACTTATTTAATCTCATTCAAGAAAAGGCTGTTTGATGCTAATAAAACAGCTTGAATCTTATTGTAAATCTGAGAGTTGTTGTAATGCCTTTTTGGGTATAATACAACTTCTATTCTATACAACTCTTTTGTAAAAAGTATTCTTTGGAACAATACGGCTTATGAAGGGATTTATTATTGTAATCGACATTCGTTCTGACGTGAAAAGATTCACGGTTCGTCTATAAAGGCGGTGAAGACGAGGAGAAATAGGAGAAACAGAAACAAACAAGGGGGAAGGCAGTCTTCATTATACCGCCAAGCACAGCACTCACAAGTGACCTAACCTACACACATGGGAACGACTCCTCCCGCTATAAGAACAGGCAGCATGTAATTCGTTAAAAGTCATTAACATTTGAGTATTAATTAAACATAAATCATTCAGAGGAACTGGACGGCCCTATTGTTTGTCTACGTCATATATGTGTTAATACATACATTTGCTGTCTATATTATTAAAGTTATATTACCCTTCAAAATGGTCACATTGGTTTAATAGTTAAGAATGGTGCTCAAAACACAGTGCATGCTTTAAAACATGTAAGAAATAGGTTTTACCAAGTTATTTCTGTTATCGACAAATACAAATTCTAATATGCCTATGGTATATTTCTACAGTTAATTCGAATGCTTTAATATGATTAAAGCACCCGGATAAGTAGGCGGAGTTTCGGATATGGAAGTAGCTCCTCCCGACTTTTCTAATTTACTCCTGCGTAGAAAATAAAATTATGAAATAGAAATAATATATGTATAAATACATCATTCGCATGAACAAGTTGTGTTTAAGAACCTAAATATTATGTTTGATTGCGTCAAGTAAGCCTTAAAATACCTTCACCTTGTTTTCCTTTAAAAAGGCCAAGACAGTTTAGGATTAACCGTCATACAGTGTTTTGATTCCGGGATGAAAACGTTTACGTCATCACACTGACGTCATTGCTCCACGTTAAAACGTTGTACAGTTCAGATAAGCGGTACGCATTTAAATCGATTGTCTGCTTTGTTAGGTTCAGAACCTGACGTCTTCTGTATAATGTCACAGTCAGGAATTAAATATATTTTATTTATTAGATGATAAACTAAAAAAATAGTTTGTATAATATAGTTCTGTATGATATCTTAAATGTTTTTCTGAATAGGGGAGTGAATTCCAACAGCCACTATTTATGCTAGTTTACACATTACCGCCGAACTGAAAAAATGTCCGTACTAGTTACGATAGTTTTCGGAAAATCGGCTTATAAGAATCGAAATAATCTATGGCTAAGAGTGCGTTATCGCAATTGAAGCATTTCCCGTCGGTAATGTGCCTGTGTAATAATTCACTTGGGCTTCGCCCTTGTGAATTATTCCGCAAGGCACATCACCTCCGTGGAATGCTTCAATTTCGATAAAGCACTCCAAGCCATAGATTATTTCTTAATTAAGATATACATAACTGAAATGGATGATTTCTTATTTTTGACTAGGATAGTCAAAAGAGATTTTAACAGATTTCCTCTATATTGAATGTGAATGAAACTGTTATACAGATCATTTTTGGGTTACAACTATGGCTATGTTTATTATTCTAGGAGTATCAATCACTGATTAATGTTTTATTTAAAATTTTGATGGTCATTTTGAACGGTAATATCACTGTAAATGATTTTTTAAATGTGAAATAGAAAACAAAAAAAAGAACATGTCTTATTTTACTTATTGTATGAATATGAGACGGATATTTGCAGTAAGTCGTATTTATAAAGACAATCCGTCACTACACTTCCAACTGGAAGAATACGAACCCCTAAAACTGACCAACTTTTATAAAGCTCGTATTCCGTTTGTGTGAACTTCCTGGTTTAGATAAAATATTGTCTAATATACGAATAGAAATCATTGTTCCAGGAAATTTGATAAGTGTACATACAACCGTATGATCAAAGTGATATACTGGCTGATTATTCTAAACAAACCCTGAGTAAGTGCCAATATGGACTGTTATCGAGTTTTAAAAGCATTTGTAGTAATTAAGCAATTACGTCTTCAGTGCCTACAATTCTTTATTTATGCATACCAGATGGGGTTATCTGCAGTTTTTACCAGTGCTGAAAAATCTCCAGTGCTGAAAAATCTCCTCTTACACCCCCTCCCGTGTAAGACGACTTACGTGCTTACCTGTGACGTAACGTTATATACAATGTGACGTCACTTTCCCATACATAACATCTAAAGAACGTTTGTTTTTATATCAAAATGCATCATTTCGATAAGTTTGTTTTGAAACATCTATTTCAAAGTGCAAGACGGTATGCAAGAAAAGGTTTCTTCGATGAGATACTTGTTTCAGATAGAAATATCTGTCACTGAGGGTAACTGTTTCGCGGGAACTCGGCAGCCTCGTTCCCGCCAAAACAGTTACCCTCAGTGACGGATATTTCGATCAGAACCTCATGCTCATATAAGAAACTAATATTCTGACTTTAGGCTGACACATGACAGTCCTGTGACTGATATCCTAGTTCCTGTAACTGCCCCCCCAATCTGTAACAGATCCAAAGGTAAGGGAATTTAAAGTACAGAACTTTATCATTGTATATAGTTTACAAATTATGTGTCAGTATATTATCTCCTCTAGAACCATTATTTTGAATATTTTGGGAATTACACTACGATAATAATGACCTTATCTGAAGCAATTATATTCAGCTTTGACGTTCTGTTTATATTTTAAGAACATTTCTTCAGTTAAAGAACTGTTTTATTAGATTTTCACACATGAAATGTCATTTGCAGATCTAGCTGAATAAATCAACCTGATCCATTGAGAGAATGAAATTCAGTTTTTGGAGGAGATGATAAGGTTAGTGGTTTTAAAATAAAATTAAAAGCCATTTAAGAGCCTCTCGCCGATGATGAAAGAGATTGATGAAGGAGAAATGTTCGTAAACGAAACCTATTTGCCCCTATACGGTGAAGATATGCACATTTCAACAGTATCACAAGAATTCAGTCCCATGGGTACGTTATCCTGCGATTTCTTTAATGTATTTTGTTTACCAGATTTAAGAATTAATTGATAAAATTCTAGTTTCATAGACTAACGATCTCGATTTTAACATAGGCAATCAGAAAAACATACGGACGTATCTAATATTACTGGTAATGTTTTCAATAAAACTTTCAGAATACAATATTTTTAATGATATCATTTTTCGACTTTAGGGTTGATGTTCATCACGAAAAAATAACCACTAACCTTTTCAGATAAAGCAGCCGGGGCTTATCTCTGACAGTCTCGGGCGTTATTTAACATTTTACTTGTAGAAGTGGTAAACATAAAATAAAAGTTGTTCACAAAGTGAAAACAACCATAAGAAACATAAAGATTTTATTTTGTGCAATGAAATGCACTTGAATTCGTCTTTAAAGGTTAGTAATAGATGGAAACAGAATGATTTTATGTAGTTCGTTTCTCATTCATACACATGTATTTCGCCTATGAAAAGACTAATTGTTGTCAAATCCTCAAAATAGATTTCAGTATGACAAAAAATAAATGAAAATTAACAATCTCTCTTTCATGGTCAAAATAGTTTTCGCGTGATATTTTTGAATTGTGTCGCAAGCTGCAAACTACAAGTACCAGATGATTCCTGTTCCTTCTAGCTAACCGTAGCTGAAATGGACAATGCTAGTCGCTCTGCTTCAGTTCTTGCACGTACAAATAGGTGCTATGAACAGGAAAAAAAGTATTTGCTAATATAGACCAAGTTTGTAGTGTTAAAAAAGTTTGGTTTGATCTACTATGCTAAAACAAAATATGATAATCAAGTCCGTTTGAAGCCAAATTAGAATGTTTATCTGTTAACCAACTTTGAAACTCGTCTCGCAAACTCAGTTTACACTAAAGGGATTAGCATTGGTTGTATAGCAAGAAAGTACGTCACAGAAAGTGAATGAAATGTCTTAAGCTATAATCAGAGTTATTTTTGCAATTTTTAAGAGGGAAATGCTTTATTTGAAACGAAATGAAAATGTACGACACATATTTCAAAATCAATTCCGTAATTGTGCAAGACGCCGATTAACGTACTGTTTTGATACACATTTGGCAATCAATCAATTATTGTGATTTGTCTGTACCCTGTCTCTGATGAATAATTGAGCACTTCTGATTGTAACTTTTAATGTTTGAAACAATAAATCCATCAGTTTTGGAGGAAACACGTTAACATTTTTGCGTCTTTAATTTACGACGTGATTAGAGAGTAGGCTTTAACACTGAATAAAATTACATACACATACCGAGCATTTTTTGCTTTTTTTCGGCGTGCTTAAAATGTTCGTAAAACATTCACGTATTTGTCAGCAAATACAAACTAAGGTCGTGGCAAATCTTCTTGGAATCGCTTTAATATCCGGTCTTTCTTTTCTTTCCGAAGTTAAATACATTTTGCTGGAGTAATATTTGCTCACGGTTTTGTGTTTTTTGTTTGCACTAAACGATGTTTCCATTAATTTCAAGAATATCAATATTAAAAATATTTTGTAGATTAATACCTAAGATATAAAATGATAAATGAGTTGCACTCCATAACATTCTACAGTTTTTATTAGATCGACAAAGTGAAATATTAATTTGTTATATACACGCGCGCATTTACCTTAGTCTCTCATGGTCAGGTTGATAATGAATCAGTGTCTCTATCTAAATGACAGGTGAAGATGCTAAGTTTATGTTCCAGTGCCGTTTTATTCCGATCGTAATTTACTCCATATACGTCTAGAATCTCTGAGTCTCACATTTTGATATTTCAAAAATCGGCGATTATGCTTCTACGTTTGCAAAAATGATGATCGGTTAGCTGCATTTAGCTATATTTTCCAAGCACACACATATGAAGCCAATACTGTTGTTGCTCATTTATCAATTTCGTTTTAGATGTCTTTTTAATATAATATCATACATTTTGTCATTATCATATTCTGTAATCAGTTGCAATTAATGGGAGTGTTATCGTCTATTTCATCTGTGCTACGCAATTATGTGTTACCATCAAATTGTTGGCATGTTGGCAAAATTACTCTGAAATTATTTTTGAAAACAATTTAAGTAGCCATTTGTTTTTTCTTTGGGTTCTTGATTCTAAATTATTGTTTAACATGTTTTTCAAGTATTTAACATTTTTCACATACTCGTACCAAAACGTTGACTTTCGTTTTAGAAGAAAATTTAAAGGCTGTCAAATTTTGTAGTTACTTTGTTATTACAATCTCGTATAATTTGTTAAGTTTACAAAACCCCATTGAGACTATTCCCAAATTACAAATGCAGAAGGCTTAATCCTTGTAAATACTTAGGTATCAATGTGAACAGCTCTTACTGAAAAAAATAATGCTGTGCCACCAAGACCCTAATATCAGAACAAGGTAAAGTCAATGCTCTAGTTTGCTATGTACTGTATCCTAACTCTTACGCAAATTTTAACTACACACCATGAGAATGTTTCACAGTTAGTTATATTTGTGATATGGAGAATCTAATTCATATCTCAACCAACATAAAATTAATGTATCAGATTTTAAATAATTTCCTTCTCTTGATTCTTGTCAGAGGTTTTTGTATGCTGAAAGTAAGAAATGTAGGAATGACCATTTTGGTAACTTTGATAGAAAAAAAATGTAGTTATTTTTTTCGCATCAGAGTTATGCTTAAGTAATGATCAAACAAACAAATACATTAAAAAAATGTGTTTCGTTATGAAAGTAATTTTAATAAAATATTTTAATGGGGACTTTCTTTAGAATAAAGGGACATACCCTATAACTGATGTCAAACTAAATAACTTCCAAAACATAAATAATATAATCTTTGAAAGTATTATAACTTAACCTAAAAGTTTCAGGCATGCATTTCCAGACATTATCGATAAAATCAGCGGTTTAAAATATAATGCAGTACCGTTAACAATTCAGTTATCTTTGTAGAGTTGTTGTTGTACAATTAATGGGTGGATGCGATTTATTACAGAAAACCTCTATATTGATTAATTGTGGTAATATTGGGCGTTTTTCGCTATAGGTTATTCTTTGAAATTGTATTTATTTATCAGTTTACGTTCATTGAACACATAATATATGTTTGTTTCGATAATATAATCTGCTGGATGTAGGGAGTGCCCCTTTAAACCGAACTGAAAATATATAATCCTTATCTTAAGATTACTTCAAGATTCGAACAAGACGCTGATTACTGATCGGGTTTTGGTCCGCATTTGGCATTTGATTAAGTGTGTGCTCAGTCTCTTATGAATAATTGAACACTTCTGGTGGTAACTTTTAATACTTCAAACGATAAATCCTACAAAACTAGCAGAAATAGGTTTCGTTCTACAATTTCCAAACCATTTCACAATTTGGACTGTCTTATTTCAGTTCATATCACAGACATTTAGAAACAAACGTACAAGATGTTAACTTTACTTGCATACGTGACAGCAAATGATATTTTATATGATCTCCATTAAGTTCGTATCTTAAGCCATTTATAACATGAGGAGGTACGTATATTGTCCGCGTGTTGTTCCAGTTTGATTATTTTTCTCAGACTTATGGCCCTTTCATTACGGTTGTTCTGAATATGTAGAACACAAATCATTTCCGCGCTTTTACACAACAAATACTTGGAAAATTCAACGATACTTCATAGCAACCGTAATGTGATTATTTTTCACAGAGTTATGGTCCTTTGTATTTTGTTGTTGTAAATAACTAATTCAGAAAATCTTTGTCCGCGCCATTTCTCTGCAGTCGATAAGTGAAATTAATAGTACTTGACGAGAAGCTTTGCTACTTAAAGAAGATTCGCAGATTGTTAGCATGTCCTAGCATGTTTATGAATTACTTTCCATTAATTTTTGTTATTTTTCTTTACTCCACGCTTTTTCTCAGCACTCTAGGAATTTGACAAAAATTCATGGGCCAGAATCTAGATTTGATTTTAAATGAGAGTCTTAATGGGACTTTATCGGGTCATATTACTGAGTGGATATTAAAATTGTCTTGTCCTTTGTCAACGTATTTATTTTGTTAAAAACCAAACCTACATTTTGATATCTATTGAAATAGTTACTTTTCTTAGTTTTAACTTCATCGTAATTCAGTTAGATATAATCGATTAGACACCGTTAGAAACTCCCAAACGTCTTACATACAAAGCCAGATCGGTAGCGGGACTCGAACAAATGAGAGGTGGAGTGACCTTAACCACAGTGGCAAGTCATAATAATTACAATGTATGTATACATAAACGCCAGTCATGTCGCATTTTACATGTTTATCAATAAAACACGAACTATTAAATTGAAACTATATAATACAATCCTTATACTTTTTATTTTTATTTGAGATGATTTTGTCAACATCCTTCCCCTTCTCTTCCGCATCATAGACGTTACAAAGTTATAGATAACCACTTTTCATGATTGATGTTTACAAAAACATGTCTTTAAAAAGAAGCTTAATACCAAGCGCCTACAATCTGACGACTTCATGTCACAGAATATGGTTATGGATTACCAATATTTGACAAAATAAATGATACAAACTTTTAAGAATAGAAGATTTATTAAATTCAAGGGAGTAACAACCATATTGCAGACATAGTTCAAAATTGTATATACTTGAAAGGCAATTTTGTCAACGTCTCGCCTTTATTATTTCATCTTGAAGGCGATGAAATTTTAAATTATGGCTAGACAAATTTTGAATTGATGTTTTGACGTACATCTGTTTTGGAAAGGAAGCCCGTTGCAAACTTTGAAATCAAAACAAGCCAGTAACATCAATATAGCAGACAATTTAGTATTGTTTGTTCATGGCCCAATGACCATAGCAATGAAATGTGACTGTGCCAGTGAAGACTTACACAGTAAAGCAAAACATCAAATATTCGTCACACAGAGCCTTAAATCTGACTTTTTGTATAAATTTCAAATATAAACTATAACAAACAACTAAAAACAAAAATAATATCAAAACCGTTAAGCAGGGTGCGAATATTTGCCAACAAAAAATGACTCTACGTTCAAATCATCACTCTTGATTTCACGGTGACTATCTCTATCACAAATAATCTTTCATCATAGATTTGTGGAAAAAATTACTATGTCTATTAATTTCCTGGGATGTGATGGAAAATATCTCAAAGTGCAAACAAAGAGGACCAAGGACAAGAACAAGTATGATTCTGGAAAATATGTATCTGCTTTTGAAAACAGAAATAAAACCGGATATTAAAATAATTCCAGGACAAATTGCTACGACTATAGTTGGTATATGAAAGTACAGAGGCTGTAACACGATTGGATAGAACGCTTTGAAAGTACTAAAGAGTATAGAGAGAGGTGTGTGTGTGTGATCGCAATGCATTTCCGAGTTATGTAGATATGATGTAAATAATTCTTTTAGGAGTGTTTATTAATTATCTGTATAGAACTTTTTACAACCGCTATCCTTTTTTTGTAATTCGCTTATAGTTATCTATTATCATTTACTGTTAAAAGCGCATATATTATGTCTCTGCGTAAACAAATAAAGAAATGCATCTTCCACGAAGATAAAATGTATCTTTTGTGTACAAAATCTTCTATAAAAAATTGCTAGTCACCTTATAATTGAAAAAACAGCTATAAATGAAGGTTTAACGGCAAAACAAAACGTCTTAATTTGCTAATTTCTTCGATAAATTACTGCTGTTTAGCTGATTGTTTCAGGTTTTGGAATGATATTTTTCAATTTTACTTAATGTTTTTTTTAAGGTTTTGAATGCACCCGTTTCTAGGACATGTAGTCATTTTCAGTCTAGATTGATAAGTTTATAACCCAATCTAACTTGCTCTTGACTGAGGTATTTTATTCTCACTGACTTTCGATTTAGAAGATATTTTAAAGATTGTTCCGATTATTTCGTAGTTGCACTTTAGTCACTTTTGCATATTTACGTTGCCATCGTTAATCTGTCTTTTGTATTCGTAAAATGAAATTCTACCTGTTGTTTTTCTTCGCTCTACTGGACAGCCAAATTTATTATAAGAGGTGGATCCAAATAACAGGGTAAATATAAAGTTATAAGTTAATAAGTAAGTGTAAGTGATTTGTTTGTATGTGAGAATATCATTGTTTCAGTACCCAAACATATGTAAACCACTATAAAGTCAACAAAAGAAAGAACGGAATAATGATAGTTTAACACAATCAAAACTTCTACAGTGTAGTTCTAACACGAGAAATAGTTTCAACAATACAATATTAATCCACAACTTCTCCTATATAAATACAGAGGAAAAGAATAAAGAATTAAATTTACGCTAAAATACATCACGTTTTCCAACGGCAACACGTGTGGTCAATGACACACGTGTCCAATCGCCCGGCTTGTAAGTTACAATGAAATGTTGCTACGCGTTGTATTGTTGAAAGACGATATCGTGTTAGAAACGAAATAATAAATGCCTCCCTATATTTTATCGTGGAATAAAATACTCTCAGTCGCTCGGATGCGACAAATTAAATCACTCGTGCTACGCACTCTTGATTTAATTGCTTCTGACTGTATTTTGTTCAACGATAAAATACTGGGACACTTTTATAATTCTTAATAAAAATATTGATTAATAATAACTGTTTCATTTGGTTGCATGACACATGACAATCATATGATTACATCAGAATAGTAGTACATCAGAATTGTAGTTAGTAACTTAAATTAATATTAACATGTTACTGTGTAAAACAATATTGAAAATTTGCAATGAAATTTACATCTCCAAATATTTTTACTTTTACTTTTAAATGACTGTTGCTGTTTGTGTTATTTGATTAACAATACTCTCTTTATAAAAAGTAAGAAGGGTCTCATTATTGCTAATATATATGTGGTGAGGTGTAGCTACTGGACGTGTCGAATGTCCATTTATCTATACTTTTGTTATATAGTATAGTTTATATATTCTCCGGACTGCTTCGAATGGACAAATTAGTGAGGGATATTGAAGACATAAGCTTTTAAGCGTAAATTACATGTAGTGTTTCAATGGTTTAAGAGAATTATTTCGTGGTAAATTTAGTATTCTGGTCTTTCGTGGTAAATTTAGTATTCTGGTATGGATTCAAACATGTGGGAAGGATTGTGACTCCAAACCATCCCCTACTTGCCCGTCCGGGATATCTGCTAAATTTCAATCATATTGAAGCAGAACTGACCTTTCCTGTTTTGGACCATCGATTTCAGTTTATCAGGTTTACATTTTATAAGTAGGTCACGTTAATGACAAGAGCTGAGTACTAACATCTACTGTAGATAAGAAGCTTTATAGAACACGCAAAGAGTGACAAATTCAGATATAATACAGAAGTGCAAAACGATATAAAAGTTACAATTGCTACGAAGTGTTTCAAGTAATACAAGAGAACAAGAATCAAACATTCTCATTATCAAAAATACGAAGTTGTTTTGAGGGACAAGTAAATTTACCCCTAAAATTAAGACGAAATAAATAGTTGATAAAACAGTTTAATGATTGAGTTTTTACTGACATTCATACAAGAACAATTGAGTCAACTTCGACAGAAATCTTTAATATTTTCAGCAAAGACTATTTTGAATAATATAGTTCTGTCATCAGAGGGCATTTAAATGTTTCAAAGAGTTATATACGAAATACCAATAGTAAATTTTGCATGCAATGTAGACGTGATCTGCACAATAAAATTGTACGTCGGTTCTATGCGCCCGGTAAATTTAAAGAGGCACTCCCTTAAACTGATGTTAAATGAAATAACTTCAAAAGCATAAATAATAGAATAGTTGCAAGTATTCTTACTTAACATGAAAGTGTAAGCTAAACAGTCGATATATTACAGAAAGTATCAAGTCGATTATTTGTGCTAAAATGGGACATTTAGCGTTATGTGTTGTTCTTTAAATTGTATTTATTTATCATTTCACGTTCATTGAAAACGCTATTTATGTTTGTAGGATATAGCCTGCTAGATGTAGGAAGTGTCCGTTTATCAAAGTGATCTTACATGACTTGTGTTGGAGATCAAAACTATCAATTATTATAAAGGTATGCAATAAAATGACTGAGTGAGATAAACTATGAAACACTGGCATTAATTGCATGCATGTTTAATGTTCTGCGTAAATAATGCACAAAATTTCATCATCATTCAGTTTTCAGTTTTTACTCATATCATTAAATTTTGATCAAGGACATCTTTCATTCTCATTCAAAGTCTACAAAAGGTTATTCACACTCTTGATGTAGGATAGCCACATGTCTCTGTTTCTAATTTTCAAGAGAGCGTGTGATCTTGATAAATTTACAAGTCTTTTGTGATTCCATCTAATAAACTGAGACCCGGACCATAATGAGCTAATATCTTAATCTTATACATGTATTTTAATGAATTGTAACTTTTGATCACATGTTTTTAGATCAAACGATGTTCAAATCGGAATATTTTAATTGGTCGTATAACTCTTATAAGAATGAGGTTGAAGAAATATCCAATTGATAATAGCAGAATTTTATTTATAGAATAAGTATACTCTATCAGGATGAAAAACTGAGCAAACTTCATGAACAGATGCCTGGTAGCCACAAAATACCATTAATATTTTGAAACATGATACAGAAACTTTTTTTTAAAACTAGCTGAAACGGATTGACATTCACATGTATTTAGATTTGTTAGAATTGTTTCTTAGTTTGTATTTTTAGATTACATATTTATTAACGATCTATCATTAATTCATTTTGGCTTGATGTTAATTTGTAGACAAGTCGAAACCCTATGCATACCTGTCATTTGTAACAAAGTGGCTTCGTCATTGGATCTAATGCCTTTCCTTATCACGTAAAGACTTTGAAATAGATGCAAACACAACACATTCTTGAAGAATTCTGTCCTTTGGAGCATAATATCTGCATACTATACTGAGGGAATAAACATTTGATTGAAACTCGGTGAAATTCCTTAAAGGGGTTTAGGAGATATGGAGCGAACTTATAAACCAATGACAACGCAGTGTGCCTTGACATTGAACCAACTGTGTGAAACATGGGTTCTGTGTGATAAACATTTGGAGCAAGTTTAATGAAAATCCTTCAAAGAGTTAAGGAGTTATAGGGCAGACACGAAATGTTAAGGCAAATGGACAAAGACTGTCCTATTTCCCTTTCTCGCTTTGCTGTGGGAGATTAACTACAGGGTAGCTTGGTCTCTGCAGCATTTGACTAAGCGCTCTATTATTTTTTTCGCAAATTATCTCTTATCTCAGATTTTGACAGGCTGTCTGCCCAAAAATAGATTTCCTACGCCACTTATCTGCAACCTTTACATATACAAAATGGGGCTTCGCGTCAGTAATCAAAGATGTGACGGAATTACATCCTTTAGTGTATAAAAATAATTCTCTTAACATCTGATACGCTGGAAAGTAAGTATCTTATTTCGATAACAAGGAACGACCGGATATTAAAAAGGTTTTAAAGACGGATTACCAGATCCAGCTATTTTGGATGAAATATATTCATTCGAAAACACCTTTCAGGAGGATTCATGGCTTCTGTAAAGACAATTTATCGCGAAATGAAAATAAAACCATGTGCAATAGATTATTTCTTTTTTTAAACGGGATGTTACTTTCGTGCAATTGGAAAATGAAGGAAAACATATTTCTAATTAACATGGACCTTTGCACTTTCTAAGTCAACTATTATCCAACGAATGCCAAATTGTATCTTGTAAAAATACTATGTCAATTGTTTTGCCGAGTTCCTTTCACATTTTGTCAATATAATACCAGCTATTTTGAAATTATACCCTCTTGGCTAATTTAAAGCGCGATGCATTGCAGGTGTCAAAGACTGTCGCAATGTATCACTACTAATGAATTCCTCAGGGAATAAATCAAGTATCATTAACATGTTACAAGGGTGAATGTGTATGATAACCCGAACAAACTATGCATTACTCAAAGGAGTTTTCATGTGGCATTAAGGTCTTTGGTTGTCAAATTACTTCCAATCATGTAGCTTTTTATAACATACAAACATTAAGTATAAAAAATCTGTATATTCATTAAATTTTCAAGGTAACTAAACTTTTGCTAAATTCTGTCAGTACTTTAAGAAATAAAAAATTAAGATTTAACGTGTACGGTATGCAATAATCTTGTATTTGATGTTAGCACTAATCAGGCTCGTATTGTCATTGTAATTGTCCTTTTCATCGACACTGGCGCAATTTCTTCCATTTGTTCAAAATATAGTCTTTGTATTCTGGGCAATAGTTTCTCGCATGCCTAAGACTAATCATATACTTGCTGATGGGTATTTTTTCAGGTTATGTTTTCCCTTTTGTTATTCTCTAGTCCTAAAACATATTAAGTCTGAAATGAGGTCACATTAACCTCATAGAATTTCAGATAAATACATCTCGTCAGGGAAAACTAAAGTATGTTTTAGTTTGATTGTACACTTATCTCTGATAAGGTAACACAAAAAAGCATTTTAAAAGACGTAACCACACACAATAAACCCAATGTTTTGGAGAGGAATAACTGAAAGTCCAAAGATGTACTTGAATATTCAATTTGATTTCATGTAAACTATGACAAATTATATTTTTGCACTCTTGGAACCCTGTCACTTTAACCTCGCATAATTTTTAAAAGAGATAGCTCGTAACGAAAGGATGATGTTTTATCGAATATTTTGAGATAATTGAAGAAATATTCTTGTCTCAAATACCAATAGGGGTCGAAACGATATACATGTATATTGCTTATTATGTAAACAGATGCCATTCCCTTGTAAATGAAGGAAGAATGCACTTTTAAAATTACTTATTCATTTCAAACTGCACTTTTAGTAAAGGCGCTTTCGTTAGAAATGTAGTTGAGACACATGAATACATGCGACACATAATTATCTCGGAATGAACGACAGATCTTTCTTGTTGCAGACTAATTAATGACTTTTTTTATCCACATTGGGCTTTAGCTTCATTATTGTGATTCTTTGTCTCAAGTACCAGATGAATAATTAAGGAATCCCAGCGACAACGTTGCTTTTATATATTTCAGGCAGCGGAGGAATACATGTAACATTTTAAGTCCTTCTATAGTAGGACTATTCTTCTCTAATTAGGACTAGTTAATGCAGAAAATGTAGAATTATGTTTCTTTTTCCTTGGGAATAAACTCCCGTTTCAACAGTATTATCAACAGTCCTGGTATAATTTACAGTTCCGCACGCCGAAACCTGTGAGCATTTCTGAAATATCATCGACACTCTCCTAAAGGTTAACAGAAGTGTATGTTCTAAACAAAAGTTTGTGGCAACCGTGTGGATGTATGCTTAGCAGAGTCATGTGATCCAGTATGACGGGTGTGCTCGAGTCGTGCACTGACAAATACGAGTCTGACCGCGACGAATATTAATCTGGCTTCTGGATCTTATTTCTTTGATAATGACCATTTTGTTATATACTATTGGGTACTTCTGTGTTTAAAATACATTTTTAACATAAAATAGATGACAGCTATTCTAATCCACACGAAATAGGCATTGTACTTGATGTCATTTGTTTTACATAAGGTAATGATGTAATAAAAAACGATCTAATTTCATCGAACTTAAAATAAGTGTACAATAGCATATTGCCGCAGGGCACACACAACTTTCGTCAAGATTTGATTAGTATCTCCAGAGTTATTGCTCTTTAACTTTTATTTTCTTCTATATTCAATATAAAAACATAAAAATTCTATTTCTCATGAACTGTTTATCAAAATTAAATTGTTAATGGCTCAATTAATTAAATGATCACTCATTCTAATATCCACTCCCTACACTTTCTGATTTTTTTTTAGAAATGAGGCCCCTTAAGAGGGTGTAGTGCTTTCCATTAATACTCTATTTAGAAACTTAGAATGTTTTGTTTTCTGAAACTAATAATACTGATTTAATTTAACTTACAACAACTGAGTTCTGTTTCACTGTAAGATGCAGAAAAAAGAATTACCCCTCAGAGATGAGATCCAATGGGGTGGTGAAATTTAAAAACGCTTTTTTCTGAAAAGGCTTGTTAAAATTTATTTTGTTTGGCACAAATAATCAACTTTGTATTCTCTAACAACGGAACATTTAGAAAATGGATTTTTTTAGAAACGAGGCCCTTAAGGAGAATTCCTGTTGTCTGAAAGTAGTTTTACTAATCTAATCTAACTTACAACACTAAATTCTTTATGACTGTAACTTGAAAGAAAAAGATATCACCTCGGAGATTAGGCCCCATTGGGGTGGTGAAATTTTGGAAATGCTTCTATTTCGGAGAACGGATACCGTCTTGATGTGTTTTTCCTACTCGGCTATTAATAACTTCTGTTTCATAAATTCAGTAACAAATCTATGATAGCGGTCTTCCCTCCCGAATATTGTACAAAACTTGCAACGTAGAATTTAACAGACTGTCAATCAAACTCAGCTTCCTTCCCCACTGATTAAAGATTTGTCCAAGTTAATACCACTTAATACCAATAATCAGAATAACATCCCAGGGTGCAACAACAAAAAGCAAATAAGCGCATGTCTCGCCCGAATGCCGGAACAAATAAAACTGTAAAAGCTAATATATCCGATTTTGCTACCAAACGTACGACCGGAAATTAAAAAGATTTTTTAGCAGTTTGGTTAAGACTTGGCAATTGTTTATATGAAAAAGTCACTACTGGAAACTTTTCATTAGTTTAGAAACAGCTCAACCCTTGAATAAAAACAAGTCAACTAACCAACAAACTAGACTCGTAATACTTTGCACAAAGACGTTCTAACGTATACCAGATCAAATGAAACAATTCAAAGAGATTTAAATGGGTGATAATTCTTAAAAAACATACAGCATTCCGTAATGCATCAATTTCTTCATTTTAAGGGTTCATCAATTAATATGCCAAGCTTTAACATATGTTATTCCATTGTTTAAAAAAGGAAGGTGTCGACCCATACTAAGCAATTTCCGATTGGGTCGTCTTCAAATGTAACGAATCTATAATAAATTATATGATACAGTTACTAACAACCCACTGATTTTGTAATTTTATGGCACTTTGATCATGATTTTTTAAATTATTAAAGCATATAAGTTTAAAAAAAGTTAAAAAATAAAAAGAAAATATATGTATATTCTACAAGCAGAGGATATATGCTCACCTTATACGCAAAATAACCAATTGACGTTTGTCAGATTTCCTCCCGTAATTGTATGATAATTCAACATTTTACCATAAAATAAGCTTTGTTCATAATTATTTTGACAAGCTATAATTATAACTGTATTAGGTAAAACTGCGGTTTTTCACTGATTTTTCAATTTGACCCGTAGTTTACCAAGACTTATGACCTTCATAGAAGAGTTCTATAACTGTACTTTAATTAGTCAACATCTATAAATACTTATTATAATCAATATAGTAACTATAGCCATTAGCTCATGGTACGGCGGCCATCTT
Source organism: Saxidomus purpurata (assembly GCA_022818135.1). Classification (NCBI taxonomy): domain Eukaryota; kingdom Metazoa; phylum Mollusca; class Bivalvia; order Venerida; family Veneridae; genus Saxidomus; species Saxidomus purpurata. Next base: position 760,674 of record JAFMSR010000011.1, read on the forward strand.
GGACGTTATCTTGGTTTCAATGGAAATTGACATGATGTCAAATGTCCACCCTCACTAAAATTAAACGTCAGCCATCCTTCTAAACAATTATACCAAGAAATTCTGTGGACAACAATCACACAAATACCTCCAGGGACTGTACTAGAAGGAGGATCTCAAATAGCAGCTTCCGTCTTTGTAGTGAAAATGTTGAAGGTGTAGAACCATGAACGCAGAGAGAGCGAGATATATTGTTAACAAAGTAACTGGGCCATCCGTCTTATGGTATGCTCAGATGTTGTACATTACAGGACACAAAATACTTGTTCACAAAACGTTGAGAGATACTAATTGTCGGAAAATCTTAATTATACACAATAAATATGTGTATGCGATTTCTCAGTTTTCTTGAGTTTGTGACATTCTCTCATGCTAATGGATTTTAAATTCATTTATAGTTATTTTACACCTTTCAAGAAAACTATAGACTAACAAAAGAAAATGCCTTCCTGTTAGATTATGATAGGTAGGGTAATCAGGAATTGAGAGTGTTGAAAATAAAAATACACCAAACATTGTTCAATCTCTAATTGATGAATATTTCTGAAAGAAATGCAATACACGCACAGAAGCAAAGACCATTTAATAGCACGACGAGGAGCTGTAGCGCGAACGACATAACGTGTAGTGATGTTGTGCTCAATAATTACTTCTTTCAATTTACTAACAAGTGAGGAATTAACATAGCGCTGGGTGACTTTCTTCATGTAAAGCCGGTCCCATAACTATACCCAGTTTAATCGCAAATCGTTTCTGCCACCGTTGATAACATCCGTGATAGCTGTTTGACAAACACAGACCTGCGCTGTCTTCTAAAGACACTTTGTCTTTATTAAATCGCCTTTAAATACTTTTGAACCAGGGTCTAAACTATACATGTCTTTTTGTCATCTAATAGATCAAGCAGTAGTAGTTGAGTATCAAAGTTGGTAGCAGAATTGAATATGGCTACATATAAACATGTATGTATCACAGAAACAACTTTACAAATTAGTTGCTCCATTATTTCAAACAGTACAAAAAAAACACTTTCGTTTTAGAGCCAAGCCCTATGCGTTTTAACATTTTTATTACAAAAACCGATAATATAACTTTTTTGTAATTTTCTTTCGTATTTCTGTCGAAATAGCAAATTACATTTTTGTTTTGTTGTCGTTATAAGTTGTTTAGTACCACCATTACTAAATAAGGAAAGGGTTGTATTTGGCAAATTTTCAGAAACAATGTTACTGTTGTAAGTTGTTGTAAGCTGTACTCGCGTCGAATGAAAATAAAACTTATCTGATCTTATCTTACCACTTTTCTGGACATTGGCGTGAATGTTTTGTGATTCTGATACTGCTAATCTTAGCACTTGGTTACTTGTTGTATAGTTTTTTGTACTAACGGAAACGAGTATGGCGTAGGTATGTTTTGAAATTACGTAAAGGACATCAGGTAACAACCATGAAGAACACCAAAGCTATACATCAGAAAATAATCATTTTACATGCAACATTTCCCATTACGGAATATCATCCTGTAGATCAGTCTTACCGGGTAATCCGGAAAAATTCTTTGGAAAAAAAGATTATGAATAACTATATGGCGATTTGCTGCTGTACCGAAAGGCCGAAAGGTTAGAACATTTCTGAAGAGGAAAAAGGTTGAATTACTGGAAAATAGTTACAACCTGGTTAATACTATATATTACGATGATATGGCATAATGTGATTTCAATAGAAAATTGACGGGACGATGTACTTTTAGATAATTTCTATCGCAAACAATAAGCGATTTAAATCGTATTTCGATTAATACACCCCCAGTTGAGAGAGAAAGCCACTGGAGGATTACTTTAATGTTCTGTATAGTAATGCCTTTTAATCCAAAAATCTTTTAGCGGAAATGTTGTGAATTCTGATAACAAAGTGGCCATAGGTTCTTTATGAGACACAAGTGACATATCGTATTTGCATAATGCATAATTAAAGTAGAAAATGATATTTGGGAAAACATAAGTGGACTTCAATATTGTATTACTCTTGCATATGTGTGGGAGGCGTTGACTGCACGAAACCAGTTTCCAGCAGATTTCAAAATATAAAATGATATAAAACATCTGCTAAATAACTGATTTCCCGTACCACTGTTGAAAACATGTCGTTAGAGGGTTTGCCACAATAGTAACGGAATAAAGCCAGTTTAATAAATCTTCATAACCGTGCCTTTCTTTTAGTTTTGCTCAATGGTAGAGCTTTTGTGATCAACGATTGTCCGGCGTCCGGCCGTCTGTCCTACCTTCAACAATTTCTTTTAAGCACTCTAATGACAAATATTGTCCTATTTTATTTACATTAATACACTCTCGGTCGAGTTCAATACTTGGTCATCTAGAATTAAAATACTAAGTAACTATGTCAAATTATAGAACAATATTATGAGCTATATAGAGACAACATTTTCTACATGATCTACATAATCAGAATGTTAAACATTATAGAATGTAGGTCAAGATTGAATTTAGATTTCCTAGGAAAAAAACCAGGTCACTAGGTCATATTGTACAAAAACCTTGTAAGCATTCAAGAGGTCACATTCGAGGTATAGACGGTACGACCCGTACGGTCGTACCGTCTATACCTCGAACGAGGTTTGTGGACCTAATAAGCACGATAACAAACAAACAAAAGAGGTCACGTTTTCTACCTTATCTATATGCATTTGTCGCAATAATTTGTCAAACCTAGGTCACACGGCTAAATCAATGAAATTTATTATATGCTAACTAATGAAATACTGTGTTCTATCAGAGAAATATAGAGTGATGATATAGATTACATATCAGTCACATTGTGCGTGATACAGGTCTGCCGGAACTACTTTTTTAAGCAGTGCATATACATAATTTTACTTTCGTTATAATACTTGGCATAAAATAAAAAGAAAATGTGTTTGTTTTGAGTGGATGTTGAATATACCTCAACTCAAAGTGATATATGTATCACTTCTCGGTGAGATATATTCCATATCCACTCAAACAAACAAATATCCTCTATCTATTAAAACATTAAAATCTAGGTCATTTAGAGTCTAAAACTAGGTCACACGGTCAAATCAAAAGGAAACCTCGTTAACACAGTAAAGACAACATTTAACACCCAATCATCATGAAATTTGGACAGAATGTATGTCTCAATGTTTGTAAGTCAACGTCGAATCTGAGTCATTTGAAGTCAAAAACTAGTTAACGTAGTCAAATCAGAGGAAAACAGGTGAGCATTATAGGGTAATCATTGACCTCTTGTTTAAACATAGCGGAACCCTGAACGATTTGAAGCTTTTAATTGACAACACTCGTCGTGTGCAAATGTCGGGAATGTTTCAACACTTTTCCATAATCATCTGTGGCACACGTTTTCTGTTCTCATTCCACTCAGACATTTTAGTAAATAAAACAAAATTTCAAAGTATGTTTCTGGGTAAATTACAATAAAAAATCTACAGAAAGGAACTTGTAGCAGTTATTTTTCAGCAGCTGTTAAATGTTCCTAGCACGTTTGTTGCACAAATGGGTAAATCATAAACGACATGATATCTAGTTAGAAATTGATTCTGTACATTCGTCTCCAAATGTTAGTTTCAACAAAGTGGTTTTATGTTCCAGTAAACACAATACGTCCTTCTGGTGCTGTCATTACCATATGTTCCAAAAAATTAACCAATGATTATACAGAAGGAGAACTTCTACATAAAGCATCTGAAACAGTATTAGCTTTCCTAATTATATAGACTCTAACATATTGCTAATCTAAATGTAAATGAATATCTGAAGTTTATTTCTGTTCCTCTTTTACGGTGGACAACGTGTTTAGTTTACGTATTGCACGTAGTAACATGATTTCTCTAGTCTGCAGGCAATAAAAAGATTTTCCAGTAAGTTGTCAATTTCTTGTTTTTATTGTAAAAAGTCTTTATTTCGTCGAGTATGTGGTTTTGTTCAGAAGTTCTTAAAAATAATTTCATTATTATCCTTTCACCTATCAGTACTACACAGCATTTATTTTGTTCTTGTTAATAAGCTGCAGTAAGGTCGTTGTGTTATCTACAAGATATGTCATGTCATATAACTGAAATCATCACACTGTATCATAATTCTCGAATGTGACTTATTGTTATATGATATTTTTGGACGGTGTCCTTCAATATGAATTGACTGTTGAATATGTTATGGAACGGTTTTGGTGCAAAAATTACATTGAGCCTTCTGACATCCCATCTTGCATTGTTATGTGTGTATTTGTCCATCTGATATTACATGTTTCTTTTTGATTTGTTCTTTACTTAAAACTGGAGAAATGATTACACCTTTCTGAGAAATGAAAGTACTCTACATTATTTCATATATCAGTGTTCTGTATTTGCTATTAAACTGAACTTATAATTGAAGATGATTGAGTCAACGGTCGATATTGAGTTGAACAGCCTGACTTCGTCGTTTGGCTGTCATTCATACCCTCATCATAACATTCTATAAATGATACTGGATCGATATGTATTACGTAATAACTGCGTTTGTCATACTTAAAATGTATGATTTTAACGTCTTTTAACATATTAGCCAACTGCTAGTATATACCAAAATAGCTACGTTATACTGACATAGGCATAATATTTCTAAGCTAAACAACGCATGCCAGTTGGACGAACAATGCATGTCATCACGCACTATTGAAACGTGCACTCGCATTATTACACCAGGTGGCGCACTTGCATAATCATCTCTATTTTTAAATTTCGGCACTTACGTAATAATCCGTACTTTTAGGAGAATTTTACTTATATATTGTTTTTGCAATGGCTGTCTGCATGTCTGTCTGTCCGTCTGCCCGTCTGTCTGTCCGGCAAAATAGTGTCCGCTCCATATCTCCTAAACCCCTTTAAGGATTTTCATGAAACGTTGACCAGATGTTCATTTCAATTACGTGATGTGCAGAGCCTGTTAACAAAATGCGCCGGCTCAAGGTAAAGGTCTTAGTTAGAGATCAAAGGTCTTATGACTTTATTCAGTGTCCACTCCATATCTCTTGAACCAAGGTCACTGTTACTAAAAATAGAAAAATGGTGTCATGGGGGGAGACATATGTTTTCGTGACAAAAACAACAATCTAGTACAAAACTGCGACTGATATTAGTTTTATGACATTAAATTTGTGTAGGTTGTGACTCTTTGTATTGAACTCGCCATTTGTCTGACATTTACAAGAAACGTCGTTTGAAAACGTCATTTACACTGTTTAGAGGCGAGGAAGTCTTCATATATAAACCAAGTTCGATTTCTACGACCCGTTCTGGTAGCCTTTTCCCTTGATGGTTGTTTTTGTCACAAAACATATGTCTCCCCTATTGCAGTTTGTCAATAATCATGCTGAAACATGCTAAAATAACACAAATATCTATTTTTAGTAACAGTGACCCTGACCTTATTTTTTTTATTTTTGCTTAAAACACTTTAAAAACAAAACAATTTTTTAATAATCTATTTTTAGTAACATTGACCCTGATTTTGCTGAAACACTTTAAAGCTGCTTGCTCTCAGATTTTGGTTAAAAAATAAAGTTCTTCAAACTGTATGTACATAACGTATTTTAGAACATATAGTCATATACAAAGGCTCCAGTATAAATTCCTGTCACGTATATCTCTTAATTTCAAATAATACGCTACAAAATTTAAAAGCGTTGCAAACGCTTTTGAATTCCAATATAAACATATAGTGTAGTGGTGCCGTGTAACCGACATTTTCAATCGATTTCTGCAAATTCCTACCTAGATTTCTGCTTATATTTTGATTCTAGCCTTTAATTTTATATTCATATATAAGTATGTCAATTTTGAAAAAAAAGTTGTTTTTTTACGGTAAATGAGAGCGAGCAGCCTTAAAACAAACACATTTTTTAAATTTGTTTTTAGTTACAGTGATTTTGACCATATCTTTTTAACAAATTTATTTTTAGTAACAGTAACCTTGACCTTGACCCCCGATTAAACCCCAAGCTTCCTTTCTATGTAAGCTACATACACACCAAGTTTCATTGCAATTGGTCACTCCTAACTGAAGCTATTAAGCAGAAACCATTTTTCTATTTTTAGTTTCAGTTGCCTGACCTTAACCAATGTGGTTGTTACATGCGCTTTGCAAACGTGTCAGTATGGTGAAGATTTGTGTTGAGTTAAGTTATTCTTAAATCCTACAAGGGATTCAAGAGATATGGAGTGGACACGAAATATAGTCATATGACCTTTGATCTCTGACCTTGACCTTGGGCCGGCGCAGCTAGTTCACAGGTTCTGCACATCGCGTAGTTGATGTGAACATCTGACCAAAGTTTAATGAAAATCCTTTGAGGGGTTTAGGAGATACGAAGCGGACACGAAATCAGGCTCAAACGTTTCACTTTGAGCTGTAACCTTGAGCAGGCGTGATTGGTTCATCGGTTCTGCACATCCTCTAGTTGAGGTGAATATCTGACCCAAGTTTCATGAACATCCTTCGAGGGGTTTAGGAGATATAGAGCATACACTATTTTGCTGGACAGACAGGCAGACAGACGGACGGACGGACAGAAAGACTGACAGACATGGGAAAAACAATATATCTCCCGGATTATTACGTAGGTACCGAAAAGTGTCGATGATTATTGGTGTAACAATGCGAGTGCACGTTTCAACAGTGCGTGATGACATGCTTTGTTCGTCCAACTGGCATGTGTTGTTTAGCTTAGAAATATTATGCCTATGTCAGTATAATGTAGCTATTTTGGTATATATTAGCATTTGGCTAATATGTTAAAAGACGAATCGTACATTTCAAGTATGACAAACGCAGTTATTAAGCAGTTTAATACATATCGATCCAGTATCATTTATAGAATGTTATGATGAGGGTATGAATGACAGCCAAACAATGCAGTCAGGTTCTTCAACTTAATTTCGACCGTTTACTCAATCACCTTTAAATATAAGTTCAGTTAAATAGCAAATACAGAACACTGATATATGAAATAATGTACAATACAACAATTCATATCTAAGAAAGATGTAATCATTTCTCCAGTTTTAAGCATAGAACATGTCAAAAAGAAACATGTAATATCAGATGGACAAATACACACGTAACAATGCAAGATGGGATGTCAGAAGGCTCAATGTAATTTTTGCATCAAAACTGTTCCATAATATGTGGCCCGTAAATGAGTTCCTTGGGCATCATGCTTTCTGATGATAAAACTTTCCTAATCAGAATCTGTCTGTTGTAATTTCTAAAGTAAAGGGGAATTCACAAAGTATGTTTTCTTTGGGGTCTCCATCGCATTTGTATTGCAGCTGTCACTTTGAAAGTCTACATGGACAAGAAATGCGAAAAGAAATGTCCAAATTTCACGCATGGTCTCTCAAAATATTTCCAATCCCGAAGATATGCATCCGAAATTAGTTTCTTATTTCGTAGTAACTACGCAGGACTTAATTAACGTCCCAATAAAACACACATCAGGAGGAAAATTGTTTACAAATTAGGTAATTATTTACACATTATTGGGTATAATTTATGGTAAATGTGTACCGGTATGTTTATACTATAAATGGTAACCTAACAATACTCGACACTTGCTATGGATTATGAAAACGCATTTATTAAATCTGTTAAATTAAAAGTACAGTCTATGTGTGACTTCCGCGTTTTAATTGTTAATTACCGTAACATACTTGAAAATGCAAGATACTTTAGAAACTTTTAAACAATCACATTACCCTATATGGAAAAATATATGCTCAAACATAAGAGCTACATGTAATTTTATATCCAAATTGTTCCTGGGACTTTAAAAATTTTGATATATTTTTCTGCATATTCATTCAATTGCACAATGTGAAAATTGCACACACACAAAAAAAAACGTTTGTTTTGTTAGCTTTAAAGCAGCGAACTTCCTGAGAGTGGCATGTAAAATAGATTCATTTTGTAAAATGTCATTATCCTGGGGAATAATTTGCCATTATTTTAACCAACAATCTCATTTCAATGAAAGTAATAGAATCGAATCAATTTTCAATAGATTTACTTTGTAGATATATTTTCTGCCAGTTTATTATTTCTATCATTCAGACATTTTAATGAAGTTTTAGCACAGAAAATTTCCAACACTAGCCAATCTTCTAGCGTTTTGCCAGCAATAATGTCTTCGTTGAAAACTTGGCAAGATTCTATCTTCCCATAAAACGTAATTGAAAATGTTCGATTTACGTCTATTATTATTTCATTAATAGAGAAGACTGTCAACAGATACACAATTTCCTTGGTAAAATGAAACCCTTTCAAAGCACAGAACAACATTGCATGCTAAATGGCCATTATCGCCAATGTCATAATGCCCGTTAGACAGCTGGCTGAGCGTAGTCTTTATGTTTATGAGGGGTATTTTATGAGTTAAGTAAAGAGTAGTCATGCAAGCACGCATTTCTCTTTCAAACTGTACGAAAAATATATTTGTTTCTACTGTGACTTTTACAAGACTATTTTAAAGAAGCTTTAAATAGTTATCTTTTCACCAAATAACAAAACGTCTTAAAACAGGGCCAAAACATTAAGATGCTTTTAGATGTGTTTTTTTTTTTTTGCAAAGACTGTACAGTGTATATCGTTAAATATTCATTCGTTACAGCTATAGCGAACGTTGTCACAAAATCAGGAGTTTTTAATTTCTATTTTACTTTTGATTTAATAAATCGTATTAGTGTACATTTAAGTTTAAATTCTTATTTCATTTAAATGTACAATGTATATTCTTGTTCAGAATTGAAGCCAGTTTGCACACCAAAACATGGATTTCTTGCTAGAGGGTTATTGTATAAAATAGCTGAAATGAAAGCAAACTAGTTATCTACAAAATAGTTTCTGAACGCGACACATGCTTTCCGCGCGTAATTTCCGAAGATCGGCGAATCATTTCTTCAATCCCTGACGGACACTAAAGTAGGACAAAATACCACTCATGTCAATCTGAAGAACTACGAAAGTATTAATTTATTTCTCTACAGTAGGTTTATACCACGGCGAGCGCATTTTTCAATATATGAAATATGTTAGTAAGAATCATACACCTTATATTTCTGAGGTTTATAACTTTATACCAAAGATATTTTGATACATAGGCAGATAAGTGTGTCCATTTATCTATTTCTTCATTTCACACCTATGTAAAAGCGTTGTCTATAGAGTAGTGGCAAACTCAACAACGTTTTGTGAAAACACAATGCAAAAGCGAGAGTTGAGACTCCAAAGATTCAAATTCCCTCCCTTTGAATTGAATATATAGGTGAATTTATGACCTTAAATCTGAAAGCTCATGTGATGATTTTTTTTTGATAAACACATTCCCCAACTGATAACGTTTAACATTCTTGCAAATGATTGAATTCCACCTCCTCCATTGTGAGGTATTGGTGTTTCTTTCTCATATATAGTAAATCCCATTATAAATCTGTAAAGTTTTCATTTTGGGTCAGTATATTTTAAATTTGTTTGAAGATGTAACAAGTTTAATTTTTTATGCTCAGAAAATGAAAGTAAAGGCCCTGTTAGGCTGTAGTAGAGACGCACATCGGTATTGTACATTACTGCGGGTATCCTTTGATGCGGTCAATAACATTATACACACGAACAGTTGATGCTGTAAGTGTTACATGTGCACGCATTTATTGCGGATGAATTAAATTCTTCCGTACATAAAAAGTAGTTTTGACATTGAGTGGGAGGCTATTGATTACAAATGAAACAGTGGATCAGACATTTGTAGGAGGATTAGGGTATATAGTGACATATAAACAAAAGATACAAGAAGCTTTATTTAATTTCAGATTTATACAACAACAAACATTAGCTATACAAGTTATTTGCCGTCTAATGACTCTATGACTCTGTGTTGGCCAATTCATTAAACCCTGCTTGTGTACGAAAATGAGGTGGTAAAGATCTGACAAGATCTTGGTACTGACCTGACTTGTGAAGAAACTAAAGTAAATGTATATTGTTTCTAAATGAATTTTTATTTTGTTCAGTATTATAGATGAATGATATTTCAATTCTCTTCCGGTATTATTAAAACTGGACTGAAAAACTTCAATAGAACAGATGTTATTCCAGAAGATTTACTACGCACTCCTGACCTATAACAAACGTGCATAAAAATCATGTTTTGCATAAATTTCACTTTATTTGTACGTTACATGCCACAAAATTGATCACAACATTTCTCTAGAAACTATGTTTTAGAACTATATTCAGAGCGCAGCGAATCTCTATACTTAAACATAGTTTATTACCAAACGATTGATTGACCTGTGCTTTCTTTGGCTAGATCGACTGTCAAAATTAGTAAAATTCTATTTATGTTACTTAAGTAGCCCACAAGCCAGATGTACGACTGTAGCTGCATGTAATATATTGTTTGCGAGAATAACTACGTTATTCGATGACGCTTTTCTATTTGATTTGTATCATAGCCAATTTCCGATACTTTTCTATTGAAACTGTGATCTATTTCAAATAGGGTACAACTTTAAGCTCCGTACCCCTTGCACTAAACAAAGGTATCGTAAATAGAGATTAGTTTGCTTATGTAGATTTTCTCAAAGCCACGATGCAATACTAAATTTTTGAAACAAATAAATTGTGTTCAACCGACCGGACAATTATGCAAAATAGATTGGAACAAAAAAAAGTTTGTATTTTATGTTTCATTATCGCGATACTAGTATTTAGAAATTGAAGCAGATAGGATAGGTTCGTGTTGACCCCTCGTTATATATTAGTGATTTGCTGAAAATTATTAAAATTATTTAAATGTATATTACCGTGAAATATGAGCAGATTTCAATAACAAATAATTGACACAACGGTATAATTATTTTACAAAATGTTCGATTTACTTTCCACTTGCAGGTTATGAGAAAGAGGCTTTGTATAGCAAACGATATATGTATACATTTTCTAAATATGTATTTCTGAAAAGGTTAAAATAAGCTCTTCGTTAAGCAACATAATACGACCTAAATAAGGTTGTAATGTACTATGTCTATATATTTCAGAGGTACTTCATTGTTTAATTATTTAACAGAACAAAATAGAAGATGGGCGGATGATCATATATATGTTTCGTTCACAAGTGGAGCCTCGCTATATATAGAGAGACAATGTTGAATTATTTGTTCTTGCCCAAGGACACTACCGACGTGGCGATGGTAGGGATCGAACTCGCGGCCTTTCGATCCTGAGACGAACGCGCTACCACTGCGTCTGTAGTTTGCACAGACTTGATCCTTTCACTTGCAAAAGACAGGCTCCGTCAAATGTTATTATACAATTCTTTTTATAAATCACTGTAAAATAATCTATTAAAGATCGCTTTCTTTTTTTTCAGGTAAGCGTGAGAATAACCTCCAGTTTAATGAGCATGCGTGTTGGATATGACAAATATATTTTGATCAAGTAGGCCATTTTATTTTCTAATACAGGTTATACCATGCCTTTTATATACAAATATCATATACGTAGCAAATGCATAAAACAATCGTAAACAAAAATATTGTTTTATTGTTGTTTTTATTATTATCATTATTGATAATCATACAAGCCTTCCATTAAACATGTAACTAGTATATAGCTATAACGGGAGAGGTTGAAAATAATTATATATAAAATTCTTTGGGTTCTTTGAAAAGTAAAATTGAAAATTGAAAACAATCCGGGAGTTAAATGAGGCAAGTAAGGAATGGGATGGAGTATTCTCACAGTCTTTCATTGTGATATTCTGTTGCGTAAGTTAAAGTATGAATGGTTGCAAAAAATTAGTAGGTCAAGTGGTTTATTTACTTTGATTGGCAAGCAGAATATAAAAAAGAGCTGTCCCTCACAAGTGACTAATGGTCTTACAATCTTTGTCCTCTCCATGTGCTCAATAATTGTGGTATGTAATTTTAAAATCCATGCAACTCATCGGCTTGATGTGCTAGACATTTGTGCCAAGTTATTTTTAAATCAATAAATGCATGACAAAGTTATGGACTGGACACGAATGCGTGCATATATACAGGATTCCATTACCTTCAAACTCTAAGCGTGACCTTGACCTTTGAGGTAGGGACGAGGGTCTTGCACGCGACACATTGTCTTGATGTGCTACACATTTGTGCCAAATTATTTTAAAATTCTTCAATGCGTGACAAGTTACAGTCCGGACACGAATGTGTGCATATATAGAGAATTCCATTACCTTCAAACTCTAAGTGTGACCTTGACCTTTGAGGTAGGGATGTGGGTTTTGGACGCGATACGTCGTCTTGATGTGCTTAACATTTGTGCCAAGTTATTTTAAAATCCTTCAATGCATGACAAAGTTACAGTCCGGACACGAATGTGTGCATACATAGAGAATTTCATTACCTTCAAACTCCAAGTGTGACCTTGACCTTTGAGCTAGGGACGTGGGTCTTGCATGCGACACGTCGTCTGTGCTAGACATTTATGCATGACAAAGTTACAGTCCGGACACGATTTGTAAGTGGGGACGCACAGACGGACGGACGGACAGACGGACGGTGCGATTTTAATATGCCACCCTTCAGGGGCATAAAAAGTTCGAGATGCACGGGTTTTCCATTTATAATTATAGTTGTAGTAAGAAAGGAATATCATTGACGACTAATTTGTAAATAGAAACACGTAAATTTAAATGAGTAAGAGATATTAGTGTTTTTGTCTTATGGGTGATGTTTATTCACAAGATATATTACTGATTTAGATGGGAATAGAAGTATTTTCTTTTACTTTTGGATCTGGCATTTATATAATAAAAGAAACTGAATATATGGGACGTAGTGTCCCTTTCAAGTATTCTGTTGATCAGAATTATCATTATAGTGTTTAAAATAAGATCATGATCAGTGTATAAAGATTCATACTTTGTCACATTTATTTTGAAATATATAGTACACACATTAATAAGATAATAATGCAGCACGTATGAAACAACTCTACAATACCAATTTACAAAGTTTTATGTTAATATGCTTGCTTATTATGATGTACATAATTATATATTTGAACATTACAGAACATAACAAAAATAGAGTAAAGTTAGCTTTTGAAATGAACCATAATGCGCATAACAAATAGCGTTATATTGTGAAGTAGTTCTAGAGATTTGGTGTTAAGGAGCTCACCAAATAAAAATGTATTTGGTCTCGGTAAAATTTTGGAAGAAATTTTTCCTAGCTGTTAAGGAAAGCTGGCACTGCATGTAGGGTGATGTTCGGTATGTCATTAATCAAGAGTATAATTTCACAAGTTGCAGTATGTGCATTTGGTCACCGATCAAAGGCATTTTCAGAAATTTCAAACAACTTTTACAAAAAATCCTAAATCTCCTGATTTCCAGAGAAATGTTTGCCTAGGTTTTGAAAAAAAATTAAATTCTGGTACTGTTATAACATCGTACACATCTAAGTTTGTTTCCTGTACACAGAAAAAATCATACTTTTTAATCAAATCAGTGAAATTAGGGTCATCTATGCTTTTTAAGCCCAAAGACGTTAAACGACGCTATTTTAAGTGAGTCAAAGGGATAAAGTTTGTTTTTTTCTACATGTATATAGTCAGCATTATTCAGGACTGTTTGTATAGGGTCAGATGTTCTTTCTTCATTGTTCGAAGTTTTAGATAACTGTAAATTTTCACAAGTATTACAAAAGAAAGTGTGTGTACCAACTGGTGTAGTTTCTTCATAGCTGATTTGTAATCCATGTTTTCCAGTAGCTGTACAGGTAGTAGGTGGAGGTACACATAGATGTTTACAATGTTCAGGTCTGTTTAATACTCTCCCCGACCTGGCCTAGTCATCACCAGATTTCCTTTGAACCTCACTATCGTACGGAGGCTTAGGTTGTTCCGATTGCTGTACCGGCGGTTGTGCCTGTATTTGTTCAGGTAGAACATCCCTCAACGACAAAGACTTGTCATTCGGGTCATTTGAAACATCGCCCAAAGATGCAGATTTGCACAAAGTAATACCGGTAATGTTTGAGTTTTTGTTTTGGAGACAGAAATGCGACGCCCCGTGTTGTACCAGCGACGGTATTGTGACTAGTGCAGTCAATACTTAAATCAGATGCTACATAATTAGCCATGGACACTTTACTTACATAGTGTCCATGTTTACCGAGTCGGATCTGGCCTCACTGATAAGTTTGTTTTCAAGGGCAATATCCTCATCTTTCACGGGGTTTGTATTGGCGTTTGCAGATTTATCACTGTAAGCAGCTGCTATTTTTGCAGAATGCTGATTCAAGACTTGAGTGACGCGTTTTGGGATATATGTGTGGTGTGACCCCTGCAATACTTCATACCAGTCAGGGAATAGATCCTGTTTGATCTTTTTACCTTCAATGCTGCCGGAAATAACATTTTAACTTTGCCCTTACCATACTTTCCACGGTATTCTTTAACGAGGGGCCATAAAGTGCAGTGTAAACATATTCATATTTTTGTTTTTCCATGATTTAATTTCAGTGCTATTGCAATCAACGGCGTTTAATACCCGATAGATTGGCAAATGAAATATGAAACTGTAATAAATCACAGTTCATGCCTCTCGTCCGGAAATCATTTGTTTATTTAGATTTCGCTATTGGTCAAGACCATTAATTTCAAATCCCTGTACAATTACAATAGTGTGATTGAATCCTATCTGTATGTTCCTTGTATATTTGTAAAACAGTTCTGCAACATTTTTGTAACATTTCGTTCGGAAACATTTGATACAGTATATACTGTGTCTTAAACGATGTTTAAATATTGTATTGTCGATTTTCTCATCGATCAGAGGTGTAAAGGCGATTAATTCCTGAAACAGTTAGGCGATTATCTTAAAAGCATGCCTCAGAAAATATGTTTAGTTTGGTGTTGTTTTTGTTTTACTGCAAAAAAATGTTTTTGACTAAGTTATTGCAAATTTGTTTTACTAAGTTTTAAAATAAACCAGTGAAATATTGTATCACGAAAAAGTAATTGAACACTTACTTCCAAGTACAATTTCACCTTAAATCTACATTTTTGTACCTCCCTTTATCTTACCTCTTCTGGATGGAAAGAAACGTGTCCTTCGGTCGTATTTTAGCAAACAATGTATATGAGAGGTTGGTAGAGCTCTACGCTACATACAAAGTTTGCCCAAAGATACAATCAAATGTACGATGCACTGCCATTTCTCAGCCTTAATTGCTTTTTTATTCAAAGGGCACATCGTACAGGTAGAGGAGAGATGGGCTATCTACGTTAATTGATTACCATTTCAAACGGTCGATGCACACATTCCAGTTGGATTAGATTCAGAATCAATAGTATAATTTGCAATAGTAGTAAAATAATTAATTTGTCTTACTATTTTCTCATGTGATATCGAATATAAATATGATTGATATTTTTAGCTATGGTAGGGAACTTCAGTGTTTAAAAGTAAAACTTGCTATAAACCCTGACGGCTAATATGAAAATGTTAAACTGGCATTGTTGCCTTCATAAACCGTTCACAAAAGGCATTATCAAAGGCTTCAGAATCTTACATATTACTCATTTTTATTCGTATAGACGTTAATCCACACGCGTATTAGGCAAAACTATGTTTATGACTAATATAGTAGATATAAATAATTTCCCAGCTATTAATAAAAATAATGGACAAGAATCTTCACGGGTCAGGACTCCGAAACACACTAAAATAGCAAAGCTTAAAATATATAACCATCACATTAAACAGTTAAAGGTATTCGTCTCAAACCCTGCAATCTGTTAATAAATTAAAGATAAAGTGGTAAGGGTTAAATGCGTATATTAACCAGAAATAGTCAATGATTAAACGCACGACGGTTGAAGGTTAAAACGAAAAAGGGTAAAACATTACTCACAACTACAATTCAAACCTTGTCCGGCAAATGTATATTGCTCCAGCAATCATGGCCTCAGAAATATAAGATATGATTAAGTTGAGGTTAGGGGCAAAAAGTGACAAATCAATTTTATCATTCAGGCTTCTTTCAAATTTGTTTGACAAAAATAAGAAATAATGGGTTTCATTCTGCCTATGATGGACATTTGCCACGACTTTGATATTTAACAGACATAAGAAGAACAACAAAACTGTTTAATCAATGGCGTAATGCCATGAAAACGCGCGTTTTTATGGAAGAAATGTGTGTTGTGACAGAGAAAGAAATTATGAAATGCGCTATTCTGGTTTCAATAGAAATATTTCATGGCAATTATACATGGGAACGAAGTCTCATATGCACATTTTATTGTACAGATGAACTTCTAGATAATAACATGCATAGTGTACGAGTTAATATTCACCAAAACAGGATTAATAATTTTAAAACCGACTACATATCAATAACAGAAGTTTGAGATTTGTGATGTCGTCATGATCACCAGAAATTCTTGTGGAAATAATCATAATACCAAAGTTATACATGTACAAGATAATTGTATTAATATTTCATATCACGGACACTGAAATCTCCCTCGCTGGTTTGACACGAGGCCATTGTTTACACATAATTCATTTTTCTTCCGCTCTTTCCAAACATATGAACGAATTATTTGACATAAGACAATATCATATTTTCTGTAATACCGTTTGATTCCGTCAAGTTTAATGGATCGCATAATAAGAGTTATATACTTTACAATAGTATATTATATATCATTGTTTTAAGTTTATCTTAAAGCCTATGTTTAAATTCACGGTCAATCTACCCTTTCTACCACAAATGCAAGAGATTTGGATATATACTACAGTTGAAAGGTTACACAAGTTCGCATAAATTGATATACGAACGTGAAGGATCTATTTAAGACAGGCGGATCTAAATCCATGCTACTCGCAAGGTAAAAACGTTTAGTTCCGAGCGCTGCCTATTTCCTATTTAACTTGACGGAAAATTGTACATGTATTAATGCAATTTCATCCGACTCGAACTTTGCTCGCACATATAAAACACTTATAACACTTCTGCTTCAGTAAAAGGTATCACGTCTTGGTCGCGGCTCTTAATTATGTGCAAAGGAAACTCTTTTTATCTCAAGGGCTACGTATAGCAATAAACTCAAAATAGTTTCCAGTTTATTAAGATAAATTGTTTTCACATTTCAGAAGCACGCGGGAAAAATAGCATCAAATTTCTTTGAATGTGGGCAGATAATAAATTTTGTATCGTGAGGGATCAGGTCGGCATTTCTCGGCAAAGTAAAGAGTATATTAGGCAAGACTTAATGGCTTGGTAAACGATGAGGATGTCTGAAAACTCATCGATTTATCTGGAAGGGTGAAAAAAAACCACCGTAAGTAATTTAACAAGTGATAAATGACATTGGTTAGGACGCATTTGCAAATTTATTCAACTTACCTTAAACAAGCGCAAGATATTGGCCACCATAATTGATACAGTACTAGCGGCTGCGCCTATCACACCTATCACAGGTTTAAGTCTCACATATTTCGGCGTCATTCCGTCTTTACATTTATAATCCGCCAGATCGATTGTTGTCATTTGAGCTTTAATAAAATCCATGCACTGCTCAAGAGCATATGTATCAAAACTACATGTGTCTAAAATATGGACGCCTATTTTTATCCCCGGTAGAATATTTGGGTCCTTATTTATGCGATTAATTGCGAACAACATAGCTTCGAGTCTTTGAATACCCTTTTCGCGCTTTATATCGCCGCAGTTCTCACCACTTTTACCCTTTTCATGCATCGGAAAGAGACCACCAAATATAATATCACCATTAAATCGTAATTTAGTTTCCTCTTTCATGCAGGCAGTATTTAGTAAATAAAATCCAAACATGAACAAGTGCATTAATTTTCGACAAAACCCCATACTTGTTTATGTACCGAATATAAATTTTCTTTTTCACTCAGTATGTATATAATCTTCTTTATACCTAGTTCATTTTAATAGCTATAGGATGGATTATCTCGCTCATTCGTAGCGTAACATCCATATACTTATTACGGCTCAAATAATTTCTATTCTTAGTTTTCAATTCGAATTACTTCCTCTTGTACGCAGTTGCATTGTAATTGTAGTAAATAAGAGACACTATTTTACATTACAGATGTTATTATTTTATCCTGTAGCATGTTCATAAATAAATGTACACATCATTCTCGAAATTTCATTTCAGTATGTAATGAGTACATGTCTAGTCTTTTACAAATGCTTTTATAACGCCTGCACAATGTGTATTCATTTAGAGGCCATCACTCATGGCAAACCATATTCGCCCCAGCCTTTCTTCATATTATTTTCAAATTGCTCTGTATATAACTTCATATCGCCATCTATCACTTTGCTTTGCAATTGAATCAATAAACCAATCAGTGTATAAGGTTTTCATCTGATTAACAGCCTTTCTGTTGTTCCGAAGGCGTGAATTTCCTCTAATAGGACTTGGGTATTCAATTAAGTCTTTATCATTATCCTTTCAAAATAACGGATTTATTTCAAATAAAAGCGAGCGATGTTTATAACTAATTTGTTGCCATTTCCGGTTCTTGCGAGCAGCACTTCCGGTTTGAAGGTCGGTTAGAACAGTTGGTACATTGAATAACACTGACCTTCCCCTTGATCAAAAGCAGGCTTGCCACTAAACAATGTTGTATTTTCCAGTTCTTTTGTGTCCACCATTTTATGCCGATTTTTACGCTAAAAAATGACTCTCGTAAAATCAATTTAACTATACAATTCTGTATCTTAATGTGGTTTTAATTCTTGAAAAACTTAATTGTAACATTTTTCAATCAGAATTGTTTTTCTAAGTAAGTTTATTTAAATCCAACCGAACGCTTAAATGTTACGGAAAGTAAAAATATCAATTAAAGTAATAAAACGTTCACAGACACCATTTCACACGAAATAATAATATAAGAATATAAATACATCGGTTTTAATAATTCCCAAAAGTAATAAAACAAGTTACAGTCATCATGCCTTAATCATCTATTTCATTCTTGAAAAATCACACTTTCATCAAAGTGTCCGCGCAGTAACATTAAGTACTTCCGATGCCAAGCAGTTCAGAGAGATGCAAAGTGCGACGCTAGGAGAACTTCTGCGGATCGATTGGTTATTGAAGTATTGGTTTGTCTAAGATACGCATAGAAAGAGAAGTAATGACTCTCCTTCTTCGTAAATTCGGAAAAGTTTCAGCGACTTTCCCGTGATGGAGTTTTGTAAATTCTAAATTGGGAATGCCTTATTACCATATCTCTGTTTTAATTTGAGACGGGAGTAATTAGAGAGTGTTCAATTTTGCAAACTATTGGGAACGTCGCCTTCTCGGAATCGGTGCTTTAGAAGAGTTATCGCTATCTTTCAGAGCCTAATGATGGAAAACAAATACAAATTAGTGAGCTTTTCTTAGGACCAATGAAGTGTTAATTAATTTACATATATAGACCAAGATGCTAGCATTTTTACAATTATATAAAAAAGAAAAAAGATAAATATTCCTAATGGAATATCATGATATAACTCCCGTCGGTTAACTGAATAAACTGAAAGTGTGGCTGTAAGGAGAATTCGACAAAGCCTCAAGTTAAGTTGAAATTAACATCGTCGAAGATGTTCCTACTTCGGATCTAACTTCTCCATATGAACATGTAGTATTAAATATTAAACGATTGAGGTAGATAACAGCAAGGACATACATAAGCACTTGTGTGTCTATTGGTATAAGGCTTAGCACTTTAACAACAAATGTTCATACCATAAAAGTCCACATCTAACAGTTCATTTTCAGTTGTTTTTTTATTGCTCGATAGTATAATTATGCTGGGGTTTTTTATAACCAAAATAGTCTAGCCTCGGGCAGAAATTATAAATAACAAGTACAGTTAATCAGGTGTCCTAATTTTGGTGCATTTTTATCATACGTGACTGCAAGTCGTGGCTCTTACTTGGTATTTATTTTTCCCGAAATGGTAGGAGCAAGATCACAAAAACGTGATTCATTTTTGAAGAATTGCTTTAATTTAACTTTTTCAGATAAATTCATATATTCTACTCGGTTAGAGGAGGAATTGTAAAATATCGTCTTTGATTTCTTTGATTTTGGAAAGGTGATAGAAAGCGATGTTTAGGATGGTTATGTATTGAAAAAACTGGTAATTATTATCTTCAACATGCGTTTGCATTTTGGTAGGTGACAAAGCTAATTGTTCGTGTGGATACTACGGATCCATGTTAAAATCCATATTCTGTTTTTACGCATATGAACATGTGATTCACTAAGAACACATCTCCTTGAATGATAATTTGATGATTGAGTATGTGCATAAAAGAAAATATGTATTAATTTGTTAACTTTGTACAGAACATACAAAAAAACAACCCATAGCAGAACAAGCACAAGTTTTCAGTAGTGCTAATGTACTGGGAATAATCTGCACTGAACAACTGTCATTGTAAATCAAGAGTAATCGCATTACGTTAGGTACACGGGTTAATAACGTAGGTTCACACTAGACGACTTATGCTGATTGCAATGTCGCAAAATAGTAAGGGTCGTTTGTTGAGCTGTGCAGCTTGTTTGTACATGTTCTCTGTAACAGTGAAAATATTACGATAAAATAATCAGCAAGTACTTTAATAAAATGATAATGGTAACAATTACATTTCTTTAGTATAAAATAGTTAAGGTCATCCGTATTCACCATCTGACATAGTACTCATATTCAGTAAAAGGGGTTAACAACATACTAAAATTTGCATATGACTACTCGAATAAATAAGCTAAGGAGAAATGTAAAACATTTCCTAGACATAATTATTCATGGTGAAAAACAGATTTACAGATTGTCATAAAATAGTGAGTGACAAATCAATGTCAATTAATTTTGCTTACAAAAGCAATCTTCTAATACCCAACATTAACATAAGGATAAATTCTACACAGAGCCTTATTTCCCCCCTCCTTATGTTCCATACATACACACTCTCTCTCCTCACCAAGGTTGATTATTGATAGCGTTTTATAGTGCTAGTTAATCCATAACAAGAGAAGAAAAACTAGACAAGTAAAGTCCTTACTCTGATTTTCCTTGAGCACAAAACGGTAAAATAAATATATACTTTAAATGAAATGAACTTTCAGTTTGGATTCTTTATTTATTAAAAATGACTACAAGAAAACTTCGTGGATGTTTTTAAATGGCGAAATATTATTTTCTGTCAAGAATTCGGTGGAACATATTTCTCAGTATTTTAGAACACATTTACGTTTAATTTGATTTCTACGCAGTCAATGGTATTAGCTGACAGTACCGTTCAATATAAAACCAGATAATAGATATATAGCGCTTTTACTTAAATAGATGCCCGCACTTAAATTCTAGTGTTTATTCTGATACATAAAATGTAGAAATATTTTAACACAAGTTGAATATACATTATAAAAAATTTTAAGACAACGGCAAAAGAAATGTGCTTGAAGTCGTTAAAAATATATTCCTTTTATTAATTAAAAGTTAATACAAGTGAACATGTGTTTTCCCAAATGATTTCAGGATACAACAATCTGCTTGACATTTCCGTTTTGACCTTATAGTTAAATCCCATGATAATGTATCACTTAATATGTGATTGCACATCAAAGACATGTAAATAAATTATCATGGTTCCTAGACTATTTGATTTAGCAAAGTATTTTCAGGGAACATATCAAAGGGAAAACCATTGGTTTTTATATTGATGTTGCTTCTAAAGTCTGTTCCACCTAATTTTGGACCATTAGTTTCTTGTCGCCCTTGCATGTATTTTTGCTTTTTATAGCATATATATATCTGGGAATTTAATATCTCCAGGCATGTTTTTTATTTTTCCATTATTTCTTTCTTAAGCGTAAAAATCCGCATTTTTGTTATTTTCGCCATAGGGCGTAATGCAAAGTGACGTCGCGTTGATTTCCAAGATGGCGGCGTCCATAGCTGACGTTACCAGGGACGTACTCAAAATTACCAACGTCGAAAGAGACAAATTTTTGCGGGCCGCTATTTAGTATTTGATGTATATGTATATATGCCGACCTGAACAAATCCGTATCGGCTGTTTGAAACAATTTCGGCATACCAACTTGCTTTAAATCACCGGCATCGTAGGATCAGCCGGTACATTTTCGTCATTTTATAAGGGCCCTAAACTGTTAGTTGTCGGCATAAAACATGTGAATCCGACATGCAATTTTCTGATCATAGAAAAACATAAAATAAAGTATCTATCGACGAAAAACGGCAAATATCAAATGCTTAGTCACCCACTGATTTAGAAAATATAAGACATGTAATAAGAACCCCGCACTCAGGTGCGGACGAAGATTTCAGCTGTTTAAAGAAGGGGGGTTTTCTTTGGGAGTCCACCATAACATTAAGAGATAATGACTATATATTTTCAGAAATGAAAATTATTTATAAAACTATTCTTTTGTGAATAGATCTTTGAAAAAATAGGACGAATCCCTCAACCGCGCGTCCTAGAATAGACACTGCAAGGCTGTCACTCCCGTAAAAGGTGATGTTTCAAGTACATCTATACAGACCACGGGCATACAGACGCACGCACACATGTCATATATTATTTTTTACTTAGAATACATTTCTACAACAATAACAGTCATTTTAAAGCCTTCGCACATATAAAACTGACATTTATATCAGACACATAGATCTATCACTTTTCGCTTAAACTCTAAAGTAAAATACCCCACTTTGTTGCGTAATTTGCGACCCAATATGTCGTCGGATAAGAAATAAAACATACTTAGCCGTTATGTTAAGAGACTTAAGCACATATTAAAATGAATTTGAAATCGATACGTAAATCAAACTGTTGAAGATGAAGACATCCAATGTAGCTCATTTACAGTACATTTACAGTTCATGTATTGCGTCTAGACGGACAAAGCATTTTTCCATGAGAGAACTCAACTGCTACAATATCTGGCTAGCAGGCATATTTTCTGTAAAAATGGAAAACATTGCCCCTATCCAGATTTCCAGACCCTGACAAAATAAATATTATGTGCAAGCGACGATGGGATGATGCGCAGGGACGATCACACAATGCGAAGACGATATTCATATCGCATCGCCCTAACGTGTCTTCGCATCGTATTAACGCCCTTTCGCATCGTGACTAACGGAACGAACAAGTAAGACTTGCATGTATATGGCAGCGGGTTTTGTCTACACAGCAGTTGATATGGGTATGTACCTACGAATGAGGAAGGCACATGCATATCGAACAGGTGATTTCCTAAAAGCATGTAAAATCTACGCGTTTCGTATAAAGGTGTGTTCCGCACTTGTTGTGCCAGGCTATGAAAAAACGGTATATCAATCTACGACCAAATGCCTATACAGTACTATTAGATTCTTTTGTGTTATTTCAATTTATTTAGCTAGGTACCAGTATGCATAAGGGGATGCGCGCAAATGCACGCTCCCACGTCGGATCCACTCATGTCGCCTGATTTGTTATTCATACTACGTCATCTAATCAATACGTCACGAGCAAGTTTCGGAGAATTGAAATCTATGTTGTCGTTTTAATATCAATAGATCTAGCTCATTACTGTGAAGGAAAATAAAGGATTTAGAATGGATTATGGAGTGTTCAGGGTTATACTGTGACATGCATGTTGGACCACTGTTTAAATAAATGTGTCTTTCACTTGCATGTTATGCTACTTCACCTGAAATTCAACAACTGCTTAAGATTTTTCAAAAATGTTTAGTGCTGTCATGACACATGGACTGGAGTAAATCTGAAATGTGTGACGGACTGTCAGTACGACATTAGCCTAATGCAGTAGGAGGCTAGGAATCATTTGAAAGCAGGAATTACTAGGTAAATCTTTTATTATTGTAGATCTTATTAGATTTTCAACAATTTTTTTTAAACATTTTAGCGTTACTTTTGTGCTTATATACCTCTTTATCAATAACCATGCATCTGATTGCAATATTGAAATGTCCCCCGAACATTTTATTGAAAAACACGTGAACTTTGGCGTAACTTCTCTGTTACGGAAGAGTAAACGTCAATGGCGTCCAATGTAAACAATGGCGAGTCTCCATAGAAAAATAAAAATCGGTATCTTTACAAAATGACGTGATTGTTTCAAAAACGCTTAAAATTCTCGAGGGTGACTTTTTTGTAGATCACAAAAAAGGTAAAATTTATACGAAAACCGCTCAGGATTTTTCAGTTCAGGTCAAAGTTGGGGGTCCAGAGTGGAATGGAACAGACTTTAGTTACATTACAAGATGTTATATCACGGTCATGTATAACATATACATATTTACAGAACCTTTGAGGTCACATGATCACTTGGTAATTTACAATTACACGAACAACTGGCCGTCATTTTTACACACAAACAATCTTACTTTGCTTGTTAAATCGGAAGGACATGTGTGATTAAGGCAGGCAGACAGGCAGGCAGGCAGACAGACAGTTTTATTGCAGACCAAATTATAGTGCCAGTGAGTATTTAATGAAAAATGCCACAAAAATCAATCAAAAGTTTAACACAAGGCTTACATCATTCGAATAATGTTTTTGATTCTCTGTGCTTTAAATAACCATATCACAGATATTCATAAACTCAATTGAATGCTGCTGGATATACTTTGATAGAGTATAATGTCACCTAATCATGAAAAGAATGGTTAAAGAATTGAACTATTTGTTTTCAAATGTTAATAATATTACCTTAAAGATGGAACAATATATTTGGACATGTGGTTGCACTTGTCTGTAAGCCTTGTTCAAAATATGATGAGGGATCGGAATGTTATCGTTTCTATTTTAGGCTTATACATTTTTTATTTAATTTCAACGATATTTCTATAAATGGAAAGATTTCCACACCTAATTCACACAATAAAATATCAGCCTTTAAAAACGAGAATAAACTTCGAAAAGTGAAGGGAAAAAAGACATTCTAAGAAATAAAGTTAATTAGAGAACACATTTTCAAGCACGACCTGTATCACAATTAACCGAGAGTTCTCGTCAAAACTTTACTGCATCAAATCTCAAAGGTGGCAAATTATAAACCGAAATAAAAGACAACAGAGACATGAACAGCTTCCATTTTCAAGATAAACTAAAAAGTATTGAATTTCCCGTGGTGATCAGACATTCTCGTGATTACATTATCTAAAGTTTAAAGAGAGTTCATTTTAGGAAACCTTGAACAATAACTGTCTAATAAATTTAAATACCAAATTTGTTTATCCAGGCTGCATATTAAATTTCCTTTATCGAAGACTTACTTTGAATAACATTTTATTTACTCTCTGGAACGAATTTTATCTTTACTTAACTTCTCGCTTCTGACTCTTACTTCGATGTACATGCGCATCAATCTGTTATATCTATACAGTTAAGATCTTAAAAAAAATGCTTAAACATTTTGACATTATACCATAAAAGCATATTATGCATATAATATTTAGCCAAACAATTTAATCATTTTAAACAGGAATACACAAACTTTGTGATCAATTTAAAGGGGCACTCCCTACATCTAGCAGATTATATTCTCGAAACATAGATTATGTTATCAATGAACGTGAAATGATAAACAAATGCAATTTCAAAGAAAAACCTATGGCGAAAAATGCCTCAATTTACCACAATTAATCAATATAGAGGCTTTCTGTAATGAATTGCATTTAATTGTACAACAATGGTTTACGGTACTGCAGTATATTTTAAACCGCTGATTTTATCGATAATGACTAGGAATGCACAGCTGAAACTTTTAGGATATGTTACTATACTTTCAAAGATTCTATAATTGATGTTTTGGAATTATTAAGTTTGACATCAGTTATAGGGTATGTCCCTTTAGATAACCTCAAAACGGGTTTTATTCAAATAATTGAAAGGCTTGCTACAAAACCTGCAAACATCAATAAAATTATCATGCGTGTTGTATTCCATAAAATCTTCATATTAAACACTTTTATATTTGTTGGCCGGGTAGCGTTTAATTATAAAACGTCGCATTTTTACAAGGACATTTTAAAATATATGTTCTTCTTGAACAACTTTTTCAATTATTATTTTACATCATTTAGCTAATTTTCTACGTTTTTAGAAAATAAGTTTATTATAGGAAATACCCATGTACTAAGGTATAACCTGACAAAAGCTGAATTCTTCTTCTTATGCATAACTTATGCAAATCTGTAACAATGTTCCCTCATGCAAACCAGAGTGCATAAAATGTTTAAAACAATTTGATATAAGGGTCTGCCCATAGCTCTTAAATTGAAACGAAATGATCTGAACTGTACAAAAATTAACAGATTGGTGCTCATGCATTTTTTGAAAAGTTCAAAAATTGGCCGTGGGTAGAAAATTTTATTACATCTATTGACATTTAATATTGATTCTCTACACAGAATACAAGCCAATGGGTTTAACTATTTCACATGTGCATAGGATAGCTAGCTGACATGTAAAACATATCTTCGTTTAAATCATTCAAGCCAGTAATACGCATTTGTAACAAGTTCAACATTTCTACGCCTATTCATACTTTTAAAATATAGTAGCCATTTCAACACATGTAACGTTAATACAGTGGTAAGTGGGACCTAATGCTGTGGAAATATTAAAGTAAATCACAAAGGGAAAGAAAAAAAGGGGATTAAAGCCAATGCAGATTAAATTAAATCCAAAAGGAAATAAAGTATAGAATAAAAAAATCGTTTAATATAGGAATAAATGTTTTGTAATTTTGTTATTTGCGACTGTACAAACGGTTTTTAATGGTCGCAAATATTTTTACGGCGACGGCGTTAGCCGGAGCTGTTAAAACTGTTCCCGACCATTAAAACCGTATACACGGTCGCAAATATCAAAATCACTAAATAGTTATCCCTTATCTAACGCACAACGTGTCTCAACGCGATTATTAAAACGCCGTTCGATTTTTGCGACAATATTATACTTAATTTAATAGTCGCAAATTTAAACGACGTTACCAATCAGAAACGACGTTACATCGGTACTGCGTTAGAATTGTTGTTTTATGTCATAGCTATCTTGCTATATCGTCCGTCCGTTTTGTTATGCGTTTATAATGTCATGAATTATGTAAGCACTCGGCCAATGGCAACCAATCATTCGAGAAGTGTCCAGTTGGTTCGCAGTTACAGCTTTAGATCTGTCCAAAGAAATTAATTCCGATTTTTATTTTCATGATTATTGCAAAAAGTTCCTTTACTCAACATCTCCTATCTTCGATTTGAAATATTTTCACAATATCCCCAAGACGACATTTTGACAAGTGCGTTCAAGCTCTGGTGATTTATGAAAACACACGAGCTCAGGATACCTGGTATAGCATTCTTTTTTTTTCAAAGAATAATGCAGCTTTGTATTGTTAAAAAGTTATTGTTTTCAAGTAGCTTGATATTGCCGTTCCATAAGGACAACTATGCAAGTGCATTCGTCATGCATTTATTTTAATATTTTCCTGACAAATCGCAGGAGGAATTTGGGTGAAACATGATGTGTGTTTATCTACGTACCCATTTAGTTGTCGTCATACTGAATGCAAAAATACTGTGTAAATAAATAAATTTAAGTAAACAGCACGTCGTCATACAAATGACTGTAGGCATATTTATTTTTGAAATATAAATATTGTTGTGAGTATTCGTTGTATTAGTTTGATCATTTTCTATCGATCTATTCTATAGCAATGATGCTGCAAAATTTGAGAAAATGTTGATATTCATTTTGACTTCCTCCTCCGAATTTCACAGTAAGTTCTTAATACTTGTATGATATGGACTGAAACCTATAAGCCACCTATACAAAGTGGAAAACTGTCTTTAAAACCGATCTTTATTCACACATTAAGTCCATTTGAGACCAAATTTGCGCTTACGACAGCCCTTGGTCGCTGATAGAGTTAGGAACAAGTTTTTACTGAAGAGCAAACCTGGGAATCTGATGAAACGCCCCTACGACAAAATTCTGTCCTAGGAACTTTAATGAAATGAAGCCTCTGATCGACGTAAAGATGACGTCATGACAAATTCGATCAAAACAGAAACTGATGCCGTACATAGTTGCTATATACAAGTATTACGCAGTGCAGTTTTTGTAATGGTAATTGTAAGCAGACGTGGGCGGCCAATGCTTTTATATAACTTTGAATAAACTGTTTCATTCCACGATACATTTCAGTCAATTTACGTTCTTTTTGATAAGGACACACCGACGTTTACTTCCTCTGTCCTACAAGGAAATTAACACATGACGTCAACTGCTAAAGAGTCAATTATTAAAACTTCTTTAGTAAAAATGTCTTTTTATTAATATCCTATAATTTTTCTGGTCTAGATTGTCAAGATGATTTCTGCGGTGGAAGTCTTGTCGATAATTATAAATAGTCGTGAAATGTGGCAGTGCGATACAGCCATCAAAACGCGAGCGATAATTGCAGAAGTACGCATGTTGCCTTTCAAATAAATGCTACAGCATTAGCGTGCTTTTAGCGCACATCCGTTTA
This sequence comes from Saxidomus purpurata, assembly GCA_022818135.1. Classification (NCBI taxonomy): domain Eukaryota; kingdom Metazoa; phylum Mollusca; class Bivalvia; order Venerida; family Veneridae; genus Saxidomus; species Saxidomus purpurata. The sequence continues at coordinate 789,412 of JAFMSR010000011.1, forward strand.
AAGAAAAAATGCAATCAGCATAAGCATCAAAATAAAGAATTAATGGGAAATTTATACTATACGATGCACAAATTGTACAATTTAGCCATACGACGAAGACAGAAATACGTCAACAGAAAAGATTAGAGACACACATAAACAGTTGATGAGTTATTGCCATGCAATACGAAGTCCCCTACCAATCTGAAACACTGGATTTATGGTATGGTAAAGGTGTATTCTATGTGTAGGAGAACGTGCATGTCATGGTTCATTTATTTTTGTTTATGTGTACAGATGGCAATAAAGATACAGCCTTAAAAGACCAAAGTGTGACCTTGACATTTGAAGTAGGTGGCCGGCTGTTGTTTGCAATTAAACTTTAATGTACGGGTTATAGTTGTAAGACTAAAGTCAATGACTGTACAAGCTACAGAGAGGACATGGATTATTGCCACATAACACTATGTTAAAGGGTTTGAGCCCCACGTGTGACCTTGACCTCGGCAATATATGGCTGGGTGTTGTCCATAACAAACATATGGTTAGCAAACCTGAGAAGTTATATTGAAATTAGTTTATACACTAAAAAGATACACAGCGGACAGGAAATATGGCAACATAACACTAACTTACAGAGTTCGAGTCCTTAAGTATGGCCTTGACCTAGGGAGCATGTGATTATGTATGACACACCCTCCTAACGTGTGAAGTTATATCAAAATCAGTTTATGCCTTTTGAAGATATAAATCGGAAATGAAATTGCATGCTTTAGTGTTTGAGCCATAAGTGTGACATTGTCCTTGGAAGGTGGATGGTTGTTGTACATGGCACATCCATGGGGTATTAGTAACAATTGTGTGCAGTTATATCAAAATTGGTCTATGTATTTGAAAGATAGTCCTACAAAGTTGTCCGAGAAAACTGCTGATATTTAGCAAGTGCTTTATCAGCAAGGCTTTCGAACATCTCATAAAACTTCAAAATCTGCTTCTTTGGAGTGATTTCAAATGTTTCGGAGACCAAAGTAGATCCGATTTTACAAAGTTTGACATCACATCACATCACAATATGATAGGACAGAACCCCATCTCAAAAGTTATCTGCAACTCAGAAATACATCTTTATTATAATGTCATGCTATAATTAACCATTCTCAAGGAAAAAAGAAAATTTCCGACAACATTATAGAATTAAAGATACAAACCGGACAGACAGACGGACGGAACAGTGCAAACTTACAGTCCCCGAACAGGTCAAAAGACCGGTAAGAGACTAGAAATTTGTTTTCAACATGTTTTCAAGAAAGGTGTTAGTAAGAGAATAGAGAAATTTACTCAGTCAAAAAGAAAGCGAGCACGGCTTTTTTCTCATGTACATTTGTAACCAGTCGACCTATGTTTTTAAAATTCTCAGCACAGAATAAGTACATTAATACCATTCAGTTGTACTCAGTTGAAGTTATTTTGATATTTCCATTTTCCTATAGTTTGACGTCAGCTCTGATACAATAGTTTGACGTAAGCTCTGATACAATAGTTTGCACGTATACATCATGCTGAATTCTTTTCGCGCGATTTCAAAGTATCACTATCTAGGACGTTCGTTCGGACAAGAAAACACATGATATTGCAAAGTGTATTACGAATAGCGATGCCACGCCTTCGCAAACAGGTGAGAATCAAGGCGGTAGTAATGTTGGCATCTAGAACGTCCGTTGATGAAGTTGAACGGCAGTTGAACTTTCATAGGAATATCATGTTACGTCTCAATGTTCAATTTCGACGAACTGGAGACATTTCTGACAGGCACAGGCTAGGTAGACCCTTTCAGATATTTGAATATGACAGAATTTCAATGACGTCATCAGATGTAACGTTAGGTCCATGCGATCTACTTTATTAGTAGTTATACGTTTAATAGGTGACTATGATAATCCAACTGTAGCTGTGGTTTTGAAAAAGCGCGAGAATGATGGCGTAATGCGTAAATATTCGTCAAAAGGGCATTTATAGCGATTATAGATTAAAAACGGCCGAAAGCAAAACTTGTTTAGACATAAAACACGTGACCCTATCTTTTACCATGTTTTGTAGCCGGCACAACAATTCACCATAGGTTTAGCTACAATGATTACTGGTATAATAAGGAAACAAGAGGCCCAAGATGGCCCTATATCGCTCACATCTTTGTAAAACAAATGACACCCCCAAGGAAAGGCTAATTTTGACCCATGGGGCATAATTTGAACAAACTTTGAAGAGGTCTACTAGGCAATGCTACATGCCAAATATCTTAGCTCTAGGCCTTGTGGTTTCAGAGAAGAGGATTTTTAAAGTGTTTCCTATATAAGCCTAGGTTAAATTAAGTGACACCTCAGACAAGGTCAGTTTTGATCCCAGGGACGTAATTTGTATAATCTTGGTAGAGGTCCACTGAACAATGCTACATGCCAAATATCTAAGCATTAGGCCTTGTGGTTTCATAGAAGAAGATTTTTAAAGTTTTTCCTTTATTAGCCTATGTAAAACTAAATGACTCCCCGTGCGGGGTAAATTTTGACCCGGGAGTCATAATTTGAACAGTTTTGATAGAGATCTACTAGCCAATGCTACATGCTAAATATCTAAGCTCTATGCCTTGTGGTTTCAGAGAAGAAGATTTTTTAAAGTTTTTCCAGTATAAGCCTTTGTCAAACTAAGTGACACCCCGGGCAAGGTCAATTTTGATCCCAGGGGCGTAATTTGTACAATCTTGGTAGAGGTCAACTAGCCAATGCTACATGCCAAATATCTTAGCTCTAGGCCTTGTGGTTTAAGAGAAGAAAATTTTTAAAGTTTTTCCTATTTGTTGCCATAGCAAACCAGAGTTCTGCATGGGATATAATTTTTTGAAACAACTTTGATATAGGTCCAATGCCAGGCTACATGCCTTCTAAGTCTCATCAACATTGGCCCTGTGGTTTTAGAGGAGAAGATCTTTTGAAGGAACCTGGTGGACGGACGGACGGACGTTACACGGACGACAAGGCGGAATGTGATCCAAAGGGCATTATTTGTACAATCTTCGGTGTGTAAAAACAGTTATATTTGATACATACGCATAAATGCAAGTACTAAGACTTTAACGTCAATTTTGTTTTCAAATAAAGGTTATTAAGATTTTCCTAATTTGCCGTGTAAATCTAATGATAGAGGACGGGGTCAATTTGACATTAACCCGGGGTAATAATTCGAACAACGTCTATTTTTGATGTTTAGACAAGACATGCCAAACTAAGTTCTAGGTTGTGTTTCAGATAGGAAGAAGACCTTTTAAAAGTTTTTTCTGTTTATTACCAAGGAAAGAGTTTGATGGAATTTAAAATATTTGAACAACTTATGATGAGCTTAAACACAGTTAAACCCGAAGTTGCTCAAAGGCATATGGTTTCAGAGATGCGTTAATGGTGAGAAATGTAACGAATGGTTTACAGACCTCCGGACGGACGTACGGAGTACGGACAATGGGAACCGGAATGCGATCTTCCATTGGAACATTTGTGCCAACGGTGTGCTAATGAAATTTGTTATTTCAATACAAGGCTAAAATTAGAACAAAACAACCTAAACGACTATAAGGAACAAGTTTCAAATAAGGGTTATGATTTTAATTTTCAATTATTGACTTGTGACATAAATCAGCAATATTATGTGTCTAGATGTCTCGCTAATTGTAAAAAAATAGGTACTCTAGAGTAATAAGAGTAAAACTCTTTAAATTCATTGTCTGTTTAATACATGAATACAAGAGTAGATCTATACTTACAATATAAAACTTCTTCGATTACTATTGTAAAGCCGTTGAAAGGCATTTGTTTTTCTGTGCAACGTAGACAAATCGTTAAATACGACGTCGAGCGGACATTGGGAAGCCGATTGTATTCTCATTACAACAAAGTGTTAACTACTGAATGAATTTATGATAATCAATCACAAAATTTTAAAACGAACCAACCTAATATTTACTCGACAAGCGAACATGCAAACTTAAGTTCTAAAAATAAGGTTCATTTATATTCATGATGAGTTATCGTGAATTTAAAGGAACAAGAGCCCAATTTGTAGCGAATATAGATACTCTTTCATTCATAAAATGAATAAAAGACAAGAGGCTGCCTTTAGGGATAATAACATTGTGATTAACTTAAGTGTCATTCAAGTAAAAACTATTCGATAATACAAATGAACTTGCTAGAGCCAATATAAGCATCATTTTCGTCACAAGAAGCTAAGTATAAACAATGAAGCACCTTGGCTACATCAACAACAGCAATAACCTTCTTTGCCATTCGATACAGGTACATGTACTAGAATAAGAAGCCTCATTGCATGATGAAGCAAGTATAAGCAAAACACATTTGTTCCTGGTAAAGCCAGTATATATATATTCTGTCTTGATTCAGACAGAACATAATAGCCTTTTTGTATGCTCGAAGCAGGTTAAGACAAAACAAGCATTCTGTCTGATACGATGAAGACGAAAAGCATTCTGTTTGCTGATGAAGACAGAACAAGCATTCTGTTTGCTCGATGAAGACAAAACAAGCATTCTGTTTGCTCGATGAAGACAGAACAAGCATTCTGTTTGCTCGATGAAGACAGAACAAGCATTTTGTTTGCTCGATGAAGACAGAACAAGCATTTTGTTTGCTCGATGAAGCCAGAACAAGCATTCTGTTTGCTCGATGAAGGCAGAACAAGCATTCTGTTTGCTCGATGAAGACAGAACAAGCAGTTTGTTTGCTCGATGAAGCCAGAACAAGCATTCTGTCTGCTCGATGAAGCCAGAACAACCATTCTGTTTGCTCAATGATGACAAAACAGGCATTCTGTTTGCTTGATTAAGCCAGAACAAGCATTTTGTGTGCTCGATGAAGACAGAAAAAGCATTCTGTTTGCTCGATGAAGCCAGTAGAAGTAGCCACTGTGCCTGATGAAATCACTTCTGAAATATCTTTAACATTGATCCACTCTTAGCGTTTTTGTATCTATGTTCATAAAATATAATAATGCTTCAAAGAGTTGAATACATGTACTTTATTAACGTGAATTTCAATTCAAGTTGTTTGAACACAGATATGATTTTAAGGCAGTCCTAAAATGAAATATTGTAGAAGTCGTTTACAATTCATTTTATGAAATATGTGTTCGTCTTTTAAATAAAATTGAATACATAAGAACATACGTATTTCCCAAATGAGTACAAATTTTAATAATCTGTGCGACATTTTCCATGTCAGCACTTACTTAAATCCCAAGATAATTTACTGTTTAATATGGTTTTGCACTTCAAAGAAATGTAAAAATGTTAATAATTTATTATAGTTCTCAGAATAATTGATTTAGCAATGCATTTTCATGCCTTTCAGGGAAAATTTCAACGAGAAAGTTGAAAATTATCTCATTGCATGTGTTTTTTATTGCATGGCAACCATTAACCCTTGGAGAACTATAATATCTGTGATTATAATTTAAGAAAGCTACATACCTAACATACCTAAATCTAACAAATCTTGAAAGGCCTAGTATGCTTACAATTTCCCATGGAACAGTAATTTATTAAATAACCTGATTGTTTTATCAATAGCAACATAGTACATTTTGTACACATAGTGTAGTTTTTTTTAAAATTTCATCGCAAAACTAGTAAATGTTTTCTGAGAAAACTTTCAAGAGGATACGTTATAAAAGAAAGACATACATTTTTTGAATGGACGAAACATATATATCTATAAATCTGCTGTCATCAAATTATTTCTTCCATGCGAGGAATTCGGAGTTATTACGGTACTTCAAAGAAATATATTAACACTAATTATTTTCGAAACGACTTTTAAAGGGACCTACCCTATAACTGATGCCAAACTAAATAACCTCCAAAACATTAATAATAGAATCTTTGGAAGTATTATAACTTAACCTAAAAGTCCCAGCCACTATCGATAAAATCAGCAGTTTGAAATATACTGCAGTACCGTAAACCATTCAATAATCTATGTAGAGTTGTTGTTGTACAATTAATTGGTGTATGTGATTTAGCCTCAATATTGATTAATTGTGGTAAAATGAGGCATTTTTCGTCAAAGGTTCTTCTTTCAAATTGTATTAATTTTACATTTTACGTTCATTTAACACATAATCAATGTTTCGAGAATATAATCTGCTAGATGTAGGGAGTGCGCCTTTAAACTGAAATATGATTAGGCCGTTTCCAACTGAAATTAATATTAAACGGTTTTGCGTTTCTTTACATGTCGTAATTCCTTCTTATCTAATGCTATTCCAAGAAAAATACACTGACGTGTAGATAGTTTATTGCTCTCAAAGTATGTGCAGGTTCCCTGTTCATAGAGACACGCAGAATTATAAAAACAAAAATTCTACACCACCTTTATCTAAGCCAAAAATTACTGCTCTGAATCCCAGATACCCTCCGAATTCAAAGCCGTAGGATCATCACTGTGATGTAGATACGTTACAGTCTTCCAGAATAAGAAGAAAATCATCGAGTTTAAGTATATTGAAGGGAAAAAGAAACGCACGGTAACAATATATGCAACAATTTCTTAAATGCTTGGCGTAAAAATTTGAAAACCGGTCAGACGACTATCTTGGTCACTGTGTACTCAATCCCGTACCTAAAGTTACTCAACAGTGTATTTCTCCGTTCCACTTGGAGAAAGTGATGAAAAGCAAAAAACACGTGCAGAATAATGACAAGATCGTAAAAACATCTTGTCATACCAATTGATACTCTTGAGGTAAACACATCACTTTCCGCTTTTTAAATTAAATTTGAAGCTCTTGCAATCATGGTACGGCTGACGGAAGTTCAGAGAGGTCACGCTATTGCATTGCTAATGCAAGGTCAGAGTCAACAACAGGTGCTATGCAGTTTGGTGTGAATGTTTCCACCATAGAACGTCTTGTCCGTCGTTTGAGAGAAACCGGAAGAGTTGCCGATCGACCGCGATCGGGGAACGTCCGCGCGTAACGTCGCGACGTCAAGATAGGGCTATTTGTCTTTCCCACCTGCGTAATCGCCACGGTACTACCTCTGAAACCGCTAATAATACGGTAGGCAATCATAATGGCCACACTCACCCAAAAACTGTAACGAATCGATTGAGTGAGCTTGGTCTGCGAGCACGTCGTCCTTGCGTTGGTCTGCCTCTCACTCGCGCACGACCTGTGCATCGTATGGCTTGGTTGGCGGCACATGCTCCCAGACGATTTCCAATGAGGCAATGAAGACGGGTCTTTTCACCGATGAGTCCCGGTTCACCCTTTTTCGTCCGGACGGTCGACGTCGTATACCGACGTCGTGGGGAACGCTACGCTGACGCTTGTGTTCTTGAGAGAGATAGGTCTGGGGAGGGATTTCTCAGAGAGTAAAGTCACCTTTGATTGTGGTAGCCGGGAATTTAACTGCCGTAAGATATAGGGATGAAATCCTCCGCCCTGTTGTAGTTCCATTTGTTCAACAGTGTCACTTAATTTTCCAGCATGATAATGCTCGACCCCATGTTGCCAGAGTTTGTCAAGACTTTCTCGCAAACCATAACATTTAACCACTGGACTGGCCGCCGTACAGTCCAGATTTGTCCCCAATCGAACATCTGTGGGACGAACTTGACAGGAGGAAAAGGGGGCGTAGGAATACCCCTTCTACACTCGGCGAAGGACAACATTGTTCGAAGAGTGGAACAATATCCCAATGAGAAGGATTAATGCACTGATGAATTCCATGCACAAGAGAATAAGGCTTGTGACAGATTCGTCTAATGACATTTTGGTAATTTGTTTATTAAAGATTGGTTTTTATACTCGTATATAATAGTGTATATTACATAAAACATATCACTTTAAATCACCTCAAATGTTTAACCTGCGTTTCTTTATCCTTTCAGTACATTTAAGTATGCACATTTTCGTACAGAAAAAAGTATAAGTTCCGTTTACCATACAACTTAGTTTGTTTCACTTAGTCAAAAGACATTGAACTGCAAAAACGCATGGCTGCATTTGGGAAATACTTTTGTGAAATGAAAGGAGCCAAGACATTCCCCGAAATAGTTAAACTAGATTAGGAAAGAAAACATGAAACAATTAAAAGCACACCTGCATTAGAATTAACGCAATTAACTTCTCATTTTCCTATGCCAACCGCCGCGAGATGTCAAACGTTTACTGCTTCAAATCTCGAACGTAACAAATTATAGACTAAAATTAAAGTCAGCTGGGACATGAACAGTTTCCATTTTCAAGATAAGAATGTATTTCCCATTTCAATTTGGCTGTTGGCATGGAAGTCATTACATTTTAAGGATGGTTCATTTGAAATATTAAGTCTGTTGTGGAATTATTAGGTTATCAACGCAGATACGGGCTAAATATTAGTTAGACAAGTACATCTTTTCTCACAAAAAAATATATGCAAGTAGACGCCATCGAGTTTATATTAATATAATTTACCCACCTGTCTTCGGTAGCTTTATATACTGAAAGGATGAAGAAACGCAGGGTAACAATAAGTGCAACAAATTTTTTTAATGCTTGGCCTTAAATTATGAAAACCGGTCAGAATACTACCTTGGTCACTTGTCACTCAAACCGGTGCCTAAAGTCACTCAACCGTGCATTGCACCATGCCACATAAAGTGATAAAACGCAAAAAACATGTGCAGAATAATTATGACAAGTTTGTCAAAACATCTTGTCATACCAATTGATACTCTTGAGGTATACACGTCGCTTTCCACTTTTTACATTGAATATGAAGCTCTTGCAATCATGGTACGGCTGACAGAAGTTCAGAGGGGTCAGGCTATTGCATTGCTAATGCAAGGTCAGAGGCAACAACAGGTTGCTATCCAGCAGTTCAGTGTGAATGTTTCGATTTCACTTTGCGATATTTGGGGGTACTGTCAAATGTGCTTCAATAATTATGAATTATTGGTCAAAATCTAATGAAATTTTGGTAATTTGTTGATTAAAGACGGGTTTTTTATACTCATATAAAATATTGTATATATTACCAAACACATCACTTTTAATCCCCTTAAATGTTTACCCTGCGTTTCTTTATCCTTTCAGTATAGATATTATTTCTTCCGATTAAATATTTTTCGTTGCACAAAGTCTCACGATTATTGGATAGTCCTACAACAACTTAACAACTACAACCTTAAACCATTTACACATTCACCTGCTTATTTGTAACTTATACTAAAAAGAAACGTTATAATTCATCCGGATTAATTGGATATCTAAGTACTCGTTCACAAGTAAGCAAATTTCATTATTCTTTGCTCATAGGATGAACATTTCTGGCATTGTTGGTCAACCTATGTAAAATGTATCTTTATGTGAGAACGTTGACAGTTATTTTACGGAGGATATGAATCTAGTACAAGTTCTCTGGAAAGACGGTTATGTAAACTGCCCGCCAATAAAAGTCCTAGGAGCACAATTACAAGTAGCTCCTATTGTACCAAGAAAAGTGTCTTACTGGCTGAAATTACCTTTATCTGCACCATGAACATTCCAAAAAAAAATTTAAGTCGACAAGTATATGTTAGAAATACAGCGTAGTTTTTTTTCAATGTTATTGCAAGAAATAAGAAAGGCTTTCTGGCAACTATTTTTTATGAAGAAACGACTTGAATACGAAAGACAGTCTTATGTCAACATTGTTTTAGAGTGAATGGAACAGGGTTCTATTATTAAACTATAAGTAAAAAATAAATTTATATCAGTAAATTCAAAGTGATCCTAGGACTTTAAAATAACCAAAACACGGTTCGGCACGAACGAAAATCTTCTTTAACAACATACCCGGTAATTTGGTTCCACGTAGAGACTTTGTCGAAAATAACTAGTAATTGCGATACTTTTGCAAATAGCAAATAAGGTAACGGAATATCTCTTTAAAACTTTATCTACTGGTGCTCTTATTTGAATGCCGTTCTCAAAGAAGTACAATATATAGACAATGTAAATAGTATAGAATCTCCTTACCTCTTGTTCGATATACTATCAAGAATAATTTACTGATTCAAAGAATCAAAATCAATATTGACATACCACAATGGTAATGATATTCTTCGAGTATATTCTTCGAGACCCGAGAAATGTTCCGAGAGGTACGATTACGTACTCCGGAATTAATTTATGGATTATGACTCTACCTAGAAAAACTATGCAATGATAGTTTGGACTTTTAGATTTATATCAACAAAACTTAAATTTGTAACAAGATGTATGGTGGTTGTCTTTGTCAGATCGTTCTGGTGTGTTTGCGCGTCTGGACTATAGAACACCGTATTTGTCATAATAGTTCAGGTTTTATCAACCCTTTGACCCATTTATTCATTGAAATACAATGTAAGCCCTTCTCCTGTATGTCTTATATTGACAGTAACGCATTTTCCTTACTGTTATAAGTAAGCTATTGTTTTTTTACTTTGAATTACCCGTCTTCAAGGCTTTCATGAAGCACAGCATCGCTAGTGAAGTCCTACATTGACGTAAACAGCACGGACGTTGTCCCGCGCTTAGATGAGCGTCGCACATAGGGATTGTGCAGATGTTATAACACGAAAAACATTCATAAACCTTATCATTGAATGCTTAGTCTAGGTGAGAGCCTTTTTAAAATATGAAGCTGTATTTACGCCAATTATTTCATATTACTTTTCGTTTTCAAGTAAACGCATATTTCCATCTGATCCAATAAAGTCGCTGTCTTTTAAATGCATTTAAAGCTGAAATGAGTAGCGGTTGTCATATAAAAACCGAGTCATTTATTTTTGTTAGGATTGTTCAAAACACAGTTTAGATTGAGGTAAAGATAAATCTGTCAAAAACCATTCCCCAAAAAGACAGTGCAACTTTTGCCTTATCGGTTCTTAAATGACCTAGCCCGATATGTATGCGTCATCTACTTTTTTATATTAATTCTCTGGCATGAACTGTCGTGATGTGTAAGTCTTGTCTGCATAGAGTCGTGAAATGTGCCATCAAAACGAGAGCGATAATCGCAGAAAATACGCATGTCGCCTTTCAATAAAAGGCTACTGCATTAGCGTGCTTTTAGCGCACATCCGTTTAAAGAAAAACTGCAATCAGCAAAAGCATCGAAATAAAGAATTTATGAGAAATTTATACTATACGATGCACATATTGTACAATTTAGCCATAGGACGAAGACGAAAATGCGTCAACAGACAAGATGGCAGCATAAATAAATAGTTTTACTTTTCGACAAAGATTTCAGGAAAGACTTTCTTTGTCTGCTTGAAAATTCTTACTTTTCTGTATTCAAGTTCCTAGACATTAGTTTGTAGATTATCTGAGCAAATGCTTGAGGTGAGCTATTGTAATCGCCCTGTTTCATTTGTCCGTCGTGCATTGTCAATAATGACATGTACAAGCAATACAGGCTGCAGTAGTTTTCATACCACACCTATTGTTTTACGAATGTAGTAATGTGAAACTGCTGTCGAATTAATTTTGTTGTTGTTAAGTTTTGACGAAAATGCGTCTTTTGTACTATGAATCAAGAACACAAAACCCCTTACTTTTGGTAAAAGATCCATCAGGCATTGTTGAAAGATGTATTAAATTTCGAAACTTCTTTAAGAAATAAAATGGTGCCTGCGTGCACAAACGATTTTCTTCGCGCGATTTATTCTTCCAACTGCACGCTAGATTAAACGTTTCGCCAATTAGATTCATTTAAAAAGTTTATCGTGATGAACCGAATATACCTCAAACATTTCCGGAATCTTGAAACGTGCAACCAATCAAATCAGCACACACAAACCGTAACAACAGTCGCTAGAATGCTTACCTAACTTAAAAAGTAAGTCCCAACAAGACTTGTTGCAAAAATATGAACGGTATAAGTATTCTAAAGCAAATGGTAAATTAAAACATGTATTATTAAGTTATAATTAACACTGGGAGCAAACCTGGTCGTAAATGAAAGATATGAAGCACTCCATCTAAAGGACAAAATGTTACTCTTGTCACTAATATTACTTAAGCACACTATGATCATACATTTTTATGCATGACATAAAGTAGCCTAGGCAATGAACGATTTCAATCATTTGTAAGCAGGAATCATCAGGTAAATCTTTTTTATTCTAGATTTTTAAATTTTAATTTACCCTGGCCGACGTGTTGGTTCTCTCTATTTAGCGTTACCTTTGTTATTATATAACTCATTATTAATAACCATGCATCTGATTGTAATATTTAAATGTCCCCCGAGCTTTTTAGTGAAAAACACTTTTGCGTAACTTCTCTGTAACGGAGTACACGCCAATGGCGTCCAATGTAAACAATGGCGAGTCTCCATAGAAAATAACAAGAGCTGTCCCTCACAAGTGACGAATGCCCCCGAAAGAGGTGCCTCACAGTCTGTGTCCTCTCCATGTGCTCAATAAATGTGCTATGTAATTTTAAAATCCTTCCATGCATGACAGAGTAACCATGCATACAGTTTTCCATTACTTTAAACTCTAAGTGTGACCTTGACCTTTGAGGTAGGGACTTGGGTCTTGCACGCGACACATCCGCTTGATGTGCTACACATTTGTGCAAAGTTATTTTAAAATCCTTCAAAGCGTGATAAAGTTATAGTCCGGACACAAATGTATGCATATATACAGGATTCCATTACCTATAAACTCTAAGTGTGACCTTGACCTTTGTGATAGGGATGTGGGTCTTGCACGCGACACGTCATCTTGATGTGCTAGACATTTGTGCCAAATTATTTTAAAATCCTTCAATGCATGACAAAGTTACAGTCCGGACACGAATGTGTGCATATATGCATATATGCATATATAGAGGAATCCATTACCTTCAAACTCTAAGTATGACCTTGACCTTTGAGCTAGGGACGTGGGTCTTGTACGCGACACGTCGTCTTGATGTGCTAGACATTTGTGCCAAGTTATTTCAATGCATGACAAAGTTACAGTCCGGACACGAATGTGTGCATATATAGAGGATTCCATAACCTTCATACTCCAAGTGTGACCTTGACCTTTGAGGTAGGGATGTGGGTCTTGCACGCGACACGTCGTCTTGATGTGCTAGACATGTGTGCCAAGTTATTTTAAAATCCTTCAATGCATGACAGAGTTACAGTCCGGACACGAATTGTAAGTGGGGACGCACAGACGGACGGACAGACGGACTGACGGACAGACGGACGGTGCGATTTTAATATGCCACCCTTCGGGGGCATAAAAATCGTCATCTTTACAAAATGACGTGATTGTTTCAAAAACGCTTACAATTCCAGAGATTGACTTTTAGGCTTATGGCCCCGAATCGGGACTACGTTTGCGTCCAGGACCACAGTGACTTGCTCCAGAACTGATATTCCTGCCTTGGTGTTTGTGCTTTGACGTTGAGCTAATGTAAACACTAGTTATGTACTTAAAGACAACGTCAAAGCACAAACACCAAGGCAAACATCTATGGTTGAAGCAATCCTCTGGAAGGCCTTTACTATTGTTGTCATGCATTTCAGTAGAAGAACCCTGACTTTGTTTATGTTGTTAATTCTCTAGCCTACGAACGTGGGAGTCTCCGAATACAAGCGTCATATTTGCATATGTAATGAATTGCTATAAAAGATATGAGTGATGTCCCTTGAGGGCAAGGCATGGCTTTTCGGCTCAGTAAATTTATTGGAATAAAATGTAAATTAAAGGTGTTTTGGTGGAATATCAATAGCATGGAAAGTTATTCATGTCGCAATCTAAAAATACGGATAAAAAGCAAAATGGACGTAAACCAAAGCGAGGAAAGAGAAAAACAATTTCTCCATTGTTCTAAATCAATAGCACGGATTACACGAACATTTTCAAAACCCGTTCAACATAACAGGCTAGTGGACAGTGGAAAGGTGCGTATAAACACGCCTGGGGTGAAATATTGAGTGGTGAATTGTTCAACACACCAAATAAGCGTTTTCACTGCAGTAGTGACAGTTCACAGTACTTTACATTTGAGCCGTTTCAACATTTAAACATGAGTTATTCACAACCACCTTTTAACGGACAACAATTTATGCAATCGCCGCCAGGATTTATTCCTCAATATGCTGGATCCCCAGTTCCTACTAGTGCACAGCTTACGCAACCGCCACCGTGGGCAGTTAGCATCATTGAAGATATTAAAAACATTAAAAGTTCAGTATCAAAAATAGAAAATATTGAAAAAACAGTAAACCGTATTAGTATGAAATTGGGCGATCTTGAGCAAAAAGTAAACGGGATGGATCAGCGAGTGGTTGATGTTGAAAAGACAGTTTCGTTCATAAGTTCGAAATACGAATCCAAGGAAAAAGGCTTGAAAACTGCCGGTGACAATATAAAATCTCTTCAAAAATCATGTGTTACACTTAAAACACATGCTCAGTCTTTGGAGACAGATCGGTGACTCATTAAATAGTAAAATCTCAGATTTAGAGTTCAGATCCATGCGGGAAAACTTGATTTTTTATGGCATACCCGAAGAACCAGAAATGTCCACAACGGTCATGAAAACCGGAAGTGAACCTCCGGAATCTGGTGAGTCAAAGGTAAAAAAGATGATCAAGGATGAACTTAGCATTGATGCAGTAGATATGAAATTTGATAGAGCTCATAGGCTGGGAAATCCGAAGTTTTCAAAAAAGCACGAGCAATTGTAGTCAAATTTCATTCATACACCGACAGGGAAGAAATTCGAAGTACGGCATTCAACAAAAAAGAGGATTTAAAAGCGAAAGATCTTGGAATTGGTGTGCAGTTACCGAAATAGTGGCGAGATGCTCGAAAACTTTTATATCCAGTTATGTCGAAAGAAAAGAAAATTGGAAAAACAGTTAAACTTGTTGCAGATAAACTATACATTGATGGGAATCTATACGTATCCCCGCCCACCACTACAGCTTAGCGGAGTCAGGAAGAAAATTTGGACATTTTATCCTGGAATATTAATGAATTGACTAGAAAAATTGCTGATTCAGATTTTCTGGACATTATTAGATCTCATGATTGTGTTATTCTTACAAATACTTGGGTTTCACCGAAATCCCATTATAATTTAAGCATACAGGGTTATGAGGTTAAACATTTATGTGGAAATAAATCGTTGAACACTAGAAAAGGAAGATACAGTGGAGGTATCTCAATTTATTTTAAAAATAGATTAAAAGGTAAAATTCATATAGTAGAAAAACACCATGGATAAAAATCTGTAAAAGTCTTTTTCATTTTGAGCAAGATGTATACTTTTGTAATGCATATATAAAACCTATTGATTCAAAAGTGTTAAACTTTAACAACGATAATACGTTTGATCTTATAGAAAATGGGAATTGAAAAGTATAGTTCTCACGGAAAAATATTTATAAACGGAGATTTGAACGGCAGAACCTCGAACGAGTCAGATTTTTTAACAAATGATATATATTTAGTAGAAAGTTTTGAATTGTTATATAATGAAGTTGATATTCCTAGATATAACAAAGACCATATTCTAGATACACAAGGCAAACGTATTATTCAATTATGTAAATCTACAAACTTGGTGATAGGGAATTCTAGACTGGGTATTAGATTTTACATTCCATAATAAAAATGGCGCGAGCATGGTTGACTACTTATTGTTAAAATATGATGATTTCAAATATATCAACAATTTTAAAATTATGCCACCAAATGAGTTCTCTGATCACTGCGCATTAACATTTAGACTATAGAAAGTAAACGCCCGCAAATACAGTCACGTGACGATAGCAATGCGCACGAAAATATAATTGTATGGGACGTCAAGCAAATCGATACATTTCGAAACAATCTGTTGGCTAATGTTACCACTTTACAACGCTTGACCGATAGCGTGGACTGTAGTAATATTAATCAGTCCGTTGATTCGTTCACAAACTTTATGCAAGAGCAAACGTTTCAAGTATTTGGAAAAACCAAAACAGTGAATAAAGATTTGTGTATAAACAGGTATACTGATAAAAAGAAGTAGTTTATTAAAGAGTGTTACGATACACGTAAGGAATATAATAAAGCTAGAAATGAATTTATTCGAGATAAAAACGTTAATAATAAGAATAATTTCTTGAGTAAAAAACAAACATATATAAAAACAAAACGAAAACATAAAATGCTTTTCAAAACGAAAGAAGGTAAACGCAATTCTAAGTTAGCAAAGACTAGCCCAAAACCGTTTTGGAAAAAACGTTAAAGCACAGTATAAACAAAACAATATTCGAGCAAATAATTTAAATATAAATGATCTTTATATGCATTTTAATGAATTATACGGAACGCAAAGTAATACTACAGATTATACAATATCGACTAAATATAATGTTAGCGACAATGATTTTGGATGCAGAATTTTCTGTCTCGAGATTAAAGCAGCTGTCTTATCACAAAATAATTCCAAAAGTCCTGGAGCAGATAAGTTAATTTCTGATATTTTTAAAAAATCGCTCGATATTATATCCCATTTCCTTGTTAAACTGTACAATAAAATATTAAATGATGATTTCTTACAACGTGGGGGGAAGGAATTATTGTCCCCATAATTAAAGGTGGTAATCCCGATGAGGCTAAAACTTATAGAGGGATAACATTAAACAATATTTTGTCTAAAATATACTCCAGACTTCTCGTTACTCGTCTCACAAAATGGGCCGATAAACATGAAAAACTCATAGATAATCAATTTGGTTTCCAACGGGGCAAGTCTAAAGTTGATTGTATCTTCATTTTACATGCCTTAAACTAATAAAAGAAAACTGTACGTTGCATTTGTGGACTGGGAAAATGTTTGATAAAATTAACAGGATACATCTCTGGAATAAACTTGGAATAAAATTTATAAAAGCTATCAAATCAATGTATGAAGTTGTTAAGTCCTGTGTGCGGTACAAATCAGAGAACTTACAATTCATAAGTTCAAATATAGGGGTTAAACAGGTGGATTCGTCTAGTAGTTTATTATGTTTTTTTCTAAATGATATTTTTAATAACATAAATAGTAATATTAACGGTGTATTCCATATTGATGATGTACAAATATTTCTTTTATTATTTGCCGATGCAATGGTATTTGCACATGATGCACTATCGCTTCAGTCGATGTTGAACGACATAAATTGCAGTAATACATTGGGGTTACGTGTAAATGCAAACAAATAAAAAACTAGAGGTTGCTTTTCTCAAAAAAACGTATGTCTCCCAACATTTAACATAGAAAGATAGACAGGTATGTGTGTCAAGAATTACAAATAATTCGAAATACAAGTTATTTTCATTTATTTTATTTTTTTGGGTGGTTTATCGAAATACAACTGTTACAGTGGATTATATTCTGATTAACTCACTGTTCACTCAGTGAAATGATCAAAATCTTCACCCGGATAAATGTCAAAAAGTACACCCAGTGTAATGAATGCCTTAATAAAAAAAAATAGGGCCAAATTCAAATTTTTATGGGTGGCACCCAAGATAGGTAAAGGGAGGTAATAATATCTTTTCAAAGTGAATTTCTAATGAATTCCATCTAAATATATAATTTTTAATGCAAATATTTCCCAAATATAATACAATAGGTCTTATATTTTATCTTTCCTTAGGCAAAGTATGTGTATCAAATTTTACCTATGATAAAATAACTCTATCTTGGTTGGGCAACCAGGATAGGGAAATCAAATTTAAAAAATACCTCCAGTGAAAGTCTTATTGAATTAAGCGCTAAGTGAACATAAATGAGTGTAAATGTTCAGATGTTAAAGTTTCAAACAAATCTGTCACATGGCAAAATTCTAACTAAAACCTTTAAATTAAAAAAGAAGGAACATTTTGGCCTGAAAAAAAAAAAAAGAAAGATTTTGGCCTTAAAAAATTGATGCATAAATTTTTTGGATTTTTTTGGCCTTAAATAAAAAAAATTTTGGCCTTAAAAAATTAGGGTTAGGGTTAACGAAAATTTAGAGTTAGGGTTTACGGAAATGAACAGTAACTCTGCTAAGAATCACTGAACCGGAAAAGCCGACAACATGCATGAATAGGCTTGGCACTGATCATTCACATGCAGTTTGGTTGAAATCCACCTAGCAGTATAAGAAGAGTTGCACTGACAACCTTACGGCTAGGGTTAGGGTTAACAAAAAGGTCAATAACTCCTGCTAAGAGTGAATGAACCAGAAAAGCCAAGATATGCACAACTACACTTCTACAAACATTTCTATCAAGTTTCAGTAAAATCCATCCAGGCGTGTAGGAGGAGTTGGGCTGACAATCTTTGGTGGGACAGAGAGACGGACGGACAGACAGAAAAGGACAGCACCATCAAAATGTGTCCCCTCATTCTGTGGGACACATAATTAATCGCATAACCGTATAATAAACGAGAAATTGACCAACGGTCACTGTGACCTTGACCTTTGACCTACGACCCCAAAAACAATAGGGATCATCTGCTCTATAAGACCAATCATCCTATGAAGTTTGAGGGCTAGGTCAAAAGGAACTCTAGTGTATCATCCGGAAACGAGAAATTGACCAACGGTCACTGTGACCTTGACCTTTGAACTACTGACCCCAAAAACAATAGGGATCATCTGCTCAATAAGACCAATCATCCTATGAAGTTTGAGGTCTGTAGGTCTAAAGGAACTCTAGTTATCATCCGGAAACGAGAAATTGACAAACGGTCAGTATGACCTTGACCCTTGACCTACGACCCCAAAAACAATAGGGATCATCAGCTCTATAAGACCAATCATCCTATGAAGTTTGAGGGCTGTAGGTCAAAAGGAACTCTAGTTATCATCCGGAAACGAGAAATTGACCAACGGTCACGTGACCTTGACCTTTGAACTACTGACCCCAAAAACAATAGGGATCATCTGCTCAATAAGACCATTCATCCTATGAAGTTTGAGAGCTGTAGGTCAAAAGGAACTCTAGTTATCGTCCGGAAACGAAGAATGGACGGACGGACTGACGGACTCCCCCAGTTTGAGGGTTGTAGGTCAAAAGGAACTCTAGTTATCATCCGGAAATGAGAAATTGACCAACGGTCACTGTGACCTTGACCTTTGACCCTACCGGACCCAAAAACAATAGGGTCATCGCTCTATAAGACCAATCATCCTATGAAGTTTGAGGTCTGTAGGTCTAAAGGAACTCTAGTTATCATCCGGAAACGAGAAATGACCAACGGTCGTGGGGCCTTGACCTTTGACCTACTGACCGCCAAAAACAATAGGGATCATCAGCCTATAAGACCAATCATCCTATGAAGTTGGTGGAGGGCTGTAGGTCAAAAGGAACTCTAGTTATCATCCGGAAACGAGAAATTGACCAACGGTCACTGTGACCTTGACCTTTGAACTACTGCCCCCAAAAACAATAGGGATCATCTGCTCAATAAGACCATTCATCCTATGAAGTTTGAGAGCTGTAGGTCAAAGGGAGAAGGGACTCTAGTTTCGTCCGGAAACGAAGAATGGACGGACGGACTGACGGACTGACGGACGGACGGACTGACGGACAGGGCAAAAACAATATGTCTCCCCCCGAGGTGGGGGAGACATAATTATGATCTTCGAAAACGGACGCCATACATCTTACGAATTTTATCTTTACAATGCACGTATAGAAGTTGTAACAACTTTTAAATATCTTGGTGTTCATTTATATAAAAATGGAAACTGGATCGCACTCAGAAAAAAGTTGCACAACATGCGTCCTTCTCTATGCACAATTTGTTTATTGTAAATAATCAATTAGAACTGCCCGTTTCACAAAAGTTAAAATTGTTTGACTCACTGGTAGCTCCCGTATTGAACTATTCGGCTGAAATTTGGGGGTATCATAAAAGTCCTGATGTTGAAAATGTTCATTCCAAATTTTTTCGAAAACTTCTACATGTAAGAAATTCAACCAGTCTCGATGCAATTTACGGAGAATTAGGAAGAATTCCTATGGGCTTATGATCAGGCAGGACTAACGTATTTGTGGCAAAATCAGTTTAATATGTTGCTAAATTATAACGTAATAAAACAAAGAATTTTAGATATATATTATCAATACTGGTACTCTGCAATAAATTCACCCCGTTTAGAAACCTACAGTCTATTTAAACATTCTTTTACTTTTGAACCGTACTTGGATATTATACAAGATAAAAGGTACAGAATAGCTTTAACTAAATTTAGAATCTCTGCACATGATCTTGCTATCGAAATAGCTCGGCATATAAATTTAACAAGAATTGAAAGAAAATGCATACAATGTAGCTCAAATATGATAGAAAATGAATTTCATCATCTTTTGATTTGTTCAAACTTCAGAAATCTTAGACAGAAATATTGAAAGAAATATTATTATACATGGCCAACTTTACAAAAACTTTCGAATCTTTTATCAAAACATTCTAAAATGTTTAAATCAATTAGTCCAAATTTCTTTACCATGCAAACAAAATAAGAAACTAAAACTTATAACATTTTATTCATCTTGAAAATGTTAACTACCAAGCCTTTCCGAAAAGCTTTGTACTTGTCTTATTATATTGTTGTTGCTATAAGCATTGTGTAATGTTAAATGCAATAAACTATATTGTTGTTGTATTGTTGTTGTAAACAGCAATTTAAATTAGACTTTTTGCCTTGAGTTAATGCAATTACGCTTGACAGGCACATCTCACTCAATGTTTGCTGAATGCTAATTATGAGAAGTTATTTCACAAGTGTTTTTCTCAAATATGAACTTAAAAATGTTTTGTCGGTTTGTTTTTTGTTTGCCAAATTGTAACAAATACATTATATACTTAAGGACAAAAGTTCTGTCCGGTTCAAAATTGTATAATTAAATTTTAATTGTACATTGTTTTTAATTTTTTATTTGCAAATTTATATTTTGAGACTACATTCATGGGGGGGGGGGGGGGGGTTTTAAAATTTTTTTTTTTTTTTTTTTTTTTTTTTTTTTTTTTTGGGGGGGTTTTTTTTTTTTTTTTTTTTTTGGGGGGGGGGGGGGGGGTTTTTTTTTTTTTTTTTTTTTTTTTTTTTTTTTTTTTTTTTTTTTTGTTGGGGGTTTTTTTTTTTTTTTTTTTTTTTTTTTTTTTTTTTTTTTTTTTTTTTTTTTTTTTTTTTTTTTTTTTTTTTTTTTTTTTTTTTTTTTTTTTTTTTTTTTTTTTTTTTTTTTTTTTTAAAAAAATTTTTTTTTTTTTTTTTTTTTTTTTTTTTTAAATTATATTTTTTTTTTTTTTTTTTTTCTTCCTTTTTTTTTTAAATTTTTTTTTTTTAATTTTTATAAATTAGTATATTTCATGATAAAGGAATAACAAGGTTTTTCAGATATTTTGCCTACAGTTTGATTAAAACCTTTGATTTAGAATGCAAAAATAAACAAGAGGGCCAAGATGGCCCTATATCGCTCACCTTGGTACAAGTCCACTTGCCTGGTGGAAGATCACTAGATAATGTTATATACCAAATAAGTTTTCATATACGCCTTTGTAAAACAAATGATCCCCCCCGGGCAAGGTCAATTTTGACCCCAGGGGCATAATTTGAACAAACTTTGAAGAGGTCTACTAGGCAATGCTACATGCCAAATATCTAAGCTCTAGGCCTTGTGATTTCAGAGAAAAAGATTTTTAAAGTTTTTCCTATATAAGCCTATGTAAAACTAAGTGACCCCCGGTGCGAGGTCAATTTTGACCCGTGGGTCATAATTTGAACAATCTTGGTAGAGGTCTACTAGCCAATGCTACATGCCAAATATCTAAGCTCTAGGCCTTGTGGTTTCAAAGAAGAAGATTTTTAAAGTTTTTGCTATATAAGCCTATGTAAAACTAAGTAACCCCCCGTGCGGGGTCAATTTTGATCCAAGGGTCATAATTTGAACATTATGGTAGAAGTCCACTAGCCAATGCTACCTGCCAAATATCTAAGCTCTAAGCCTTGTGGTTTCAGAGAAGAAGATTTTTAAAGTTTTTCCTACATAAGCCTATGTAAAACTAAGTGACCCCCGTGCGGGGTCAATTTTGATCCGGGGGTAATAATTTGAACAATCTTGGTAGAGGTCCACTAGCCAATGCTACATGCCAAATATCTAAGCTCTAGGCCTTGTGGTTTCAGAGAAGAAGATTTTTAAAGTGTTTCCTATATATTCCTATGCAAAACTAAGTGACCATCCCCGCGGGGTCAATTTTGACCCGGGGGTCATAATTTGAACAATCTTGGTAGAGGTTTTTTTATATATATAACATATTTGACTACGCGATACATTTTTCCAAATTCAATCTCTCTCTCTCAAAACGTCAAACTTCACGATGTATGTCACAATACATCGCTACGACCGGCTACGACGATGGCGACTTCGTTCCAGTTCCAGAAGAAGGAAGACCTATGTGACAGTGACGACTGCTGTGCAATCAACGCTGCAACTACTAGATGTACAACATCGTCGACGACCACTTTTCCGGTCACGCCTCTGACAACATCATGTCGGTCTTGCGGCGGTTGCTGGCTTTTTTGGCATTTAAGGGGTTTTTTATATTTTCAAAATTTCAGAGCAGGAATATAGGCCACAATTTCATGCATACTTTTAAATTGTTAAAATAAGTAAAAATATCTGTCGGACAGCACTTTATTCTCTCATTCAGGACGATTAAAAGTTTTTATCATCACAAAAAGCTAAGCAAAGTAAATATAGGACAACAATTTATTAAAAGGGATTTTTACGTTACAAAACAAACAAATATACCATCTAGTATCAAATCTCTAAAAAACTGTTAGGCTACCACGATCCAGACATACAAACTAGGTCAATCACACTCAGATCTCATTGGTCGCCGTGATTGGCTTACTCTTTGGCAACCAATCAAATTCAACCTTTGGCTATACTGGCTGGAAATTGCAGTCAGATAAATTTCTCCTATTTTTTGGCTTCAAAATTCTGTTTTTTAAACATCAAATCAAATCAAGAATAGATACGTCATCATCACTTTGCTCTTGACTGCTGAACTGGTTGCACGCTTAATTTTCTCACACTGAAAGATATCTCAGTTATTGTCATTGCACCAGGAAATGCTCAAGTCATAAAACCTTCGGGTTAAGACAGAGTGCCTTTAGGGACTTAGAAAATTTTTTAGGAAAAAGTTACTAAATTTCAAAGTGTTTCAAAGTGTTAAGAATAGGATATAGTGATAAATACAGAAAGGATAGGATAAACGGGGCGCGTAAGAGGTCAAAGATCACAGCGGGGGTAAGCACAATAGTAATAAGTAACTAATAATAAAGGGTTAATAATTAAGCTAACAATTACATACCCGTTGCTGATAACATAGCTATCAGCAACTAGTATTATCAGAGATAGATTTAAGAAGCACTTTAAGATAGAAATAGGAATTAATAATTTTCAGATCAAGCACTACCTTGTACATTTAGTGAAGTTGCTGGGTATAAAACCAGCAAATCACTAAACAGAAAGGTATTACGTGATTACCTCACAAGAACAAGGGGTTCAAGGTAAAGAAAGATAAGAAAAGGATCAAAAATAAAAGTTAAGAAAATCTCAAAAATTTGGACTTGGGGTAGGGCTAGCGAATAATCTAATTCAAGAAAGTCCGTTTAGTTAGATCAGTGCAACCTAACAAATTCAACAGATTGATAGTAGAATTAACTTAAGACAAAATTTCAGAAAATTCGGATCCCAGACAAAAAAAATATAAAACATTTAAGGACCAAAAAATGATATAGCTCGGAAATTAGGATAGGACATTCTTAACGCAACGCCAACTTAGTACAAGCATAACTTTTTGAAAAAGAAAGATATTAACGTAAAATTTTCCAATCATATATTTTAAGTTCCCTCTACAAAGTATAGAAAAAATTAGTAAGACAAGAAAAATAAATTTAAAGAAATTAATAATCAAAAGTAGGATTCCATAACAATTTTACGGGCACCTGCAAAAATCATCAGCCAATCAGAAGTAAGAATACCAAAAAGTGTAAAAGTAGGTCAATCGGTTTTTCTCAACAAGAAGTTAAGCTTTTAGCAAGTAATTCAGTCAAAGCATTGCATATAGAGTATATGACAAAAAGATGTCTTAAAGGTCTAAACATCATAAGGGCAGTAAAGGGAAAATCGTGGGGTACAGACAAAAAATGCCTTCTAAACATATACAAGGCCCTGATCCTAAGCAAAATCAATTATGGTAGCATAGTATACGCCTCAGCAAAAGAATCACAATTAAAAAAGGTTCAAAGAATACAAAATAGGGCACTAAAAACCATAATAGGATGTCCGAGGCATACCCCCACTCTCCCATTACATACCGAAACAGCTATGATTCCACTACCTCTACAGAGAGAACTCCAAGCACTAAAATACTGGGCCAGAAGCTCCAGACTGGGCCCAAACTTACCTATCAATGACGACATATGCGACGACCCAGCATACTTTTACAAAATAAAGAGTAACAGAAATTTAAAGAAACCTTACTCACAACACATTAGAACTCTGATCACAGAATACGGCCTAGGCGAAACCCAAATTCAAGAACCGTGCTATGAACAATTAATCAATATTGAAATGCCCGGGATTAATTTAGATTTAGTAGGAAAAATTAACAAATCAGAAAACGCGGAAAAAAACAAAATCATTGCTAACTTAAACATTATTCGGCACTTTAGAGACTTCACCCAAATTTATACAGATGGAAGTAAGGACCCTTCAAAACAAATAGCAGGGGCGGGCATAGTAGTTATAGGAGACGACGGAACAATCCTACATAACAAAAGTTTGAAACTTCACCATCAAGTCTCAATATTTACATGTGAATTAGCAGCAATAGACTACGCTATAACATATTGTGAAGAAAACTATATTCCAAAAGCAGTCATCATTAGCGATAGTCTGAGTTCTCTACTAGCAATAAAATCAGGTCAGTCTCATAGGCAAGAAATGATTTACAGTATTTTAAAGTCCGTTACAAACATAAAGCATAGAGGGGACGAAATTCAGTTAATGTGGGTACCGAGTCATGTGGGCATTAACGGAAATGAATTAGCAGACGACAAAGCAAAATACGGCAGCACTTCCGGTACAGAAATTCCTATTAAGCTCAGCGTACCGGAAGTCTACAGCATCATAAAAGATAAAGTAAAACAAAAATATATACAGCAATGGGAAACTTACTGCTCCACTCATAACATAGAGATCAATATCAAACCGCCCAGCAAACTACAACGGTATCATCATGATAGAACAATAGACACAATGTATACTAGACTTAAACTAAAAAGTAGTTATCTTAAAGGGGACCGATACATAACAGACAAAAACTGCCAACATTGTAACGAAATAGAAAATTTTGGCCATCTAATGTTTCACTGCCCATTATATTTAGATGAAAGGAAAATATTTGAAACAAAACTTCTGAAACTAGAATTAATAACCATCACGGAAAAAACACTATTAGACCCACCAAAAGAAATAGCACAAGATATTCGCCAGGCCGTATTCGAATTTATCACAAATATAGGATACAAGGAAAAAATATAGATTAAAACTGATTACATTTTGGACTGCTCGGCAAAACACCAAAATAAACACACACATCCTGACATAACAAACGCCAGAGGCGACTAACAGAAAGGGTTCATGCCGCCCGGCAAACACCCGGACCCATAAACCCACACGGTCAAACCAAAATACCAAGGGGAAATATGTTGTAATACACGGACTGCGCAAGTGTAGATCGACTAAAAACCGTATCTTACCCTTTATTTGGGACTCCCATTCTGAATAAAAATAATGCGTAACTCGCAACTGGGGGAAAAACGGTGATTGGACTCTGCAGGAGCATGGTACGCAGAATGCACGGTGCGAACCCTGAGCACTATGACCATATTCACAGCACACAGCAAACTAATCACACAACAGTATAGTTGCTATAAAGTACATAGGGTTAGATACAGCAAGTCTATTATAGAATGTAAATATGTTATTTCGTATAGTAGAATAGAATAGACAAGCCAGTATCGTATCTTAGTGACATAAAACAAATATTTCAACACTAAGACAACCCTAACTAGCCCTCTATAAATCAGGGGTGTCCTGTTAATTACCCATTAGTAGTTTAGTACACTTTATTATACATGTATATATGTTAACACAAATGAGCTTCCGGTACAGAAAGGTCAAGGACTTCAAACCCCCACCTCAGGTGAACATGTAGACAAACCACATCAAAAAAATTGCTGATCTCACTTACGTCTGGAAAACGGGAAATTGTTATAGCAAACAAATCTAGAAATAGATAATGACTACCCAACGCGCTAACCATGGATATCAAGTGCAATTTAGAAAAGATTTGAAATAAAAATAGAAAAGAAAGAAAAAGATAGACAAGTTTATTACAGCCTAATTATTTACGCGATTTTTCAAAATTTGCAAGCCCTAAGTAATATTTAGAAAGGATACAAAGCCCTAACAACATACATTTCGACCGAACAACAATCAGAACAACAATGAACAAAAAATACAACAAAAAAACGCAAACAACAGGAAAAAAAGCTTTTATTAAACAAAAACGGCAAAAACTCCTTTTTTCCAAAGAAGTAAATAACAGAAAACACATGTATACAAAGCTACTATTAATAAATACTTGTGGATTTTTTTTTCCTCGGTATTACATTTCTGACCGTGTGGCTTATGAATTATTACAATACTAAATAGTGTAATAGCATTGATGCTATTTGCCACGTTGGAGGTGCTTAAATATTTTTAATATGTCAAGTGGCCGCCCTCAGACTGGGCCTGCATATAACATATATAACCTAGAACCAAAGTTTTACCATTCAGTAATTTTAAAAACATATGTTGTTGTCTTTGAAACCCTTCGGGTTAGTATTATAGTATACTATAAAAGTTTTCTTTGATTACTTAATTAATTGAATTTTACTTATTCTTGAATAACATTATATATATAATAAATACCACGTGACTACCACCGTATATAGTCGAGCTAAGGCCAAAAAACGGATAGTAAATAAACAAATCAAAACGCGACTAACAAAAACAACGGACGAATCAGAAACGAGCTTTCGTAAGGACTCACGGTCGAATAATGTAAACAAGGCAGAACAACAGGCAGTAAGAGAAACAAAGACCACAACATATAGTAACAATAAGAACAATATTTATTTACATATTTCCAGTATGACAATTCTGAAGATAAAAAAATTTCTAGAATAATTTGGGGCCCTGAAAAGGGCCGTTGACTTCTAAAAACTACATAACTCTAAGAGAGAAATGGTAGCAATAGAAAGTAATATTTTCTCATAGCTCTGCCAGGATTTATGTGCACACGATCAAAGGTTTATATAATCTCTAGGGTAATGAATTCCCCTAAGAAACACAACCCTTTTCTTGAAACATCGGCGCAATATCAAGTTCGTACTTCGTCGAACAGACTCATACAAGCCAAAATCCATGCCCCTACCCCGAAACTTGCCACGACAAGGTAACTCGACTATAACAACTTTAGCAATTCCTCGCTCCTTTAACCTACACACTAATGTAGAGAAATATCCCCACATCAGCGTATCTGAAGCACCATTGTCTATATCATTTGAACCAATACGAACCATAACAAGGTCCGGAATGACGTGCATGCGCACGCCATCCACATACTGGTGAACAATCTTTGAATACATTTCTTCAAATAAATGCCCAACAACATCGGCCAGCAACAGTCCTCCTCGGCAAACCCAAGGTACGGGGTGGGGGCCCATCTGACCTCTAGGGTCCAGCGCAAAGCGAGCATCCCGCAGGCGGCGAATGTATGAGTCTCCAAATATCACAATCTTTGCCATGGCTAAGAAAGGAATAATGATAAATAAAGTACAATACCTAAGAATATATATACACCAGAAATAATTAACTCAGTGTCAACACATAAGACATACAAACAAACAAAAATGGCAATGAACTCAAAACAAACTCAGACACTTGACACGTAACGGAAGCTCATAGTAGATAGTAATTAGTTAATAATTAGATAGTAATTATATAGTAATTATATAATATATACAATTATTATAATAATTAGATAGTAGTCAGTTGATAGACAGTATAAATAGTTAATTAGATAACTGTAGACAAGAATATATGCAATTAATCAATTTTTCCTTTCCAGAAGGTTTTAGTGCCTGGGTACAAAAAATGATACCTACTTGGAAAAAACTAGTGTCTAAGGCAACAAATCATTGAACCACACGCATACACAAACACCTGGTGATTACAAAAACAAACATAACACCAATAAATGTCCAAAATAATCACCAAAAAAAGGCTGGGGAAAAATGAAGGAAATAGTAACAATCACAAATAATGACTGCTTAAACAAGAAAATGCATACTTATTGCACGCATAAAGAGTCATAACTCAACGAAAACAATGATTGATCCTATAACTAGATACCCCTTACATTGGAAAAAATGCATAAAACACTAAGTATCACCAAAAAGGTAACAGTTATCTACTGTCAAAAACGACTCGGATTCATAAAACCAAACGCGCACCTGTTATATCTCCATCCGGTTCGTGCGCACTAAAAGCTGCAGTAGGTCACCCAAACCAACAAGTAGGTCAGGTCAAGTAGTACGAACAGCAATGTTAATCTTAAAAAACATATCTTACTTTCGCAACCATACTTTCGCAACACCCAAAGATATGTATTAGAAGATCAAACTACACTAACAACCTTACTCAGGCACTAAAAACCCATTCACACTATAACTCTGACGATGTGAAAAAGTACTGGTTAGAAAACCAGGATCAGGAATAGTAGTTCAACAAAAACAGTCGGAGGACCGAATCGCCGATCATGCAGATCATGATCAACAACTACTTCTTTTAATACTTATAAGGAATGATAATACAGATCAATGATCCAAATTCAAAATTCTCTTTAGAAACAATTAAAAGAAAAGTTCACACCATATTCTACAAAGAAGTATCAAATTTCGAAATTTCGAAATCATGATCTACAGTAATACGCATATAATTTCTAGCAAAATTTTAACAACTGATATAGTTTCCACTACAAAGAAATCGAAAACTACAATAGTGACTGTGCTCTTACAACAGTAGTAGACCGAACTGGCGGCCATTAGCTCCCAGCTGATTGGCTAATCATTTTTGTCTCTCCTGGCTCCATTGGTTCAATTACTATCCGATTTTTGCTTCAAGCTCCGGTAGTAAAAACGACCAAACAGCACAAGTCTACTTCTTAATTTTAATGATTTTTGATTGAATATAGATTTTTTAGAAGTAAAGAAGTAAACACTAACAAAGTAGCCAGTTTGATGTTCTATATAACTTTCTTTAAGTAAATCCTTGAAACCACAAAATAAGTATAATGATTAAACTTTTCAACAATAATTACAACAACTAGAATTCATTTGTACAATTATAAGTAGATACTGGCACTATTTTCATCTATCCATAAATTTTTGATTCTTTTATTAAAGTGGCTAAATTATTTTTTGTCTTTGTAAGAATTTTTTCTTTTATAACATATTTGACTACGCGGTAATTGTTCCAAATTCAACTTCTCTCTCTCTCAAAACGTCAAACTTCACGATGTATGTCACAATACATCGCTACGACCGGCTACGACGATGGCGATTTCGTTCCCGTTCCAGAAGAAGGAAGACCTATGTGACAGTGACGTCTGCTGTGCGATAGGCAATCAACGCTGCAACTACTAGATCTACAACATCGTCGACGACCACGCTTCCGGTCACACCTCTGACAATGTCATGTCAGGCTTGCGGCGGTTGCTGGCTTATTTGGCTCTTAAGGGTTTTTTTATATTTTCAAAATTCCAGAGTAGGAAAATAGGTCAAACATTCATGCATACTTTTTAACTAGTTAAAATAAGTATTACTTATCTTTCGGACAGCACTTTATACTCTTATTGAGGTCAATTAAAAAAATTTTTATCTTCACAAAAAGCTAGGCACAATAAAAATAGGACAATACTTTATTAAGGGGATTTTTACTTTAAAAAACAAACACATATACTATCTATCATCAAAATTCCTAAAAAAATGTTAGGCTACCACGATCCAGACACTCAAACTAGGTCAATCACACTCTGATCTCATTGGTCGCCGTGATTGGCCTACTCTTAAACAACATTTGGCTAAACTGACTGGAAATTGCAGTCAGGTAAAATTCTCCTGCATTTCGGCATCAAAAATTGTCTTTCTAGGCATGCTGGGAGCCATGCCGGGGTCTCATCCCAAAACTAAGCTAACATACATGCTCTTTGGGACGGACCTTGATAAAATTCTCATCAAATCAAATCAAATCAGTCAAAGCATCTTATTAAAAACGGAATTAAGATAATAACTAGAAATTTTTTGTTTGATTTTGGACTATTTTTCACAAAAAAATATCAAATTTCAAAAATTGTAGAAAAACTTATTTTTTAGATTTTTGCTATTTTTATTACATCAATACAAACATTCCTAAAAGACACTTTGTCATTATGGCTGAGCAAAAAGGTGCAATGAAGGGTTTCAGAATGGGAAAAATTAAGGCTGAAAGACAGCACAAAAAAGTAGTACAGTAGTTAGAAGGGTGAATCAGAGCAAAGCCACCAAATTACTTAATATACTGGCTGGCAAATCGTCCCATATGGACAGTAGTTTAAGTGGGTTGACTTAATAAGTACTCTAGAGCATCTTCTTGATATACAAAGAATCAGTACCTCCCAGAATGAGGGAAACCAAGTACAAACTTCAAACACCAACATTAGTTTAGTTAGAAGTACAACAGATCAATGAGTGTCCACTAGGGACAATATTACAGCCTCAACAACAAACAACAGTAGTGACAAGGGCAGTAGTAGTGTAGTAAATAACTCTGCTTCAAACCAAACCAAACAAGACTGGTGGAATATCATTGAAACCAGCATAAATAACACCCCAGATAGTACCCCACAGACAGGGGGAAATAGGGCAAATATGACATATATAGATACGCCACTAGGCCTAGGTAGGGCAAAAAAGTGCCGAGGCCAGTGCAATTATCTAGAATCTTAGGTAGCTCACCTGTCTCACCTCCGATATTTAATAAGCAGTATAAATTTGACACCTGTCCGGAGACCCCGGAAGACCAGATAATAAAAAACTCTGACTTAGACTATACGATGGTCCCAGTCGAAGACAATATTGAATTTAAAGTACTAAGGGCAACCAAAAACATTTACCGAGTAAACGATTTAAATAACACAAAACAATATAGAGACAACGTTAGAGAAAAATACCATAAAATGCGAAACGAATCTCAGTTATTTCATAGCTTTACGAGATCAATAAATTTGTCTACGCAGACCGTCCGGGAGGAACCCGATAGGGTGTCAGCGGGAACACAAGTCGAACCAACAATTGAAATACTCCGAAATCAATAGAAATAAATACAAAAATTACAGTAAACACAGGAAGTCAATGCAACCTGGAAAACACAACTCCAATCATTAATACAGCAGAAACAACCTCAAAATTCACAGCTGATGCGGAAACTCAATGCAACTTAGCAACAACAGAACCAATAAGTCATATAAATTATGTTAAGAATCCCCAGAAAAAGGCTAAACAAATAACAAGTACCATAATCTCAAGTATAGGCCCCATATTTCTGAATAAAATTATAAGAACACCCTCGACCAACATTTCGGATAAAATAACAAAAACAACCCCGCCCCAGATTTTGAATAAAATATCAGAAGCACCCCCACCCCAACCTACAAAAAGTAAGCAACAGACAAAAACAGATAGGCCATTCATGCCAACAGTGACAACTAAAAATAGGTTTGAAGTACTACATAAAGAAAGTGAAGAAAACAAGAAGAAAAATAACCATAAGGCTATTACAAAACCAAACAAAAAGTACGTTAATATAAGTAGTAAACAAGAAAACTGGGTCAAAATGACCCTCAGCAGTGTAAGGGGTGGACTGGGGGGCAGAACACTAAGACAAATAGAGGAAAGACTTAAACTTAAATTAGGGCACGAGAAAAGTAAACAATATTTTATCAAAAAGGGTATACTTCATTTTTTAGTAAGGGAAGATTTTAGACAAGTAGCTTGTGATTTCACTTATGGAAAACATGACTTAAAAATAGAGATCAGAAGTCCCCCAAAACCTAAACTGGCAACAGGTAGCGTAGGGCTTATCACAATAGAAAACCACACGAATATTCAAGAATTTAAAGAACAACTGCTGAAAAACAATCCAAATATCAAATCAGTAGGTCTTAAACAAACATACGATAAAATTCAACAAACTACGAAAAATACGGCATTCTTAAATTTCAACACTACCCAAATGCCCCTAAGAATAATAGGACACAAACAACTAGTAAAACCGACCACATTAAATGCAAAAATCTGCAAAAAATGTCAAACACATGGCCATAACGCAGACAAGTGCAGAAACAATGTCCGGTGCCCAAAATGTGCAGGGCAACACTTCCTAACAGCATGTTCGGCACGAACATTAAAATGTGTAAACTGCACAGGACCGCACTGGGCAACTAGCAAAGAATGCCCAGTATATAAAAACTACAACAAAAAAATGATTCAAACGAATAACGAAATTCTTACTAATTATCGTAGACAGTGTCTGGCAGTCAAAAATACAATAGTTCAAAACCGCCAACAATATATCAGAAATAAGGGGCATATCCAACAACTATCTAAACCCAAAGTAAGACAGGGGGAAGCTAACCTAAATCAAAGCTACACTTTCACGGCCTTCCCGTTAACAGTACCAAATACCATTAACAGGACCGCACAACAAAGTTCCTCTGCTGACACCTTTAGAGGGCTAGAAGATAGCGCGATAATAATGGTGTATTAATGATATAAGTATCTATAAGTATTAATAACTCGGACAACGCGTATATTCCGTAATGAATCAAAACAATGCTGAGAAAAACGGAAATGATAACACCGACCTTGGTCTCAGCATCCTGTCCTGGAATATACGCGGCATGAAGGAAAATAATTCTGAAAAATGCCATGAGCTACGGAACTATCTCTATGAAAATCCTAACAACATTGATGTAATCTGTTTACAAGAAACAAAACTAACAGAAAAACAGACTATTTACAAGTTTTAT
Organism: Saxidomus purpurata; assembly: GCA_022818135.1. Taxonomy (NCBI): domain Eukaryota; kingdom Metazoa; phylum Mollusca; class Bivalvia; order Venerida; family Veneridae; genus Saxidomus; species Saxidomus purpurata. The sequence continues at coordinate 822,688 of JAFMSR010000011.1, forward strand.
GAGTACCAAAACCCGTCCAATTTTTTAACACTGAAAATAAAAAAAGCAGGAGGACTCTGTATTTACGTTAAAGAAGGACTCTCGTTTATTACTAAAACAACAAACCATAATAACACTAACCAAATTTTGGCTATTGAAATTATAGGACAAAATGAAAACATCAACATATATAACTATTATACAAACGCGAATGTTAACAACAGTAGGACAATTTTTGATACTCATTTTTCTAACAACAACAAAACGGTTATAGTAGGGGATTTTAACTTGAAACATCCCCTATGGAACGGGGAAGATGATTTTAGGCAGGATGCTGAGGCTGAGGTACTGGTCGACTTTTTAATAGATAATAACTTAGTATGCATAAACGATGGCCAAATAACGCGCTTAGCGGAAAGAGAAAATGATAGGGACTCGGCACTAGATTTAGCTATTGTATCTGCGTCTCTTAAACCACGCGCCGCCTTCTACGTTGTAGACAATTCAATGGGTAGTGACCATCTACCCACACTCACCAATATTAAGGTACCGCTAGTATATGAAACAACTGCATTCACGGCGAAGTGGCTCATTGACAAAGCCACCAAAGTACAGTGGACTGAATTTCAACATAAAAATTATGTGTAGAGTCGATTTGAATTACAAAATTTTGAATAACTCAGTTCAAGAAAATTTTGACACGTTCCTCGCAAAACTTAATGAAATATTACATAAATCTATACCGTTAAGCAAAGAAAAAACGAAAACAGTTAAAAGAAATAAAATATGGTGGACCGAAGAATGCAGGCAAGCAGTAAAATATAGAGAGGTTAGGAGAATTATCTACAAGAAAGATAGAAATACAGTTAAAAGAGAAATTTGGAAAAACGCAGTCAGAAACGCGAAACAAGTCATTAAAAAAGCTAAAACAGAAAGTTGGCAAAAATTCTGCTCAAACATTACATCTCAAACAACATCTAAAGAAGTTTGGACTTTCGTAGGACGAATTAAAGGGACCGAACCCAAAAGTAATCCGGCATTCACAGTTGAAGGCAAAATTCTCACTAATGCTAAAGACAAGGCAAACGCGTTAGTATCGCAATATGCTAAAGCAAGCAGTGACAACGGTTACTCCAAACAATTTATAAGTCAGAAACGCGTAATGAATCGCTTAATAAAACGAGTAGTGTCTAATGAAACGCAAAGAACAGATTTAGAATACAACGTAGACTTTACCATCTTTGAACTAAATAAAGCAATTTCGGCATGCAAAAACGGTGCACCAGGGGAAGACAAAATTCATTACAGCATTCTCAAAAAATTACCAATAGAAGCGAAATCAACGTTACTGCAAATTTTTAATCAATCATGGCCTGAAGGCAAAATGCCCAATAGTTGGAACGAAGCCGTAATAATTCCACTACTAAAAGCAGGCAAAAATAAAAACGACCCGGCATCGTATAGGCTAATTTCATTAACTTTGACATTCACAAAACTCTTACAAAAAATGAGTAAACCTAGGCTATGCGCATATTTAGAGCAAAATAATCTAATTTCGAAATTTCAGTCGGGATGCAGATCCTTTCATTCTTGCGACGACAACGTAACGAGGCTCGAGTCGGACTGTAGAAGAGCGCAGATTGAAAATAAATACCTAATAGCAATATTTCTGGACCTAAGTAATGCCTTTGATAAGCTATGGAACGAAGGAGCAGCCATGCAACTTCACAACATGGGTATCAAGGGGCGCATGTTAAAATGGCTCAGTGGTTTCCTGGCAACAAGACTAATTAAAGTAAAGTACAACGGTGTAATGTCTGAGGTAGTTGAAACAATAAATGGGTGTCCTCAAGGAGCGGTACTGTCACCGATAATATTCTGTCTGATGATGAACACGTTCGAAACCCAATTTAAAATTTTTAACCACGCTAACAAACGACAAATGCTAAAATCTCCCAATTTGTTGATGACTCTGCCACATGGCTACTTTCATCCTGTCCGAAATTAGCAGTCAAAAAGGCACAGACTGTATTAAAAACTATTGAACAATGGAGTCAATCCTGGGGTTTCATAATCAATCCGACCAAAACACAAGTACTCATGGTACACAAAAAAAGTTGGCCGGCACCCGAATCACAACCTGATTTTCCCAAACTTAGATTATGCGGGCAGGAACTACAATATAACCAACATGCAAAATTCTTAGGTATGACTTTTGATAAAACTATAAATTGGAAATTTCATATCAACAATTTCATTACTAGATACACTAAAGACATGAATATACTAAGAGCGGTGAAAGGCAAAGAATGGGGAGCCGATAAGAAATGCTTAATAAATATCTATAAGGCATTAATAGTAAGCAAAATCAACTACGGATGCGCAGTATACAAGTCGGCGTCTCAATCCCAATTAAATCGATTACAAGTAGTTCAGAATAAGGCACTAAAGATTATCTTAGGGTGTCCGATGTACACCAAAACTCTCCCACTGCACACGGAAGCAGCGGTACTACCACTACACCTTAATCGAGACATGATCTCACTTAAATATTGGGCGCGTAGTAGCAGAATGGGAACCAATCTACCCATTAACGATGACATATGCGACGATCCTGCATATATTTACAATACCAAACATCGCAAAACATTTAGACCGCCATACAGCCAGAGAATTCAAAAATTACTAATGGATTATAAAATGCCGGATGTAGCAATTCAAGAACCATGCTATGATCACGTCATAATAAAAACTTTACCAAAAATTAATTTAGACTTACTAGGCAAGGTCACTAAGACCGACAACAATCAAGCGTCTCTCATCATCGCGAATCTAACCATCATCCGTAACTACAGTAATCACGTGCAAATATACACCGACGGTAGTAAGGACCCGGATAACAAGAGCTGTCAGAAGGACAGCGCGCTCGACCTTTTTAGTGCTTGCCAATAAAACAAAACTTTGACAGTTAAGGGCACACAAGACTTTAACTACTTTAACTAAGAATTTCTAAGTACAAATCAAGAAACATTTTCACAGAGTTATCTTCTCTTGCTTACAGATAGGTCTCATGATGGTTCATAAGTACTCTAACTTTCAAAGTAATATCTCAAATGGTTAAGTCAACAAGTGGACCCGAGTTTCTAAGTCAAAAAGGGCCATAATTCATATAAAATCCTTGACAGAATTACCTTCTCCTGCCCATGTTTTGGGATCATGATGGTAAACAAGTATTCCAACTTTCAAAGTAATATCTCGAACAGTTTAGTCAAAAAGTGGACTGGTACGAAAAACTTAACCAAGATTCTAAGTTGATAAAGGGCCTTAATTTTTAAACAAATCCCTGACAGAGTTACCTTCTCTTGCCTACATTTGGGGGTAATGATGTAAACAAGCATTCAAAGTTTCAAAGCAATATCTCAAAGGGTTAAGGCAATAAGTGGATTTTACCCATATTCAATGTATTTTCTAAGTAAAAAAGGGGGCATAATTCTGTCAAAAATCTTGACAGAAATATGTACTCTTGTCTGTTGATGAAGGTCATGATGGTAAACAAGTATGGTTAGTTTCAAAGCAATACCTCCAATGGTTTTGAAATAAAGTGAGGTGGTACGAAAAACTTAACCAAGCTCAATACACTTTCTAAGTCAAAAAAGGGCCATAATTCTGTCAAAAATCTTGACAGAGTTATGTACTCTTGTCTGTAGATGGAGGTTATGATGGTAAACAAGTATGGTAAGTTTCAAAGCCATACCTCTAATACTTTTGAAATAAAGTGGGGTGGTACGAAAAACTTAACCAAGGTGTGACGCCAACGCCGACGCCGACGCAGACGCCGACGCCGACGCCGGGGCGAGTATGATAGCTCCCCTTTTCATAGAAAAGTCGAGCTAAAAACGTAGCAGGAGCGGGAGTAGTATGCTTAAACGCAGACGAGACAATTTTGTATCAAAAAGCAACTAAATTAGTAGGACAAGTTTCTATATATACATGCGAAATGGTAGCAATTATGCAGGCAATTAAGTACAGTTTAGACAATAATATATCAAAAACAGTAATTATAAGCGATAGCTTAAGTTCTCTACAGTCTATTAATGCAGGAAAGTCCGATAATCGGCCCGAAATCTTAAGTACCATACTCAGGGACTGTTCAGTTATAAACGATAGGGGTGACACAATAGAATTTCTGTGGGTATCTAGCCACATAGGCATTAAAGGCAACGAAATGGCTGACAGCAAGGCAAAGCTGGGGAGTATACAAGGAGACCCGTATCAGATTAGCCTAAGTGTCAAGGAAATGTACAGCATAATTAAGCAAAAGATTAAAGAAAAATACGCAGAATTATTGGAGGAATATCGTAGTTCTAGGAACATTTCGATTAATATCAAACCCCCAAGCGAGATCGCCACATACAGTTCTAATAGACTACACGATACGATATATACGCGTCTAAAGCTCAACTGTAGTTACCTTAAGGGACATAGGTATACCGAAAACGTTAATTGCGAAATTTGCCAGGAACCGGAAACATTTAACCATGTAGCTTTCAAATGCCCCCTATACATAGCCGAGGGAAAAGAACTAGAAGTTACTTTACTACAATTCGGCCTAACGCAAATATCAGAATTAACCTTACTAGAACCCCCCAGAGAAAGTGCAACTACTATACGGTAACCCCTGTTTAAATTTATTAAAGATATAGGGATGATCAACAAAATATAAGGCCTAAAAAGTAGGTACCAAAACAATGGCGACCTACATGTCTAAAAAGTGTGGTATCAGCAAAATCAGATACTAGTTTGACACATACGAGATCTGAAAGTCTCCTGCCAATGTCAGGGCGGCTCCATTCGCAAGAGTGGTGGTAACTTCTCGGTGATCGCATGCGGTCAAGCCAGTAGCAAAATGACCGATATGAGCCTCCGAGTCAGATATGTCACACCAAAAGACATGTACATTAGTCATCAATAAGGGGCAAAATAAGTAGGAACCAAAACAATGGCGACCTACATGTCTAAAAAGTGTGATATCAGCAAAATCAGGTACTAGTTTGACACATACGAGATCTGAAAGTCTCCTGCCAATGTCATGGCGGCTCCATTCGCAAGAGTGGTGGTAACTTCTCAGTGATCGCATGCGGTCAAGCCAGTAGCAAAATGACCGATACGAGCCTCCGAGTAAGATATATCACACCAACAGACATGTACATTAGTCATCAATAAGGGGAAACAGTAATGGTAAAGGTCATAGCCAAACAGTCGACCGGACGGGTGTCACAGCTAGTGAATGTATATAGTTTAGAATAGATAAGTTATCAAAATTACAAATTCCACTTATGTGGAAATTACGTAGTATTAATTATAGAACACTCATATTTGACTCACAATAACAAAAACACTTGTACAGCTAATGACAACGTAGTGCTTAAGGGCTGTATATAATAACGTAGAAAGTAGAAGAAGTCCGAATGAGGATTACACAGCCAAAGGTCAAATAATATCTTAACCCCTTGAGGCAAAATACATATCTAACCCCAATAAACTAAGATATGAATAATATACTTTCTCGGCCTAAAAAGAAACAGTAACATATAGAGTTATTGCTGGCTCATGTAGCCAATATATCTAACTAAGTAACTACGACAAGAATACCCTCACGAATAGAGAATTATAAGAATAAGAAACAAAATACGCAGGTATAAAAACATAGCGAAAATCACGGGCCAAGCTGCTAAAAACTCTTGAAACTTATGACATAGAAACTACAGTGAGTTTCCGGCCACAGGATATATTCCAGAAGATATATAGTACGGATAGACTGCAAAAAAACGTAACAAAATTGCTCTAAATTTACAATAATGACGAAACATGCAGGTTTCCTATATAACTCATAGGGAAAAAAAAGTATAAACAAGCAGCTATAAATAAAAACCACGTGACACGCTCGATATATAAGCGAGCTAAGTCCAAAAAACGGATAGTAAATAAACCAATCATGACGCAGCAGACAAAAAAATGAACCAATCAGAAATAAGCTACAAAACACAGGGTTCGGCAGAGTTATGTAAACAAGTACCCTGGAGCAGCGGAAAATGGAGTACACACCTTTAGTAATACGATAGAGTAAATATTATTGTCACGTGATATCTTAGGTATGCAATTTTTTTATGCTTCTAGCTATATACACATAACAAACACAGACCGGCACTCCACGTTATACTTTTCTTTTTTTATACCAGGAAAGTAAATTATACACTCTCTATGGCAAATGAGGATAGCCTCGCTTGCCGGGTGGGATTGTGCACACTATATATAGTCATCTTTTATTAAAGGTTTACAGCTCATCTTTCTAGTACTTCGCCGTTTCTGGGAAGTTGATTCTGTTGTCAGAGAGACGAGTTAACTCTCTGGACAGAACAGACATTCGCACAGTCGACCAGAAAGTGAGCATAAAATCGGATATTTAATTCTTTTTTCAACAAATAAGAAGTCCAGGACATGCACCCAAACTCACGCTAGAACCCGGAATGTCCTGTGATAGCCTCTCTACACAGTTCACATGGGTTCGATGATAGTTTGCTCAAATTCCGTCCTCGCTTTTAAAGTATATAACGCGCCGGTTAAGCCAACGTGTACATTAATAACTAGATATATTTTACACTTTTTCCTTTTTTCTCTTTTTAATATGCTATCTATACCCTGGATAATTTTTTTATGTATATATATATAACATTGCTTATAGTTTTAATAGTTCATTGTTTTATAGTGGTCCTAGAAAGGAGCCGTTAACGGAAGTCTTCCCTTTTAATCACTCATCTTATTATATATCCAGGGTATATAAATTGTTATTTTTATTGATATTGATAATGTATAACACAGGGTACACAAAACAGTTAAAGTTTTAGGGAGGGCATAAACGCTATGGTACCTACCATGACAAGTCTCCACAATTAATCATATAAATTGTAACTATATATGTAAATAGCTCTGTATATATGTACAAATTTACCATGCAGCTGGCTGCATTAGTATGGGCTCTTGTAACAGTGGAGCACCAGCTATCCTGAGCCCATACTAAGGTGAGCCCCTCTCATATATATTAATAAAGGGGGTCTCACCTCATAGTAGGTACCACGAATTCATACAGCGGATAACGGGCACAATTTCATTAAACATTCAACTAAAATTGAATCCAGCAGATATGAGTTATATCCTAGACCTCATATCAGGCATATAGATACCCTGTGCAAATTATTTTAAATTTAGGAAAAATCTTAAATTTTTGTTTTTTAGATTATGTTTAAAATCTTAAAATAAATAGTATAATTTTACATAACTTCACTGTTTTAGAAACCTGGCTGGCATGCCTACACACTAAAATGACTAATGGAGCTGGAGTGCAAAACCAGATTGACCTACTTGTCAAACGTTCTACAGTCGTAAATCTGTCCAATGACGCAGCGAGCACTTGCTCCGCTGCGACCAATGAGAATTAAGTAATTCTCTTAACTCAAAATGGGTCACCATTTTTGCACCCCAGCTCCAGAAGCCAAACCATATAACTTATGAACAAAGTAATTACATTTTCGAATAATACATTAATAGACAAAAAAAATGAGTGGTCACACTTATATAGTTCTACGAAAAATAAAAAAGTTATTTAAAAATTAAGAATTTTAATAAAATTGTAAATGTTCAAAAATATGTTTTTAAAACCATAAGGTTCTTTTTAAGCTGCACGAATGTCTTGCATTCGTCTCTAGGTCCCATAAACTACCAAGCGGGTTGATTACAACAAGCTTGGAGCTTTATGGGAATTAAATAAGCACCTCCACACGTGGCAAATGGTATACTTACCATTTCATATATGTAATAAAATATAATTATTTGTAAGTCACGCTCGGTCATATGGCAATAGCCAAGTACCGAGGGTAAACAACCCCATTCAGTCAGTCAGCGGAAAACAGTGTAACAGTTGTAACAGTGGAGCACCAGCTATCCTGAGCCCATACTAAGGTGAGCCCCTCTAATATATATTGACAAAGGGGGTCTCACTAAATTGATAATCTTAAAGCAAATCGTATAATTTTATATAATTGCATTATTTTAGAAACATGGCTGCATGCCTACACACTAAAACGGCTAATGGGGCTGGAGTGCGAAAACGGATTGACCTACTTAACAAAATTTTTACAGTCGTAATTCTGTCCAATGACGCAGTGGGCACCTGTTCCGCTGCGACCAATGAGAATTAAGCAATTCTTAAAACTCAATATAGGTCACCATTTTCGCACCCCAGCTCCAGTAACCAAACCAATTAACGTATGTAGAAAATAATTAAATTTTCGAATAGAACAGAAACAGACAAAAAAAACGAGTGGTTACACTTATATAGTACTATTTAAAACTAAAAAGTTATTAAAATATTAAGAATTTTAATAAAATTCCTAAGCTTATAAATACGTTTTTAAAACCATAAGTCTCTTTATCGTCTTTAGGTCCCATAAACTACCAAGCGGGCTGACTACAGCAAGCTTGAAGCTTTATGGGAAATAAATAAGCATCTCCACACGTGGCAAATGGTATACATACCATTAAACATATGTGATTCATATTATAATTATTTGTAAGTCACGCTCGGTCATATGGCAATAGCCAAGTACCGAGGGTAAACAACCCCATTCAGTCAGCGTGTGTGTGTTGTGTGTGTTGTGTGTGCGTGTGCGTGTGCGTGTGCGTGTGCGTGTGCGTGTGTGTGTTGGTGGTGTGCACTTCTTGGTGCTGTGGGCTCGTTTTGGGGAGGCTGCGTTTTTGGTACGTGGCATTCCCTGTTTGATATTATTTTTGTTTTTAACCCACAGGCTGGATAATTTAAACCTCGGAGTTCAAGTAGAACAGTAGACTATGTAGTTATTATACAAACAGTATGATACATGGAAAATATAACAAATCCCAGTCTCTTCAGTACAATAGTGTAGGACCAAGCCTGGCCAAACACTATTACTGATATTAAAAATAACAAATTAGAGTTTAATCGATCAAAAACGAACAAATGGCATAGCAAAACGATCAAGGGTTAAGAATAATTACACAGGATGACCATATTAGGCAAATATACCAGAATCAGACAAAGAGAGCAAAGTTCCAATTTTGGCGTCTGAGCAAGAAAATACATACCCACCATAGGAATTATTACTCTTCCCCAACAGAAACCACCAATTGAGATCACTAAAAAACTACCAGTAATTGCAAAAACAAAGTTAAAACAGGACCAGACGAGGTAACACAAAATCATGTCTGAAAGGTAGCCACAAATTAGTCTGTGACCAAAAAGTAAGATTGTTCACAGGAAAATGCATAGCCAACCTGAAAGAGTCCAAACAAAATTAATAGGAAATTATGATTAATATACCCCTAGACAATGCAGATTTGTAAGACAGGGCCAAAACAATACATATTAAACAAATTATTAAGATTAAAATACCCCCTTACAAGCCTATACGCAACAAGCACCTGTTGCTATTTCCGTCCGGTTCGTGTGCACTAAAAGTCAGAATTAGGTCATAACTACAAAGAGGTCACAGACTAGCATCAAAAGGACTGTTGCACTCCAATATAATCAAATTGTAATATATTGCTCCATTTTTAGAGCAAAAGATATCAAATATCATACAATTTCATCATATAGTAAGCATCCAACAGTTTATTTGTAGGAGAGTAAATAAAAAAAATTTTCTTTGCAAAACTGTTAAATAAGAACTGTTGGATAATTTTGTTAGTCATTTTTTACCATTTTTAACAAATTTGTACATAAATATTAATATATAATACATAAATAAATGCTGAGATGTGCTCAGCTTTCCAAGAAGACCACCTTTCGACACTATCAAACAACAAATTCTTTTTACCATTCATTAAATAGTGGTCGCATTCATTAAGTAATTCTTTCTTTCAAATTTCAAATTAAGTAAGGATAGGACACTTTTGACTACGCGAGAGCTTTTTCAAAAAAACACAGCATTTACTTCCTTCGATTTTTTGTCCGAAGTCTCTCTTGCTCCACCTCTCTTAACCATCAAAGGCCATGTTGATGGGGGCACCGGCTACACTACGCGTCCAAGCCTTGCTGACGTCGAGGGGCGGACTGAAGACTGGCTGAAGAAGAGGATCCGGTTGCCTTTGAAGGTCAAGCCAAATGACCAACGACAAAGAGCACGAGTGGGCAGACGGCGGATATTTTTTGCTGGCGTTGGTATGAAACCCAACAGTCTGATGGCTCCCGGTGATACCTTGGCGTCCTTTTTCGGAGTCTGCTGGTCAAAATTTCAAGATAGGATACTAATATTTTTTCATTTAAAATAGCATGCTGTATGATCCAGTACCCCATAAGGCTACCCCAAGTCCAACTACTTATATCCCACTTTTGTGTTTTAAATATTTGCTAACTGGATTGTACAGCATGTAGAAAGAATGATGAAACACACTGATTTGTACATAAAAAGGGGTAAATCAATGTGTGGACTCATTCAGTTAATGCTAAGTTAGGACTAGGAAACTTGGTCATTCACAAGTAGGACCTCATTGGTCAAGGTGGTGACCTACATTATAAGAACCAATCAAAAACAAGAGCATGTAAATGGACTGCAATCTGTCAGCCCTTTGATAAGATCTGCTACATTCGACAACATATAGTTAGGTATTTAGATAGGGGCATGACCAGGAGAACATGCCCCCAAAAAGGAGCCACTAGGGCTACAGGGACATACAGTAGATTAGACTCCCAAGATAGTTGTTTAAGTGCCAATGACAATAAGAGCACGGCAGAAAAACAAACAAATACAGAAGTTAGGACTAGGTCCATAGGGACCCAAACTGAAACAAAAACTAGTAGTGTACATACACAAAACAATATCGAAAGTGCCAATGACAATAAGAGCACATCAGATACTCAAACAAGTGTCGAACAGGAGACATACAATAGGGTGCCATCACTGACTGAGTCTCAAATAGGGCAAACCAGTACACTAGAAAAAACAGTAGACACATCGACTAAAGACAGAGAGATAAACACAACTAATAACTCTCTCTGTAACTTTACAAAAATAGATGAGGACATTTATTTTAGATTAATAAATAGATTAGAAAATGAGTATATACTAGTTAAAAAACTAACAAACCAGGACACCCCTAAAAAACAAACCACTGGGATAGAAGGGGGGTCTCAACCATCCCCAATTGTGATTGATTCACCAAAGAATCAAGAAAATATTAACAAAGGGGGGGGGGGGCAACCACAACCCCAATAGTAATTGTAAACAGTCCAAAAAGTAGCAAAACTGGGGGTAACACATCCACCCCAATTAGAATAGTAGACACCCCTAAAAACGAAACGAAAAATAACAAAGTCCCGTCCCCAATTCAACTCAAGAACAAATTCCAGATTTTAGAAGAGGGAGGGGAAAAAATAACCACCAAAACGACAAAACCTAAAACAAACCCAACCCCATCACCCCCACCCACAAAAAAAACAGACCAATGGACAGAAAGAAAACATTCAAGAATCATGGGTCGATATGGTCATAAAGGGGGTTCAAGGGGGATTAAGCGCACAAAAACTAACAAATATGGAAAAAAATCTTAAGCAACAATTCGGGGGGAATACGATAAGGAATTTAAGCAACAACAAGGGGGCCTTATTTTTTCAAGTCAGGAAAGATTACGAAATAAAAATAAAAGATTTAAAATTTGGAAGACATGAAATCAAAATAGAGAATAAGAAACCCTCATCAACAAAAGTTACAAAAACAAGCATGGGAGTAATAGAAGTGCCAAAACATCAGAGCACGGAACAATTAAGACAAACACTATTTAGAAATAACAAAATCATAGGAACAATAAAACGAAAGGAATTTATTAATAAAGGGGAAAAAGAAAGTCACTAACGAAATTATAATAACCTTTACGTGTTACCATTAAGCCTGAAAGGGACCGATTTAATAATAAAACCCACAACACTAGGTTACATTAGATGCAGAAAGTGTCAGGCTCCCGGGCACAAAACGTATCAATGTAGAAACAAAATCAAATGTCCAAAATGTGCCGGCAATCATGAAGTAGGAGTGTGCACGGCCACTGATTCAAAATGTATCAATTGTTTAGGAAAACACTGGGGCTCCAGCAAATCCTGCCCCGTATACAAAAAATATGTTCAGAAAATAAATGATACAAATTACAAAATCAGAAATGATTAAGAAACAAGATGTGCCAACCAAAAGCACACTGTTCTGGACAAGAACTCTATTCTTACTGTCAACCCCACCCCTACCAATAAGAAAACCCAAGAAATTCCAGAATCAAAAACTCCCAAGGCCCAAACACTCAAAAAAACACTACAAACAAAAAGAAATTATTATAATTAAGAAAGAAAGGTGTGCTTATCCCCTACCCCCGCCTCACAAACAAATTAAGAGGGAACCAAATTGGGGAGGGAATTATGGGTTCCGTACAAACCGACAAACTCCCCCAATGTACTATAGGTTTAGAAAGGGGCCCCATACATTACCAACCTTAAGGGGTATCACCAACTCTAATCACACCCACCCACATATGTACCCAGCACCGAATGGACAGATGACAATTCACTGTCCACTCAATATATGCAGAATGTAGATAAGTCATCAATACTCAATAACCAAAAACAACTCCGAATACTTCATTAATGGATTACAACACAGCTGAGGTAAATACTGAATCCATCAGACCCTGCCTCAGCATCATATCATGGAATATTCGGGGTATGAGATCAGAATCATACAGTAAATGTAACGAATTACAAAATTTCTTAATCTATCAGAAAGAACCTATAGACATAATTTGTTTACAAGCCTGCCAGGTGTGTGGTGAAACTCATTTGGCAATTGGGGGGGGGGGGGGGGGGGGGGGGGGGGGGGGGGGGGGGGGGGGGGGGGGGGGGGGGGGGGGGGGGGGGGGGGGGGGGGGGGGGGGGGGGGGGGGGGGTTTTTTTTTCCACACAACTCCAAAAAATTTCTTTTTTTTTTTTTGGGGGGTTGGGGGGGGGGGGGGGTCCTTCCTCCCCCCCCCCCCCCCTCCTTCCTCATTATTTTATGGAATATTTGGGGTATGAATCAGAAAAACATAATCCTTTCAAATTCAAGGATTATCAAAAACCAGTTATGTTTCACAACAAAGAAACCCCCACCTCTGGGGGCCTTTGCATATATGTCCGCAACGGACTTTCATACTTAACAAAACAAACTGATTACAACACTATTAATCAAAATATTGCAATAGAGATCATAGGTAAAGATAACAACATCTCGATTTATAATTATTACACAAATAGTAAGGATAACAACAACATAAATGTTTTTAGAAATACCTTCAAAAACTTAGGACAGTCTAATGTAATAGTAGGAGACTTTAACTTAAAACATCCACTTTGGAACCCAGAAAATGATTTTAGGCGCGATGCTGGGGCAGAGGATCTGATATACTTCATGAATGAAACAGATCTAAATTGCATCAACGATGGCCAATGCACCCGTCTCGCCGAGCAGGCAAACCAGATAGACTCAGCCCTGGATCTATCTATAGTCTCCTCAGGTCTGCACCCCAGGGCAACGTTCCTTGTAGTCGACAATAGCTTCAATAGTGACCATCTACCTATAATAACAATAATAGAAACTCCAATAAAATTTGAAAATACTATTATAAGTGAAAAATGGCTCATAGACAAGGCATCCACTGCCCAGTGGATGGAATTTCATCACCTATGCCTGACCGAGTTAAACTATAAAATTAAAGAACAAACAGTTGAACAAAATTTTAAAGAATTTTTAGATAAACTCAATAGTATTTTGCAAAAAAACAATCCCAAAGTCAAAACCAAAAATTGCAAAAACCAAGGTCAAAAAAGTATGGTGGACACAGGCGTGCCACGAAGCCATACGAAGTAGAGAAATTAGACGAAAAATTCATAAAAGGGAAAAAACTCCCATAACGCTCATTTTATTTAAAATGGCCCGAGCAAGAGCAGTAAGAACAATTAAAAAAGCAAAACAAGACAGTTGGCGAAATTTTTGCTCAACCATAACAAGCAATACCTCATCTAAGGAAGTCTGGAATTTTGTAAACAAAGTAAAAGGCAGAATACCAAAAAGCAACCCAGTATTTAAAATAGGACAACAAATTATTACTGAGCCAAAAGAAAAAGCCAACGCATTAGTCCGACAGTATGCTGATGTCAGTAGTAATAAAGGATACAATAGAGAATTTCTAGTTAACAAAAGAATTATTAACAGAGCAGTAAATGAGCATATCAATACCAGAAATAATGACAACTCCCAAGAATACAATCAAGAATTTACTATATTTGAATTTAATAAGGCTTTGTCGAACTGCAAGGACGGTGCACCGGGTGAAGATCTGATACATTACAAAATACTTAAAAAATTACCACAGGAAAGCAGAAATACACTCCTACAAATCTTTAATCAATCATGGGTAGAGGGCACCACGCCAGAAAGCTGGAATCATGCAGTTATCATTCCATTACAAAAAGACAAAAATGAACCTGCCTCATATAGACCAATTTCTCTTACATCAACATTTACAAAATTAATGCAAAAATGATAAAACCCAGACTGTGCACACATTTGGAAAAAAATAATATAATATCTAAATACCAATCCGGATGCAGATCACATCATTCATGTGAAGACAATATTACAAGATTAGAGTCCGATGGCAAAAAAGCACAGGCAGAACATAAATATCTTTTAGCTATATCTTTAGATCTTAGTAATGCTTTTGATAAAATGTGGAATGGAGGAGCACTATTGCAACTCCAAAACTCCGGAATACAAGGACGCATGATAAAATGGCTAAGGTGCTTTCTACAAAACAGACAGATTAAGGTAAAATACAATGGAGCTCTCTCGGAGGTAGTGGAAACAGTAAATGGGTGCCCCCAGGGAGCGGTATTGTCCCCCATAATATTTAGCCTCATGAGATACCTTTGAAACACAAATCAATGAATTAAACAGAGAAAAACCTACCATAAATGCAAAAATATCTCAATTTGTAGACGACTCAGCCACATGGCTAACATCATACAGTCCGGTACAGGCAGTTAAAAAAGGTCAAACTGTTTTAAATACAATAGAAAAATGGAGCAAATCTTGGGGCTTCATGATTAACCCAGCAAAAACTCAAGTGTTATTAATACATAGACAGTCCGTAAAACCCCCGGAAAGAGCAACCAACTTTCCGAAACTAACAGTATGTGGTACGAACCTCACATACAATGAACACGCAAAATTTCTGGGAATGTACTTTGACAATACCCTATCGTAGAAAATGCATATAGAGTATATGACAAAAAGATGTCTTAAAGATTTAAACATCATAAGAGCAGTAAAGGGAAAATCATGGGGTACAGACAAAAAATGCCAATGATCAAGTGTTTGTATATGCGTGTGGTTCAATGATATATTGCCATAGACAGTAGTTTTTCTCAAGTAGGTATCATTTTTTGTACTCAGGCACTAAAACTTCTGAAAAGGAAAAATTGATTAATTGCATATATTCCTATCAACAGTTATCTAATTAAGTATTAATTCTATTTATCAAATGATTACTATCTAATTATTATAATAATTGTACATATTATATAATTACTATCTAATTATTAACTAATTACTTTCTACTATGAGCTTCCGTCACATGTCAAGTGTCTGAATTTGTTCGAGTTCATTTCCATATTTGTTTGTTTGTCGTATGTGTTGACACTGAGTTAATTATTTCTAGTGTATAAATATTCTTAGGTGTTTTCCTTTAGTCATTATTATTCCTTTCTTAGCTATGGCAAAGATTGTGATATTTGGAGACTCCTACATTCGCCGCCTGCGGGATGCTCGCTTCGCGCTGGACCCTAGAGGTCAGATGGGCCCCCACCCCGTACATTGGGTCTGCAGAGGAGGATTGTTATTGGCCGATGTTGTTGGGCATTTGTTTGAGGAAATGTATAGCAAGATTGTTCACCAGTATGTGGATGGCGTGCGCATGCACGTCATTCCGGACCTTGTTATGGTTCATATTGGTTCTAATGATATCGACAATGGTGCTTCAGATACACTGATGTGGAGTTATTTCTCGACATTAGTGAGTAGGTTAAAGGATCGAGGAATTGCCAATGTTGTCATTGTTGAATTGCCTTGTGGCAAGTTTCGGGGTAGGGGTATGAATTTTGACCTCTATGAGTCTGTGCGTCGAAGCACTAACCGGATTCTGCGCAGGTTTTTCAAGAAAAGGGTTGTGTTCCTCAAGGGCATTCACTACCCTAGAGACTACACCTTTGACCGAGTGCATACCAATCCTGGCAGGGCGATGAGGAAGTACTACTTTCTATTGCTACCATTTCTCTCTTAGAGTTATGTAGTTTTAGAAATCAACGGCCCTTTTCAGGGCCCCAAATTATTTTAGAGAGATTTTTATCTTCAGAATTGTCAAGTCTTGTAATATATCAATAAAATGTTGTTATTGTTACTAATGTGTTGTGTTCTTTAATGCCTGTCGGTCTACCTTGTTTACATTATTCGGCCGTGGGTCTCTAAGAAAGCTTGTTTTTGATTGGTCCATTGTTTTAGTTATTCCTGTTTTGATTTGTTTATTTACTATCCGTTTTTTAGCCTTACTAATCCACCAACAATTTTTGACAGTGACGTCATTTTGTCAACAAACTATAAATAAGCATGGTATATCCCAAAACGAATGTATACTTATGACAGATAGAAATGTGTCCTATCAATTGAGATGTCCAAAGTAAGGTATGGCCCAGTGGATGTGCTGTCTTTTGACACGCAGGCGATGCTAGTTCGAAACTTGTGGTCGGCGAGATGTATTTATGTTTTCTTTTTGGGGGCAAAATTTATATAGTTGGAAAGGCCGTTAACATTTTGCTTTCATTTTGGTCATAGTCATTTTAGTTATTTTATGTGAAGCGTTTTCTACACAATTTATTCGTTTGCCTTCTTCGTGAAGCCCGAGAAAATCAAGATAAGGATACAATTGAAAAAAAATACCGTCCAGGAAAAAGGTTCCGCTGGCAGGTTTCGAACTCGGTACACGGTTACTACCACAGCGCCTTTATCCTCTGGGCTACGTTTTCATGCAGGCTATATGCAAGAAAACAGGATCATAATCTAGTACAATATAAAGGTACATATTGAAAACATAAACACAATTGGAAAGTGTAAACACAATATGACGTCACTGTCAGGTATCCCTGGTGGATTAGTAGCTCGGCTATATACTGGGTTTGTCACGTGGTATTTATTAATAGTATCTTTTGTATATATTTGTTTTCTGTATAATTCTATAGGAAAAAAGGAGTTTTTGCCGATTTTGTTTAATAAAAGCTTTTTTTCCTGTGGTTTTTCGTGTTATATTTTTTATCCTTGTTATTCTGGTCGTAATTTGGTCGACATATATAATGTCAGTGTTTTGTATCCTTTATAAATTGCAGCCCTGTACCAGCAGACTGGGGCTGTTCACGACCGGCAGCGACCTGGTAGGCCTCGTGTAACGATCGTTTCATTACGCACTTACGTCAACGTCAATTGGCAGCCACAGTCACTGCTAGGCAATACGGTGTCTCAGGGCAGACCATTCGCAACCGGTTGCGTCGTAACGCCCAACCAATCAGGGCACGCCGCCCGTACACTGGTCAGATAATGACCCAACGTCACCGTGCTGCCAGGCTGTTATGGGCGCGACGTCATCTGAACTGGAGAAGGGCTGACTGGAACTGAGTTTTGTTCACCGATGAATCTCGGTTCACAGTCATGCTGACGGAGGATTACGGGTATACAGGCGTAAAAATGAAAGATTCGCCGATTGTTGCATTGTTGAGAACAGGTTTGGGGGAGGGAGCGAAATGGTCTGGGGTGGGATCATGGGAAACCGGAAGACAGATTTGGTTGTTGTACAGGGCAACATTAATGCACAGCGTTATGTTGCAGACGTGCTAAATGCATATGCCTTACCATTTATTCGTCAGCATGGTCCTGGTGTAACATTGATGCAGGACAATGCCCGCCCTCATGTAGCCAGGGTCACCACTCAATTCTTGCAGCAATACAATGTCAAATATGGAGGGACGTTTTTTTGCTGAGTATAGTTTAATACTAGATACTTTACTTGGTGACTCCGTGCTGGATCTGGTTTTCATACATATTGGCGGAAATGCCCTTGATGATCCTTCTGGGTCCGTTAAAGGTCTGATCTGTAATATCAAACGGATAGAGGCGTATCTGTTGGAGCACGGGGTACAGTGGGTGTTGTTCGTAGAGACACCTTTTCAGAAATCAAAGGCAAAACCCAAGGGTACATCAAACTCGGCTGATTGAGCCGGCCCAAGCATTATATTGATTATTTGGTTAATTTTAACCAAGACGGGAACAAACTACTACTACACTGTGGGGCTCGTTTTGGGGAGGCTGCGTTTTTGGTACGTGGCATTCCCTGTTTGATATTATTTTTGTTTTTTTTCTAATAAATAGTGAAGTTTTTGAGGACCGATCAGTAGATTAGTGCTCTACGACGGCCCTTTTCAGGCCCATTCAGATTCTTTCGGGAAAAGCCTCAAATATTATCCATTACTTTAGGCCCTATATGACTTATTTTACCTATCATTATTTTGTTTTTGGCACAGAAGTGCGAGTTAGTAATTATCACTTGATGGCTTATTATTTGTTTGCCACATTATTCATTATTTGTAGCACTTGAGTTTTGACATGTTTGAGCAGTTTGATTTGTATTGACCAACTTATATTTTAAGTACACACGGACCGGAAGAAGATAGCAGGTGCGCGTTTTTACTGTTATTTAATTGGGCGCTATGCAATATTGTTATAATTTCATCAAGATTTGTTATTTGACACGTTTGTTGGTTCAAATCCTACGTCATACAGCCTTGTATTTGGGTATGTCTATGGACAAGAAGGGTTTTGTAACTTTGACTGCCTTACAGACTGTTTGGGCTTTACGGTTCCTGAATCGCCACACTATACCGGATAGTCGAGACGGACAAGGGGCGCTTTGAGATTGCAGAGGTGTACGATCCCTGTTATAATATCTTATTAGAAAGTGTTTGACTTTGGTTCATCGTACCAATGCCATCGCCTGGATGTCCATATGCTTTACTGGCCTTCGTCCTATGACGAGGAATTATATACATATGGTCACATGCGAGAATACTATGAAACTTTTTCCCCACAAGGGAAATCTTAGTGCGGCACGCACCAAACGAAAGAATGGTGATTACAACTTGTGATAGACTGTGGCCATGCTTGTAGCTAGTGACCTGTATAAACCCCCGGCTCACAGTATGCGTACAAACAGTTATGTGCAAGTCTTTTCTATCACGGGGGAAAGCAAGGGTGGTAAAAATGCAAACACTTAGGACGGACAGTTGTCTGAAAAAAGGGAAATGTATATAGCTAAGTTTATATAGTTAAATATCATTAGAAATATTTCACAAACCACTATGATATATATTCTCATGAACTTTAACTAAAATCTCTGCTATTTACTTTTTTGATGTTATTTTGTTTCATATCAGTTATAGGGTATGTCCCTTTAAAACGAGGCTTTTTTTGCCATAGCTTCTTTGAAATTGTATGTATTTATCTTTTTACATTCAATAAACATATACACTTTGTTTCGAGAGTAAAATCTGCTAGATGTAGGGCATGCTTCTTTAATATACTAGTACATGTAATATTAAAAGGTACCTGACCGACTTACTTACATAAGACAACGTACTGCTGGACTGGTGTGCGAAAAGGGATTGACCTACTTTACAGAATTCATATATATCTGTAAATTGAATGTTTCTGCAAAGTTATTTTAAAATCCTTCAATGCATAACAAGCCCGTACACGAAAAAAGAGCGGGGCATAAAAAAGCACACCAAACCCAAAAACGACCCCAAGATAAATAAAGCAAAGGTATTACCCAAAAGGTAGTAACAATCTCTACTTCAGTATAACTTAAAATAGATTCCAGGCTTTAGATACCGAAGAACAAATGCCAATCTTTAATAAATAGCCCAACAATAAAAAACAAACGTAAAGGCATAGCATAGGACCAAAACCAATTCAGTCAATCAAAGGGTGCATACACGTTGCCCATTTCTTTAAAAATTGACGTAAATTTTATAAAATGTTTCAGATTTGACAAATATTACAGTTTATTTTGAAAAATATCTTGTAGTTTTCTGGTATCTTTGGTTGGCAGCCCGGAATTCAGTTTTGACATCAGTACGATTTCCCTTTTTTTGTTATTTTACGCTTGCTTTTCAACGTAGATGTATAGGAATAGGTAAATATTTTTGATGGAATCCATAGTTCGCTTCTCGTTTGAAGTACAACTGTTCTTGACTGATCGACTATATTTCAGCAGAGGTCCTATGAAGATCAAGACAAATATTCGGACCGCTTTAACATGAAATCTTGCCGTTTATAGAAGTATATCGGGTGAGAGCAGATTCCCACACTATGTGCAGAGCGAGAAATACGTTTCAACTTACTTCCATAATTCATTGTTTTATTCTGGTGTGTCCCGATATAGTCTGCACTATTATGTAAACTGTTTCCCAGAAGTGAAATTTACACACTTTACATTTGGGGCTATGCTGCAACTTTTTACCAGTTCTTTTATACTTTTCTGTGTTAGTTTTGTTCTGCATATTGTTTTCAAATTTTGAATACATAGTTAACCTATCAACAAAGATACATTGTCCTATCTGATCCTGCTGGATTATACACGAGTCCAGGGACAGGGTGTCGGTTTCCCTGTGGTCTCTGGACCCATCATACTCCCATGTCCTTTCTGGAACACGAGATATGCCGCACATATCATCACCTCATACAGGATTAAACCACTTTTATTATGCAATATACATTAGTAATATGGTGTATATGTGGTGTGCAATTGATTGTATTATAACATCAAAAGTAGACACCTGTAATGAGTAACTGTGTGCTATGTGTATATAAATATTCTATTTTAGAACAAGAGTACTTCGTCGTTTTGCCAAGAATAAATTTTTGAAATTTGGATGGTATTGTTAATATGAAAATATCTATGCAATTCATTGACAAAATTGGAAGCTTGCTTCAGGAACATCCAACATTTTCTATATATGTATAGCAGGAAAAGTAATAAAAACAACTATCAAAAATATCATGGTTAAGTTTAACTGTATCATATATATACTTTTAAAATTGTCTTTAAAATATCGGTGGGTAATATCTGAAATATTAATTTAATTTGAATGGCTTGTTAAACAAACTATTGAAAAGATATGTTGATAGTGGTGTAAACTATGTTTTAGTTCCTTTATTACCGCCGATTCCGTTACAATGCCTTTGCGAACGAAATACCGTTCTTCTTTCATAATAATTAGCTAATTTTCTATTTTTCTTAACATGAATAAATATACTACCACATTATGGCATCCCAGTTTAGTGAAACACATTTCAATTAAATGTAAAAATTAACTAGAGCAACGCCTTTAAGCGCCGGACGCTCGTCTGATTTCATCCTTTTACGGTTTATTACAATTTTCAAGCAACATTGTTCTTGACCTTGACCCCAAAACACAATCCCACGGTTTACGTAAATAATTATTAGACACTAAGTTATGTCACAATAATCCATTTGCAACTGCAGATATTGTATTTTTTCCATTTATCTATTTTTAGAAAAACAATCATTGACCATGATCCCATCAGCCCGAAACATAATCGAAGGTGGACTTAATAATTTAGCTGTAGCGTGTAAAAACAGGTCACACTCAGCATCTTAACTGTGGTATTAGATGATAAAGTTTTCGTTTTCATGCAAGTGACATAACGCAAAAATGTCGACGACTTTTAGAAATCAGACGCGCTAATATGACAAAGAAACATGCACCCCACCTACCAAGGAAAACGGTGGGCTGCGTTAAACAGATGTACAACGATTACAAATACAATGAATTAGACTTACATACGTGTTTTAGTTTTTAATTAATATTTGTAATGCAGTTTTACGGCAGTCTGTGGTAAGAGCGCTCCGGTCAAAAGTGTTGAAACATCCTTAAACCCGTTTCCAAAAATGAGAGAAATTAAAAACCTATTGCTATAGCACAAACAACATCTGTTCTATAAAGTATAAAATTGCTTCAAAAAAATCGTACCGACGTCGGACTGGTCCATCCTACAGGGCAAACTTTTTACTAGAGACACCAAAGACACCCGAAAATACAAAATTGTTATACAGGTGTTTTAATTAATTATTAGACTAGATGGATGTTCCGTAGAACACTTGTGTCCATCTCTTGCACCAACAAGTTAACAAGAAAAATACTTTACTATTCAATGAATATCTTTCTGAAGCAACAGTTAATAATAAAATAATAGTTGCTTTTTCCTTGTTTTACTATTTTGGGAAGTAGCCCAAATATTTGTGAACTTCGTTGTAAATTAAAAGCTACCAATCAAATATGACCTTGACCTAGATAGTTAGGTGGCATCACGAAAATTTCGTCATAAGCAATACAATTTGAAAGTTTAATTGATAAATTTTGGAAATGCACGTTTAGTTTTATCTCAACTGACAACAAAAAGAATATTTTGTCTTGACAACCAATTTTAAAAAAATACTGTTTTCACTTAACGAGTTATCTCCATTTTATGCATGATAAATGCGTAACTTTTAGGCCCATAATCGCCTTTGTTATTTGTCTTATAGAGTCAGAGAAAAATACATTGATTTGATACAAGTATTGTCTTAAATATTTGTATAAAAAAGTATAGTTTTCATTTGGGCGATTGTAAATTGGCGATTTTTTTCACGCAAGATACATTTTGCAATTTTTTTTATTAAAAGATCATCTTCCTGTGGTTTTATATAAATATATCAACGGTTTTATACACCTTATATAATAATATAATCTTTGGAAGTATTCTAACTTAAAGGTTGCCAATCACATTTAAGCAACATTTTATGACAATTTCTACTTTTTGTATATTCTGTTAAGAGATTTATTCAATGAACAAAAAGTCCAATTATATAGAGTTAGATCCCTATTAGAAATTTACATTTAATTAACTTTAAAAACTTTGTGTGTACACTTTGCTCTTGACTGCTGAACTGGTAGCACGCTTCTCTTGAAATAGCCTCAAATATTGTCTTTGCGCCAGGAAATGCTTAAGTCTTAAAAGCCTTCGGGTTTGACAAAGTCCTTTTTTTAAGGACTTAGAAATCTTAAAAAGTTTTTTTTTATAAGTGTTGAGTTTTATCAGCTACAGAACAGATAGGATAGGATAGGATTTAATAGGGACAAGTAAGGGTTAAAGATCACAGAGGGGGGTAAGATTAAATAGGTTAAAACTAATAAATAAGGGTTTTTTGGTAAACTACATACTTTTTGCTGATATCATAGATAACAGTAACAAGTGTTGCATTATAACATTAAAAACAGTGTGAATCTGGTGATTTAAGGGCTGCACGGCCAATAAAGCGCCTGAAATTTCACACTAAATTAGATATTAGCTTAGGAAATTTCAGCTTTTCTACAGATCAAGAAGTGCCAAGTACATTTAGTGAATTTACTGGATATAAAGCCAGTAAATCACTACAACGAACGGTACTACATGATATTTATTATATACTTAAGGACAAAAGTTCTGTCCGGTTCAAAACTGTTTAATTAAATTTTAATTGTACATTGCTTTTAATTTTTTATTTGCAAATTTATGTTTTGAGACTACTTGCTACACTACAAGGTGTAAAGAATTCTGTACAAAAGCATTCAATCAACCGTGACGACATAAACCATGAATTTCACATTTATCTTAATTCTATGTACATGAAGCTTATAATAACAAAAAATTTAAGTGATTTTTGTTACCTAAGGATGAGCCCATAGAAAGACGTAAAAATTTAGACAAATTCTCAACATATGTTGTTATTACGAAGCTTTCAAGATAGAAAAATTTGCGCGTTTTATATCGGCTCGATGACGGTGAGCATGCAACACTTGTTGCACGTGCGTTGAATGCCCACGAACATTCTATTCGACGTCACGAGCATTGAAAATGTGTTAATTGACTCGAAAATGATGACATTCTTATGCTTTTCTAATTATGAACAAAATCTCCATTTTCAGTTTTTGTATTTCTTTAATTATACCGGACAGAACTTTTGTCCTTAAGTATATATAAGGGAAAAGGGTAATACGACAAGAACTGAGGTGAGAAAAGTAAAATTTAGGCTGGGTATAGGAACTCAGAATTGGGGTAGGGCTAGCCTGAAAGCCGATAACAACTTAATTTTCATAACTAAAACATTTAGGATTAATTATCTAGTAGAACTATAACATTAATACCTTCATTAAAAATAAATTTCAGCAATATAAGTATCTGATTAAAAAAGATATTTAAGGAAATAGGCATCAAAAACAAAAGTGCTCAAAATTCAGGACAGGTCGATCATAACGTAACGTCATCTTTCGGCAAACATATGTTTATTAAGTAAACGAACTCTTTCAAAATTCATCAACATAATATTTAAGTATTTGGTTTTAAGTTATTCATAAACATAATATTTAAGTATTTGGTTTTAAGTTAAAACAAAAATAAACAAGTTAAGATCAATAATTTTGAAGACTTTGAAGGGTAAAATCAGGTTCCCAGCTCATTTTACGGGCACCTGTCAAAATTCATCTACCAATCAGAATCAAGTATTGTTAAATTGTTGAAAGTAGGTCAATCCGTTTTTTAAGAGTAATTTAGAATAAAGATAACTCGTCGAAAGAACTTATAATAAACACTTTGCTCTTGACTGCTGAACTGGTAGCACGCTTTTTTCTCTTTCACTGAAAGATTTCTCAGCATATTGTCATTGCACCAGGAAATGCTCAAGTCATAAAACCTTCGGGTTAAGACAAAGTGTCTTTAAGGACTTAGAACATTTTTTAGAAAATATTTACTAAATTTTAAAAGTATTTCAAAGTGTTAAGAATAGGATATAGTGTTACATACAGGAAGGACAGGATAAACGGGGCGCGTAAAAAGACAAGATCACAGCGGGGGTAAGCACAATAGTAATAAGCAACTAATAATAAAGGGTTAATAATTAAAGCTAACAATTACATACTCGATGCTGATAACATAGCTATCAGCAACTAGTATTATCAGAAATAGAATTAAGAAACACGTTAAGATAGAAATAGGAATTAATAATTTTCAGATCAGGCACTACTTAGTACATTTAGTGAATTTGCTGGGTATAAAACCAGCAAATCACTAAACAGAAAGGTATTACGTGATTTAATCGCAAGAACAAGGGGTTCAAGATAAAGGCAAATAAGAAAAGAACCGAAAATAGAACTTAAGAAAAATCTCAAAATTTTGGACTTGGGGTAGGGCTAGCTAATAATCTAATTACAAAAAAGTCCGTTTAGTTAGGTCAGTACAACATAAAAAATTCGACAGAGGGATAGTAGAAGTAGCTTAAGACAAAACTTTAGAAAAGTCGGATCCAAAACGAAAAAGTTATAAAACATTTAAGGACCAAAAAATGACATAGCTCGGAAATTAGAATAGGACATTCTTAACGCAGCGCCAACTTGGTTCAAGCATAACTCGTTGAAAAAGAAAGTTATTAACGTAAAATTTTACAATCATATAGTCTAGAGTTTCTTCTACAAAGTATAGGAAAAATTAGTAAGAAAAGAACAATAAATTTAAAGAAATTAATAATCAAAAGTAGGATTTCATAACAATTTTACGGGCACCTGCAAAAATCATCAGCCAATCAGAAGTAAGAATACCAAAAAGTGTAAAAGTAGGTCAATCCGTTTTTCTACACAAGAAGTTAAACTTGTAACAAGTAATTCAGGCAAAGCATCTCAATAAAAACGGAATTAAGATAATAATTAGAACATTTTTGTTTGATTTTGGTTCATTTTTCACAAAAATATCAATTTTCAAAAATTGTAGAAAAATAGATTTTTTAGATTTTTACCATTATTATTAAATCAACACAAACTTTCCTAATAAGACACGCTGTCATTATGGCTGAGCAAAAAGGTGCAATGAAGGGCTTCAAAATGGGAAAAATTAGGGCTGAAAGACAACACAAAAAAGCAGTACAGTAGTGAGAAGGGTAAATCAGAACAAAGCCACCAAATTACTTAACATATTGGCTGGCAAATCGTCCCATATGGACAGTAGATTTAAATGGGTAGACTTAATCAGCACTCTAGAGCATCTTGTTGATGTACAAAGAATCAGTACCTCCCAGAATGAGGGAAATCAAGCAATAACTTCTAACAACAACAGTAGTTTAGTCAAAAGCACAACGGCTCAATGGGTGTCCACTAGGGACAATAATACAGCCTCAACAACAATCAACAGTAGTGACAAGGGCATTAGTAGTGTATTAAATAACTCTGCTTCAAACCAAACTACACAAGACTGGTGGAATATCATTGAAACCAGCAGAAATAACACCCCAGATAGTACCCCACAGACAGGGGGAAATAGAGCAAATATAACATATTTAGATACGCCACTAGGCCTAGGGCTGGGCAAAAAAGTGCCGAGGCCAGTTCAATTAGCTAGAATTTTAGATAGCTCTCCTGTCTCTCCACTGATATTTAGTAAGCAGCAAAATTTTGACACCTGTCCGGAGACCCCGGAAGATCAGATAATAAAAAACTCTGACTTAGATTATACAATGGTCCCAGTAGAAGACAATATTGATTTTAGAGTACTAAGGGCAACCAAAAACATCTACCAAGTAAGTGATTTAAATAACGCAAAACAATATAGGGACAACGTTAAAGAAAAATACCACAAAACGCGAAACGAATCCCATCTATCTAATAGCATTACAAGATCGATAAATTTGTCTACGCAGTCCGTCCGGGAGAAACCTGATAGGGTGTCAGCAGGAACGCAAATCGAACCAACAATCGAAATTACCACTCCGAAATCAGTAGAAATAAATACAAAAATTACAGTAAACTCAAGCAGCCAATGCAACCTGGAAAAGTCCGCAAAAACAACCTCAAAACTCACAGTTGATGCGGAAACTCAATGCAACTTAACAACAACTGTACCAATAAGTCATATAAATTATGTTAAGAATCCCCAGAAAAAGGCTCAACAAACAACAAATACAGTAATCTCAAGTATAGGCCCCATATTTCTGAATACAATTCTATGTCCAACACCAACCAACATTTCGGATAAAATAACAAAAACAACACCGCCCCATATTTTGAATAAAATATCAAAAGCACCCCCACCCCAACCTACAAAAAGTAAGCAACAGACAAGAACGGATAAGTTATGCATGCCAACAGTGTCCACTAAAAATAGGTTTGAGGCATTACATGAAGAAAAGGAACAAAAGAAGAAGATAAATAACCAAAAGGCTATTGCAAAACCAAACATACAGTACATCAATATAAGTAACAAACAAGAAACCTGGGTCAAAATGACCCTCAGCAGTGTAAGGGGTGGACTGGGGGGCAGAACATTAAGACACATAGAAGAAAGACTTAAACTTAAATTAGGGCACGAAAAAAGCAAACAATATTTTATCAAAAAGGGTATCCTTCATTTTTTAGTAAGGGAAGATTTCAAACAAGTAGCAATTGATTTTACTTATGGCAAACATGATTTAAAAATAGAGGTCCGAAGTCCCCCAAAACCTAAATTGGCAACAGGTAGCGTAGGAATTATAACAATAGAAAATCACGCGAATACTCAAGAAGTTAAAGAACAACTACTGAAAAACAATCCCAATATTAAATCAGTAGATCTTAAACAAACATACGATAAAGTTCAACATATTACGAAAAATACAGCATTCTTAAATTTCAACACTACCCAAATGCCCCTAAGAATAGTAGGCCACAAACAATTAGTAAAACCGGCCACATTAAGTGCAAAAATCTGCAAAAAATGTCAATCACATGGCCATAACGCAGACAAATGCAGAAATAATGTCCAATGCCCAAAATGTACAGGGCAACACTTTCTGACAGCATGTTCGGCACGAACATTAAAATGTGTAAACTGCACAGGACCGCACTGGGCAACCAGCAAAGATTGCCCAGTATATATTAACTACAACAAGAAAATAATTCAAACAAATAATGAAATTCTTAATAACTATCGCAAACAGTGTCTGGCAGTCAAAAATACAATAATTCAAAACCGACAACAATATGTTAGAAATAAGGGGCACATTCAACAGCTTTATAAACCCAAAGTAAGACAGGAGGAAGCTAACCTAAATCAAAGTCACACTTTTACGGCCTTCCCGATAACAGTACCAAATACCATTAATAGGACCGCACTGCAAAGTTCCTCTGCTGACACCTTTAGAGGGCTAGAAGATAGCGCGATATTAATGGTGTATTGATTATATAAGTATCTATAAGTAATAATAACTCGGACAACGCGTATATTCCGTAATGAATACAAACAATGCTGGGATAAACGGTAATGTTAACACTGATCCTGGTCTCAGCATCCTGTCTTGGAATATACGCGGCATGAAAGAAAACAATTCAGATAAATGCCATGAACTTCGTTATTACAAATTGCGTAAATATTTTGCTAAATTTTACTATCGTAATTCTGATTTGGTTTTGAAATTCAATAGTAATCTAAAGACTCTTCTGCGAGAAGGTATTTCAAAACCCGATTTTTATGGGGATGTGGTTTACAAACTTCGTAAGATTTTGGGTCATGGCAATTTTCCAACTGTATTTGCTAAAATTATAAAACGTTTTGTTAAAAGAGGTTACGACCCAACTGTTTTGAGACACACCGCATGTTTGGTGTTCAACCCGTTTACAGTTGGACGCTATGCTTCCCTCTTTGATTGTGTCTGACGGAAGAGGGGGAGGACTCTGTGATGGGCAGTTTTTAAATCCCACTGGGACGAAACTGTTTTGATTTCTGTCCTCTGGCCTGTTTCGTCGGGCCCTTAAGGGTGTTTCTCTTGGTGCTCTGCCTTCTGCAAAGGCATTGAGTACATACGTTTTTTGGTTCTCAAGGTTTGCTTTTTATATATTTATACACGAGCATTTTTGTGTTTTACATACTGCCTTCTGCAAAGGCATTGAGTACATACGTTTTTTGGTTCTCAAGGTTTGCTTTTTATATATTTATACACGAGCATTTTTGTGTTTTACATACCATGCCTTTTGTTTCCATTGCGTGTGTTAGAGATTCACCTAGCAGGGATTACTTTTATTTACACTGTCCTGTGACTTTGGAACATGGTGGGGGTAAGAGTGAGGTTAGGTGCGCACCATAAACCGGTTTAAGCTCCCCAGTGGTGTTTTTGCCACTGACCGTTCCAAGGCGGTGCCCCATTGTGTTCCTTTAATTGTTCGTTTTGTCCTCGTGTGTTTGCTTTGTATGCTAGTGTGTGTTGGTAGTGTATATGTGTGTGTGTACATGATTGTGTGTGTGTGTCGTGTGTGTGTGTGTGTGTGTGTGTGTGTTGGTGGTGTGCACTTCTGGGTGCTGTGGGGCTCGTTTTGGGGAGGCTGCGTTTTTGGTACGTGGCATTCCCTGTTTGATATTATTTTTGTTTTTTTGTTTTCAGAATTACACATATGAAAATTCTAATAGCACTGATGTAATTTGCTTACAAGAAACAAAACTATCTGAAAAACAAAATGTTTACAAATTCTATGGATACCAAAAACCCGTACAGTTCTTTAACACGGAAAATAAAAATGCCGGTGGGCTATGCATTTATGTTAAAGAAGGACTATCGTTTATTACAAAAAATACAAATCACAATAACACCAATCAAGTTTTGGCCATAGAAATTATAGGACAGAATGAGAACATTATCATTTATAATTATTATACAAATTATCGAACTAACAACAATAGGACAATGTTTGATACCTGCTTTGCAAACAATAATAACAAAACAGTAATAGTAGGTGATTTTAATCTAAAACATCCTCTATGGAACGGGGAAGACGATCTAAGACAGGATGCTGAGGCCGAGGTACTGGTCGACTTCTTATTAGACAATCATTTAGTTTGCATAAATGACGGCCAAATTACACGCTTAGCGGAGGTAGAAAATCATAGGGACGCTGCTTTAGATCTAGCGATTGTATCCGCGGCTCTAAAACCAAGCGCTTCGTTCTACGTTATCGACAATTCAATGGGTAGCGATCATTTACCCATACTCTCAAGTAATGAAGGAAAAAAATGTATTCACAGCAAAATGGCTAATCGAAAAAGCTACCCAAGTCCAATGGACTGAATTTCAACATATGTGTAGAGTTAATTTAAATTATGACATTTCGAATAACTCAGTCCAAGAAAATTTTGATTCATTTCTAGCAAAATTAAACGAAATTTTACATAAATCTATACCGTTAAGTAAAGAAACAACAAAAGTCGTAAAAAGAAACAAAGTTTGGTGGACCTAAGAATGCAGGCAAGCAATAAAATATAGAGAAGTTAGGAGAATAATATACAAAAAAGACAGGAGCACTTTAAAAAGAGAAATTTGGAAAAACGCGGTTCGGAACGCAAAACAAATCATTAAAAAAGCTAAAGCAGATAGTTGGCAACAATTTTGTTCTAACATTACAGCTCAAACAACGTCGAAAGAAGTATGGAATTTCGTAGGTAAAATTAAAGGGACCGAACCCAAAAGCAACCCGGTTTTTAAAGTAGATGGCAAGACTTTAACCAATGCAAAAGATAAAGCAACCGCGCTAGTTTCACAATACGCGAAAGCCAGTAGTAATGCAGGATACTCTAACCAATTTATCAGCCAAAAAAGAGTAATGAATAGATTAATAAAGCGCGTAATTACCAATGAACCACAAAGAATAGAGCTAGAATATAATGTAGACTTTACTATTTTTGAACTTAATAAAGCAATTTCCGCATGCAAAAACGGTGCACCTGGAGAAGATAAAATCCACTACAAAATCCTCAAAAATTTACCGTCGGAAGCGAAATTGACATTATTACAAATATTTAATCAGTCATGGGCAGAAGGCAAAATGCCCAGCAGTTGGAATGAGGCAGTCATAATCCCGCTTTTAAAACCAAACAAAAATAAAAATGACCCGGCATCTTACAGACCGATCTCATTAACATCTACGTTTACGAAATTACTACAAAAAATGATTAAGCCTAGACTATGTGTATATTTGGAAAATAATAATCTCATTTCAAAATTCCAGTCCGGATGCAGATCATTTCACTCATGTGACGATAACGTAACGAGGTTAGAATCAGATTGTAAACGAGCGCAGATCGAAAATAAATATTTAATTGCCATATTTCTAGATCTAAGCAACGCGTTCGATAAACTATGGAACGAAGGGGCGGCCATGCAATTACACAACCTGGGCATTAAGGGGCGAATGCTAAAATGGCTCAATGGTTTCCTGGCAACAAGATTAATTAAAGTCAAATACAACGGAGTTATGTCCGAAGTGGTCGAAACAATAAACGGTTGCCCTCAAGGTGCGGTACTGTCGCCGATAATATTCTGTCTAATGATGAACACATTCGAAACTCAAATCAAAAATTTTAATCATAGTAACAAAACAACAAATGCCAAAATCTCGCAATTTGTTGACGACTCTGCCACATGGCTACTTTCAGCATGTCCGAAATTAGCAGTCAAAAAGGCTCAGACTGTTTTAAATACCATCGAACAATGGAGCAAGTCTTGGGGATTCATAATAAACCCAATCAAAACCCAAGTACTAATAGTACACAAAAAAGGTTGGCCAGCACCAGAATCACAACCTGATTTTCCGAAACTTAAATTATGTGGACAGGAATTACAGTACAATCAATACGCGAAATTCTTAGGCATGACTTTTGACAAAACAATGACATGGAAATTTCACATAAATAACCTAATAACCCGATGTACGAAGGACATGAATATTATACGGGCAGTAAAAGGCAAAGAGTGGGGCACCGATAAGAAATGTCTACTCAACATATTTAAAGCACTAATACTAAGCAAAATCAACTACGGAAGCGCAGTATACGACTCGGCGTCGAAATCGCAATTACATAGACTACAAGTAATACAGAATAGGGCTCTAAAAATAATTTTAGGGTGTCCGAGACACACCACCACTCTCCCGCTGCACACGGAAGCAGCAATACTACCATTACACTTTAATCGCGATATGATAGCTTTAAAATATTGGGCGCGTAGCAGTAGAATGGGAACTCCGAATGAGGATCACACAGCCAAAGGTCAAGTAACACCCCAACCCCATGAAGTAAAAAGACATATGACCCCAATATGCTAGGCTATGAACAATATACCTGTTCCACCAAAAATAAATAATATATCATAGAGTTATTGCAGGCTCATGTAGCCAATATATCAACCTAAACAACGACAATAAAAATATCCCGAACAAGAGTGTAATTTAAGAATAAAAAACAAAACACGCAGGTCCAAACATATAAGGAAATACGCGGACTGAACTGGCAAAATCACATGAAACGTCTCAAATAGAAACCCCATAGAGTTTCTGGCCGAAGTATATATCCCAACAGATATAATGACCGACTAGAAGGCAAAAAACCGCAACAAAAACGCTTTAATATCTCAAAAACGAAGAAATATGCAGGTTTCCTATATAACTCATACGTGAAAAAAAGAGTATAAACATGTGGCTATAAATAAAAACCACGTGACCCGCTCGATATATAAGCGAGCTAAGTCCAAAAAACGGATAGTAAATTAACCAATCATAACAAAGCAGACAAAAAAATGAACCAATCAGAATTAAGCTACTAAACACAGGGTTCGGCAGAGTTATGTATACAATCACCCCTTTCTAAACATAGAAAACAAACATCAAAGGCTGTTTCATCTAAAGTTCGGAGTTCAAATAAGAACAAGTAGCTAGGTTACTGAGGATACATTGATATACACTCAGTAGAACATCGTACATGTTGGTAAGGCAGTAGGGTTATGACAATATGAGAAGATAGACTCTTTCGAATGGTTTGTACGGCCCTAAAAAGGGCCACCAATGATAGGCAATCTACCACGGCAAATGGTGTTGACAGCTAAACACCAAGTCTTTTTGTTTTTCCTCATCATATACATGTGAAAAAAAGCAAGGGCACAAAATCCCCTCTAGACCAGTAGTGAGTAAGACACCATTGCGGGCCCTAAACACATTCACCCCGGAAGCTGCCATCACATCTGGTAGCAAGTGAATCACAATCGGTCGATTGTGACGCACACCAACATGTGACCCAGGGTGAGCAGCCATATGTATATGAGTCCGGTTTACAGGACGCAGTCCTTCAAAACATATGGCTTGCCAAGAGAAGTCAGTCGTCCGATGTACTAAACTCGGTGGAGACACCTCCTCGTAGGTGATCTTCACAGGGATGGTATGGCCCTGACACGCCCGCACACAAAGATATGGGTACTCCGCAAGCTCAAACCTCTCCTTCCTGTCTGACTCCACGATCTGGTAAAGGGCTTGCCGATCTAAGAACCGTAAGGCCCATACAGTCTGCAAAGCATCCAAAGCCACAAAACCTTCGCTATCCATGGGCAAACCCAAGGATAGAGCAGTATGGCGGAGTACTTGCACCAACAAACGTGCCAAACGGGAAATCATTTTTGAAATGATAACAATAACTGACTGAGTGAGGTTGTTTACCCTCGGTACTTGGCTATTGCCATATGACCGAGCGTGACTTACAAATAATTATATTTTATTACATATGTTAAATGGTAAGTGTACCATTTGCCACGTGTGGAGGTGCTTATTTAATTCCCATAAAGCTCCAAGCTTGTTGTAATCAACCCGCTTGGTAGTTTATGGGACCTAGAGACGAATGCAAGACATTCGTGCAGCTTAAAAAGAACCTTATGGTTTTAAAAACATATTTTTGAACATATAAAATTTATTAAAATTCTTAATTTTTAAATAAATTTTTTATTTTTCGTGGAACTATATAAGTGTGACCACTCATTTTTGTTGTCTATTTATGTATTGTTGGAAAATGTAATTACTTTATACATAGGTTATATGGTTTGGCTTCTGGAGCTGGGGTGCAAAAATGGTGACCCATTTTGAGTTTAGAGAATTGCTTGATTCTCATTGGTCGCAGCGGAGCAAGTGCCCGCTGCGTCATTGGACAGATCTACGACTGTAGAACGTTTTGACAAGTAGGTCAATCTGATTTTGCACTCCAGCTCCATTAGTCATTTTAGTGTGTAGGCATGCCAGCCAGGTATGTAAAACAATGAAGTTATATAAAATTATACTATTTAGTTTAAGATTTTCAACATAACCTAAAAAACAAAAATTTAAGATTTTTCCTAAATTTAAAATAATTTACACAGGGTATCTATATGCCTGATATGAGGTCTAGGATATAACTTATATCTGCTGGATTCAATTTTAGTTGAATATTTAATGAAATTGTACCCGTTATCCGCTGTATGAATTCGTGGTACCTACTATGAGGTGAGACCCCCTTTGTTAATATATATGAGAGGGGCTCACCTTAGTATGGGCTCAGGATAGCTGGTGCTCCACTGTTACAAGAGCCCATACTAATGCAGCCAGCTGCATGGTAAATTTGTACATATATACAGAGCTATTTACATATATAGTTACAATTTATATGATTAATTGTGGAGACTTGTCATGGTAGGTACCATAGCGTTTATGCCCTCCCTAAGACTTTTACTGTTATGTGTACCCTGTGTTATACATTATCAATATCAATAAAAATAACAATTTATATACCCTGGATATATAATAAGATGAGTGGTTAAAAGGGAAGACTTCCGTTAACGGCTCCTTTCTAGGACCACTATAAAACAATGAACTATTAAAACTATAAGCAATGTAGTATATATATACGTTAAAAAAATATCCAGGGTATAGATAGCATATTAAAAAAAAAAGAAAAAGTGTAAAATATATCTAGTTATTTATGTACACGTGGGCTTCTCCGGCGCGTTATATACTTTAAAAGCGAGGACGGAATTTGAGCAAACTATCATCGAACCCATGTGAACTGTGTAGAGAGGCTACCACAGGACGTTCCGGGTTCTAGCGTGAGTTTGGGTGCATGTCCTGGACTTCTTGTTTATTGAAAAAAAGAATTAAATATCAGATTTTATGCTCACTTTCCGGTCGACTATGTGAATATCTGTTCTGTCCAGAGAGTTAACTCGTCTCTCTGACAACAGAATCAACTTCCCAGAAACGGCGAAGTACCAGAAAGATGAGCTGTAAACCTTTAATAGAGATGACTAAAAATAGTGTACACAAATCCCACCCGGCGAGCGAAGCTATCCTCATTTGCCATAGAGAGTGTGTAGTTTACTTTCATGGTAGAAAAATAGAAAAAGTATAATGTAGAGTGCCGGTCTGTGTTTGTTATGTGTATATAGCTAGAAGCAAAAAAAAGTTACATACCTAAGATATCACGTGACGATAATATTTACTCTATCGTATTACTAAAGGTGTGTACTCCATTTTTGTTACTACTGATAGAGAATCAGAAAAAGAATAATTATTAAAGGTATGAACTCAAATTACAAAAAAAGAGAAAAACGAAGTTTTCTCTATTTTTCAAACGATGTAGAGCTTAGAAATTAAGTATTTATGTAGATATGATCTCCAGCACCAAGTTAGGTCCAACCACCGCAAAATATCACTTATTTCTTTCAGAATACAGAGGAAATTGTTTGAGTGTTATTAATAAAAAGTCGCTCTGTGTTTTGATTGTCATTTGTGATAACAATAATAAATTAACGCTCTATTAAATAGTACTAGAAAACAAGCACCTGCTATTTCTATCCGGTCCGTGCATAACAAAATTTGTAAGTAGGTCAAGCCTTAATTAAGCAAACTTTTCAAAGTGTCATAACACTAGTGTGAAAAACAAGTACCAAGCCCACTTATTACCAATAACAACAATTAGCTACGAAAATTTGAGAAATACTGTTAAGAATATTTAATAATGGGACTACACAGGCTGTATGGGACCATTCCCATAATAGACAATATCTGAGAATTATCATTCGAACCAAATGTTTGGCCCTCAAAAGGGCCGTTTGTAGTGACCAATAACTATGCTAAGTGACCGGCTCGGCGGAGGGACTTCAAGTACTTTACTATCAAACAACAGTATTTCCTATTTCCCTCCGTATCAAAGTGAACCAAGTCCTTCACATAATGGGTGGGCCACCGCACACCACAGAGTTTAAGATACCCCTTCTGTTTGTATCGATTGAAATGTCTATTTAAGGACCCATTAACAATGGTCCTTAAGGTTTCAAATACTGACCGGTCTGCAAGGGATGTACGTCGACAAGGGATCTCAACAAAGATCACCCTTTTAACCCCACGGTCCAACAAAAAAGCCTCGATTCGCTTAATATCACTAATGACGCCTTGAGCAGAACATGATAGACTGTCAAGGTCATTACCCCCGATATGCACAAACACAATATCGGGCACAGTGACACGAAACAACGATTCTAGCATAGTACTAGATACGTCTCTGGCTTTAAGACCGCCCCTGCAGACCCAAACAGTGGGGATACCATTCAAACTGGCGGCAGATTCCTTCTTTTTCCGGAATTCTTTCAAACGCCGAACGTAGGAATCACCAATAAACCCACAAGTAGGCATAATGGCAAAAGTAAAGAGTCACACTAAGCAACACAGTTAAATAACAAAAAAGTAGGTCAAGGTGACGACCGCTCACGACAAATAACAATCTCAGCTACAGAACAACAAACAAACAAGCCCACCAATTAGCAAAAATTAGCCCAAAACACAATCACACTTAACAGTACCAAATCAAAACAGAACAAAACAGAACAAAAGTTATACCAACAATACAATACAAAAGTATTACTGGGCCAAAATCACAAAACATAACAAATAGAAGCAAACTAACAAAAACGAACATTAGATCAACAATCTCAGCCTGAAACAACCAAACAACTATTTTTAGAAAGAAAACTCCCAACACAAGAACATTAAAACACATAATACATCCCAAAAACAATTAAAAGGGAAAAACAGCAAAGTAGGATTTTTTCAGAATTAGTGTCTGAACAAGAAAACGTATACCCGACCTGAGAATTATAACTCTTACAACAGACTATAAAACCCATAAAAGGGTTAACAAACACCCAGGGACTACAAAAAATAAATTAGAACCCAAAATGAATGCTAATTCAATTATAATGATGTAAAGTCAGGAACCCAAAATCTAGTCTGTAACCAAAGACACAAGTTTGTTCACAAGAAAAAGCCTATCCAGTGCTAAATAACGGCAAGTGTCAAAGATAAAATGCCGCCCTACAATAACCAACAAAACCCTAGTCATTGTAGAATTAAAAGGTCAGGCCAGTACCTTAAACAATAAAAGAATTATAAGTACCAGAACATACCCCATCAGGCAAATTCTGAGCGCGCACCTGCTCATAACTCCATCCGGTTCGTGCGCACTAAAATCAGAATTAGGTCAAAACTAACAAAAGAGGTCACAGACTAGCAGTAAAGGACTATTGCAACCCAATACAGTTAATTTTTGATTTAGTGCTCTCTTTTAGAGCACTATACAGTAAATACCACCAGTTTATTATTCAGTAAACACTCAACAGTTCACTATATGAGATTAAGTAAAAACATCTTTTGTTTCTTTTTGTTGTAATACTATAAGAACTGTTGAGTAATCTTGATAAGCCTGCAATATTCTATCTTTTTAATAATATTCTAATACATTTAACAACTTGTAAATATATTTTTACACATATTTTAACACTAATATGCTCTTAGCAATCAAACAGACCACCTTTAGACACTATCACCAAGAAATTCTTTTTATCTTTCATTAAATAGTGGTCGCATTCATTAAGTAATTCTTTCTTTCAACTTTCAAATTAAGTAAGGATAAGACATTTTTGACTACGCGAGAATTAATTTTTCAAAAACACAGCATTTTCTTCCTTCTATTTTTGTCCGAAGTCTCTCTTGCTCCACCTCTCTTAACTATCAAAGGCCAAGTTGATGGGGACACCGGCTACACTACGCGTCCAAGCCTTGCTGACGTCGAGGGGCGGACTGAAGACTGGTTGAAGAAGAGGATCCGGTTGCCTTTGAAGGTCAAGCCAAATGACCAAGCGCACGAGCGAGCAGATGGCGGAGTTTGTTCTTTGGCTGGCGTTGGTAAGAAACCCAACAGTCTGATGGCTTCCGGTGATACCTTGGCGTCCTTTTTCGGAGTCTGCTGGTCAAAATTTCAAGATAGGATACTCATATTTTTTCATTTAAAATAGCATGTTGTATAATTCAGTGCCCCATAAGGCTACCCCAAAGTCCACATTCTTATATCCCATTTTTTGTGTTTTAATAATAACTGAATTGTACAACATGTAGAAAGTTTGATGAAACATAATGATTTTGTACATAAGAAAGGGGTAAATCATTATGTGAATTCATTCAGTTAAAGGTTAAGGTAGGACTAGGAAACTAGGTCATTCACAAGTAGGATCTCATTGGTCAATGTGGTGACCTACATTTTAAGAACCAATCAAAATAAAAGCATGTAAATAAGATTGCAATCTGCCAATCTTCTGATAAGATCTCCTATTTTCGACAACATATAGTTAGGTATTTAGATAGGGGCATGAACAGGAGAACATGCCGGGTCGTACCGACTATACCTCGAACGAGGATGGTGGACCCAATAAGCACAATTACAAACAAAACAAACAAACGGAATTTAGAATTCTTGTAACAGTGGAGCACCAGCTATCCTGAGCCCATACTAAGGTGAGCCCCCCTCATATATATTAACAAAGGGGGTCTCACCTCATAGTAGGTACCACGATTTTAAATAGCGGATAATGGGTACAATTTCACTAAGTATTCAACTATAATTGAATTCTAGCAGATATGAGTTATATCCTAGACCTCATATCAGGCCTATAGATACCCTGTGTAAATAATTTTAAATTTAGGAAATTTTTGTTTTTAAGTTGTATTGATAATCTTAAAATAAATAGTATAATTTTACATAACTTCATTATTTTAGAAACCTGGCTGGCATGCTTTTGTTTGTAATTGTGCTCATTAGGTCCACCAACCCCGTTCGAGGTATAGTCGGTACGACCCGTTGGCTGGCATGCCTACACACTAAAACGACTAATGGAGCTGGAGTGCGAAAACGGATTGACCTACTTGACAAAACTTTCTACAGTCGTAAATCTGTCCAATGACGCAGCGGGCACTTGCTCCGCTGCGACCAATGAGAATCAAGCAATTCTCTAAACTCAATATGGGTCACCATTTTCGCACCCCGGCTCCAGAAGCCAAACCATATAACCTATGTAATATATAGTTCCACGAAAAATAAAAAATTTATTCAAAAATTAAGAATTTTAATAAATTTTATATGTTCAAAAATATGTTTTTAAAAAACCATAAGTTTCTTTTTAAGCTGCACGAATGTCTTGCATTCGTCTCTAGGTCCCATAAACTACCAAGCGGGTTGATTTCAACAAGCTCGGAGCTTTATGGGAATTAAATAAGCACCTCCACACGTGGCAAATGGTACACTTACCATTTAACATATGTAATAAAATATAATTATTTGTAAGTCACGCTCGGTCATATGGCAATAGCCAAGCACCGAGGGTAAACAACCTCACTCAGTCAGCCCCGGCTCCAGAAGCCAAACCAAATAACTTATGTATAAATTAATTACATTTTCGAACAGTACATAAACTGACAAAAAAAACGAGTGGTCACACTTATATAGTTCCATTGAAAATAAAAAAGTTATTCAAATATTAAGAATTTTAATAAATTTTATAAGTCCAAAAATATGTTTTTAAAACCATAAGTTTCTTTTTAAGCTGTACGAATGATTTTCATTCGTCTCTAGGTCCCATAAACTACCAAGCGGGCTGACTACAGTAAGCTTGAAGCTTTATGGGAAATAAATAAGCACCTCCACACGTGGCAAATGGTACACTTACCATTAAACATATGTAATGTAATATAATTATTTGTAAGTCACGCTCGGTCATATGGCAATAGCCAAGTACCGAGGGTAAACAACCCCATTCAGTCAGTCAGGCAGAAAACACTTTGCTCTTGACTGCTGAACTGGTAGCACGCTTTTTTTCTCTTTCATTGAAAAATTTCTCAGCTATTGTCTATGCACCAGGAAATGCTCAAGTCGTAAAACCTTCGGGTGAGACAAAGTATCTTTAGGACTTAGAGGATTTTTCGGAAAAATTATACAAAATTTCAAAGTGTTAACAATAGGATCAAGTGTTAAGGAAAGGATAAATAGGATAAGGATAGGATATGATAACCGGGACGCGTAAGGGGTAAAGAATACAGTGGGGTAAGCTTAGTAGAATTATACGTTAAAGATAATAAGAAAAATTTTCAGATCAAGAAGTACCAAGTACATTTAGTGAATTTGCTGGATACCAAGCCAGCAAATCACTAAACAGAAAGGTACTACGTGATACAGCATTAAGACAAAAGAGGTAGACGGATAAAAGGTAGGAAAAATAGGGGAAAGGTGCAAATTAAGAAAATTAGTAAAAAGTAGAACTGGGGTAGGGCTAGCTTAAAAACGTATTACAAAGTCAAACTTCGATATCTTACAGTTTTATTTTCGAATACTAGTATAAAAAAGGTTCAAGTAGATACATACAAAAATTCAGACTGATAGGTAGAATAATAAAGAAAATATAAGCGAAAAAAGGAGAAAAATAAAGAATTACTCGGAAATTAGAACAAAGCGTTCCTAACGCAACACCAATTTCAGTCCGATCTCAGCAGTTTACTAGAAAAGTTACAAAGTTCAAAATTGATTAAAGTAATATACAAGTATTTAGGAAATAAGAAAAATAAAAATAAGTAAATTACAAAAAATAGTTTGTACGATTTAATCAGTTAAAAACAGACTTCCAGTACATTTTACGGGCACCTGCCAATTTCAGCCAACCAATCAAAATTAAGCAGCTCCAAAAAAAGGAAAGTCGGTCAATCCGTTATACTGAACAAGTACACATATTAAGATACTACCGTTAACAGCAGAAAAACGGAATTTAGAGTTAATACAAAAACTAAATTTTAAAAAGTAGACTATGGGAAAATAAAAATTTGTCTTTTTGTTTTTTTTTTTTGTTTTTTTTTTTGTTTAATTTAGTGAATTTTTGCTAGAAGAATTTTATAAGTTAAAGAAGGATACTGAGCACCATGGCTGACCAAAACAGCACAATGAAAGGATTTAAGGTTCAGAAGGCAAAGCAGATAGACATTACAAGAAACAAAGTACGGTAGTTAGGAGAGTTAATCAGAATAGGGCCATTAAACTAATAAATACCTTGGCAGGTAAAGAGTCCCATATGGACAACAAATTCAGGTGGACCGACCTGATAGGCACACTAGAACATCTAGTTGCACTGCAGCAAAATAGTAACTCCCAGAATGAGGGAACCAAAACAAAAGTCTCTTGTAATAACAGTAGTGTGGTAAAAAGTACTACAACCCCATGGGTGTCCACTAGGGACAATGGTATGGCTCTGAAGGGAAGTGATAACAAGAACAACAACAGTAGAGTAGCAAACACCTCGGCCTGTAATCAAACACAAAAAGACTGGTGGAACGTAGTTGAAACCAGTATAACAAATACCCCGGAAAGTACCCCACAGACAGGGGGAAA
The DNA here is from genome assembly GCA_022818135.1 of Saxidomus purpurata. Taxonomy (NCBI): domain Eukaryota; kingdom Metazoa; phylum Mollusca; class Bivalvia; order Venerida; family Veneridae; genus Saxidomus; species Saxidomus purpurata. The sequence goes on from JAFMSR010000011.1 coordinate 864,531, forward strand.
TGGGGCAGATAACTTGTACATAGATACTCCATTAGGTGTAGAACAGGGTAGAAAATTGCCAAGGCCAGTGCAATTAACCAGACTCCTTGGTAATTCACCAATCTCACCCCCCATTTTTAGGAAACAAAGTAATTTTGACACCTGTCCGGAGACACCCGAAGATCAAATGATAAATAACAATGTCTCAGATTACACTATGGTTCAAATAGAGGAAGATATAGCATTTAAGGTATCAAGGGCAACAACAAATTTATATCGTCCGGTTACTGTTACAAATCTATCTACTCTGACCGATACGGTAAAACCCGAAATAGAGATAAACAAAAACTCTGGCTTGGACTATACGACGGTCCAAGTCGAAGACGATATTGAGTTTAAAGTTCTAAGGGAAACAAAAAACAATTACCGTTTAAATGAATCAATTACCACAAAGCACTATAGGGAGAGCGTTAGAGAAAAGTACCATAAAACGAGGAACGACTCTCAGCCATTTCATAGCTTTACGCGTTCACTAATACTCAGTGCAATTTAGACACATCAAAACCAGTAAGTCGCATAAAGTATAATAAGAACACCCAGAAAAGGGATAAACAAAAAACCATAATCTCAAGTATAGGTCCCATATTTTTGAATAAAATTACAAGAACACCCCCATCCAACATTTCGAATAAAGTAACAAAAACAACTCCGACCCAGTTTTTGAATAAAATATCAGAAGCACCCCCACCCCAACCTATGCAACCGACAAAAATAGATAGGTCATGCATGCCAACAGTAACAACTAAAAATAGATTTGAGGCACTTAATAAAGTAAGTGAAGAAAATAAGAAGAAAAATAACCGTAAGACTATTACAAAACCAAATAAAATAAACACCAATGTAAGCAGTAGACAAGAAACTTGGGTCAAAATGACCCTCAGTAGTGTAAGGGGTGGACTGGGGGGCAGAACATTAAGACACATAGAGGAAAGGCTTAAAATTAAATTAGGGCACGAAAAAAGCAAACAATATTTTATCAAAAAGGGTATACTTCATTTTCTAGTTAGGGAAGATTTTAGACAAACAGCCTGTGATTTCACCTACGGCAAACATCACCTAAAAATAGAGATCAGAAGTCCGCCAAAACCAAAATTATCTACAGGCAGCGTAGGTCTGATCACTTTAGAGGAAAATAATTCATTTAAGGAAATAAAAAACACTCTACTATTAAATAACCCAAATATCAAAGATATAAACCAAAAACATACCTATGAATCAGGCAAACAAATGCCAACAAACACAATTTTTATAAACTTTAAAACAGAAAACATGCCACTAAGAGTGATAGGGCACAATAACATGGTGAAGCCTGCAACATTAAATGCAAAAATATGCAATAAATACCAACTGCACGGTCATAATAAGGAACAATGCAGGAACACGGTCCGATGCCCGAAATGTGCAGGCCAGCACTTCTTAACGGCATGCCATTCAAAAACTCTTAAATGCAATAACTGCACAGGCCAACACTGGGCCACCAGTAAGGAATGCCCGGTTTTTAAAAATTATAACAAAAAGATCCTAGAAACCAATAAAACCATTCTTAACAAATATCGCAAACAGTGTCTAGAAGTTAAACAGGCGCTAACCCAAGAAAGAGAAAAATATAACAAACTAAGGGGTACTACACACAAATTAGCCAAATCAAAAGAACAACAAAGTAGGTTAGGACAACAACAGGCAACAAAATTTACAGCCTTTCCTCTAACAATGCCTACAGACTTCAATACAACACTAAGGCCAGAGATGTATCCAAAAATCTACAGCCCCGCACGTACTGACACCCTAAAGGGCCTGCAGGATAGCGCTATCCTAATGGTAATCTAAACCATAAAAACTAATATTGATTTATTAACCAATTCTTTGACAACGCGTATATCTCTTAATGAATAACAACAATGCTGAGATAAACGGTAACGACAACACCGATCTTAGTCTCAGCATCCTGTCCTTGAATATACGCGGCTTAAAAGAGAACAAC
>JAFMSR010000011.1:867050-872050 GCA_022818135.1 Saxidomus purpurata
CACATAATTCACATAACCTGGAGCAGTAATATAAACGATCGTATTTATTCGTCCCAGACATAACATAAAACTAATACCTTCTGGGATGCAACATGAAATATTCCCTACATCTAAGAAACAATCATTATTAACTTGAATTTTGTAACAATCTTGGTTCTCTTAAATGACAGAACTTTCTTGCAGTAATTAATATTATTACTGCCTCCGTAATACAAGGGGAAGTAACTGTTGCGGGTATTTTGAAGCACATGAATTTAGTGTCTTTACACACCGTACAAGCGTTCCATTGATCTAGACGAACAAAAATGGCGGCTGCTTCAAATATTACAAAATCCAAAAAATTCAAAAGAAAACTGGACGTAAGAGACTCCTCTCTTGACAAAACATAACTATTGACCCTCATCTATTTTCTTTTTCAGTACAGTACTCCTTGTTTCAAAGTAATTGCTTAACAGTTCACAAGGATATCAAATTTGTAGCATGTTGCAACTTGCACTGTTGCAGGCTTGTTCAAAATACACTTCTGTCCAAGGTGAGCGTATCAGACAATTCTAAAGACGTCTTGTTCCCATAAATTTGGTGCAACATTTGGCCAATGTTCAGTAATATTGGGGGGGAATATTCTAGGAAAAGTCCATCTATAGAATTACATGTCCGCACCATTACTCCTAAACCATTTGAAAGCTTTTCATAGAATCATACAACGTTGGTCAAATGTTCATCTCATGGAGATGATATGCAAACCCATGTTCCAACACTGCCTGTTTAAGGCCACACTTCGGTGTCATTAGTTTTTACTCTTGAACCCTAGCGAATGATCTTCATAAACATTTGGTAAAATGTTCATCTCATGGGCCCGCATCTCGTCAAGACAACATGGATCCCATTTTAGGGCGATGTGGGCGAGAAAGTCGCCGATCCCTGGCCATTTTGCCATCATTGCATAGAAAAGCGAAAACAAAGTCGCACTAATTTTTGTCAACTCCGACAATGTTTTCGACAGTTTCCCACTCAGTATTTTTTTCAAGGGTATACTTACTACCCTGACAATTAAAGGGTAGCTTTCATTTTTGGGTAATAAAAAATTATAGATAGCCAATCAAAACCGTTTAGAATTTTTAAACATAGTGATTTAAACGTTTGACTTTTCCGCTTTTTACACTCTGTAGTTGTTTCAGTACTTGTGGATGGTACCTCTTATTTGTTGTTGGGCATCATTTATTTTATTCGCCGTGAGCAAACCTGCTTTGTCTGCCATGGTTTTGCAGCCGAAGCCTGCTCGATCAAAGATTGGTCACACTTTTAAAGTGCTATATTATTCCCAGGCATTCTAATAATGATACCCTGCACATTCATGACGTCAATAAATCACAGCAGTTATGCCGACCGATTGGCCAGAAAGTAGAATTTCCATGATCTATTTTAAACATACTGAGGGATCCAGGAACCTGTGCTCCGGCATTTTCGACAATCCTTAAAATAAACGTGGTCAACACATTTGCCATATTAATTTTTACACGTCATTTACGTAACAATTTAAATCGGGAACACTGAAACAGTGTCAATCTTGATACCGCACCGCCTACTGCTCCGTTAGTTAAATCAGCTTTCATTGGTCAAAAAAAACGTTAGATCCAATCAAAGCTATGAGCTAACATAGTGATTTAAAGGTTATAACTTTGACATGTGTAATGTTTATTGTCAATTTTGTAGTTGACTTCAGTAAACATCGATTATTAAATCGATTTGCTTTGATTGGGAACAATAAGGACCAATTACACTGAATTACAATTAAACTGGCTGTTTTAAGATGCCAATAGGTTTTTTTATCGTATTCATACGTTTTATTTAAATGCAAAGAATGTTTAGTTGTTGACCATTTGCTGCATTTTTTATGTCGGTAATCAATTCATTATTTGGCGATTAAAATCAGTCGTAAAAACAGTTTTAATGAAATATTTTATGCAATCACATTGCATTTCACTGTAAAATGTTAAAAAGCTAATAAAAATTTTGGCTGTAATGTCTCTTGATCATTTGATGGGGGGGAGAGTAGCATAATTATAGTGAGACTAGGGGGGGAGAAGCCAGGGTCTAAGCTTGAAGCTCAAGCCTCAAGGAAACCCACAGAACATAATATTATCACTCAAGAATGTTTATTTATGAGAAAGAATTTTGATAAATAAGAAATGTTTGTTTTATGACTTCTCCCTATGAGTCTGGGCTAGCGTGATCCCTGGACAACATACAATATTTCACCCATGTTCAAATCCCACCAGCTATAGTCTAATTAATTCAACACTGAAGCCAGGGAGATAGTTTTTGGATGCTTTCTTCTATGTCTCTGAGGTTTGACAACGTTCTATAAAATATCAGATCAAAAAACGGGTCAAATCGATGAGCTGAATGAATAAGGCTACACTAGGTCAAGTGTCAAGTCAAGGCCATTCTTCGGGGGCACTTGTCTTTATTTCTACTCTGTAATTCCTTTATCCCTAGGAAAATTTTCATGAAATAAGTAAAGACTTAACTTCACTTAAGTAATTATTTTATCAATATGACATGCAGAACCCATGTTCTAACTGGTAACCCTGACAGCTAAAGGTCAAGGTCACAATTAGGGGTCATTGTTTTATTGTGTCGACTCCATATCTCCTAAACCCCTTAAGAAGATTGTGAAATTTCAGTCAAATTCATCTCATCACCAGTAAACAAAAATACTTTGCTATATGGGTAGCAAACTTACTGTCTCTGTCAATGTCTCAGTTTTTAGTTAAAACTTATTCTTTCCACTCAACTCAGAATTCTTACTCCTTTATTCAATATTTTCTAATATTTGGACAGTCGCGCATATTCTTTAAGGATGATATGTTGGTTAAAACAAACACATTATATTTACTATAAAGTCATGACCTTTACTTTACAGCAACTGGGTTGCCCTTACACAGAAGGGGTAGATGACTCTTGGATTGCTGAGCTCATTTTCAAACCAGGTGAAGCAAGAATAAGACTGCTGCAGTGGCTGTTTTCCAAGTATATACATTGTATTTGACCATTTGTTACAAAATGTATACCGGTATTCAGTTTTATTAGTTCATTGTATATGACCATATTGATATGTATACATAAATAGCATAAGTCACATGTGTAAGCACCTTGCGGGACAGCTATCTTTGTAGACTCAGGTTAGCCTATATATAATTAATCATTATCAAGCACCCACTCAGACTCTTATGAACATAATGATTCATTCAAAGTTGAAGGATGTTTGTGAATATCAATTTCAAAAGAATTTAAGAGATCCAAGGATTTGCAGTGTGTCTAGTGTGATTTTTACAACGTCTGAATTTAATACAACTCTAGAATTGTTAAGTAGAACTCAGCCTAATAGACACATGCAGAGCTGTTGTACATTTCAAATACAGTATGAAGGAATAAAAGATATTTTGATAAAAGTATGAAAACAGTTGTTCAGATTAATTTTACATCCTTGAGTTTTACTGATTTAGTGCATTTTAAAGATAATGCATTTGTAAGCTCTGTGTTAAATATTTCATAAAATATTTTCAGATTTGATTCAAAATTAAATGAGATACTGGATCCACAGTATGCATCAGTTGAGTCAAAAATGGACTCCCGTATTCAGAGTGAGTATTTGCACCATTTTCTTATTGAATTTATTTTCACAACTGTGCTAGATGTGCCATGTTTTGACAATAAAAGCTGATTGTGAATACAGCTAAAGTTGTTGTCGCACTGCACCAGTAATGTGTGGGATAGTTAAGACAGATAGTGATACACTGAAGATCTTAGAGATACCATTTTGTGTGTTGGTTTGTGGGTTGATGGGTAATGGCATTGTGGATATGTTATTGCTAGGCAAGTTATATTACATAATGAAAAACAACAAAGTCACAGTTTGTGGAAGATATTTTTTTTAAATTCCATATTACAATGCCACTGTTTACTTTGTAAAGGCGCTTGTCCCATGGAGTTTGGAGGGAAGCAGATACTGTTACCTAGGAATCTCAGTAAAATTAACAACTGAATAGGAAACATTTTACAGCAGTCTTACCATAATGTCCAAATTAGATGTGTTAGGAAATGCTGTAAAATCTGCTTTGTTCAGGACCAGCTTAAGGGTTTCAGAAACCATGTACAATGTATACTTTATACAAACAACTTTGTAGAAGAAACTGTGTGGTATTAATGTACTTGATATATTTTCAGGGCTACTGTTTGTTGGCTCTAATCTTGGGTTGTGTAGATATGATGATGTGGATCTGATAAGGGTAAGGTTGGGCATCTTTGTACATTCTATACTTTTATGACAACATAATTCATTCAGTTGATTTATTTAAATGTTACAGTTGCATGTGTTTAGGGAAACTAAATACTAGTACATTGTAGTTATATTACATTGTATTTCATTCAGTAGCCATTTCCTTCAGTAACAATGTTCTTAAATTTTATAGTTAAATATGTGACGTCACATTCAATTATACATATAACTGGCAGATGCATTTTGCCTTTTGATAAATACACCATAATTACCAATCTCTGACTGATTTTACAAACTAGTGTGGCCTGCTGGCTCTTAGATTTGATTTACATTATTGAACATTTTAATTTACTTGTGCAATATTACAGGGAGTGGTTCCTGCTAGCAGACAGTCTGTTTTCATGGAGCACTTGATTGACCTTGTATACATAGCTGATACAGCAGAAGATCCCAAAAATAAACTGTTCAGGGAAGCTGGAGTCGTCAGGTATTGACCCAGATTAGAGAAAATTTTATGACACATAATGTAACCTTGCTGAATAAAAATTAATTGTGGCTTTTTTTGTGTAAAAATTTATTATTACATTTTGTTTGCAATGTCAAAGCATTGAAAATACACACTATAGTTTAATGTGAATCGAAGGACTTCAAACTTATTATATTTTGTGTCTATGCTAAAATGCCTTATCAAAATATGTCAGCAGAAGGCATTTGGCCC